>JAXLNO010001050.1:69109-529765 GCA_038087875.1 Malacoraja senta
AATGTCAATCATGCTTTCAGTGCCAAATAATTGGCATTGCCACATGCGCCCAGCAGACTTCATGTACATCATTTACTAGAGGACTGTACAGCAATATTAGCAAACATGTAATTCATCCAAATGTACCAATCCTATTTAACCATTAGTTTACTGGGAAAATTATTTTGTATCTTGTACCCCACGATAGGATCTCTCGGTCTATATCAATTGTCAAACCAGTGCATGTCATTTTTCTTGAATTCTTATGTCACATAACATTGAACATTCTTAGTTCCTTTCAAAATAAAATAATAACAATGGAAATGTGGAAAATTGCATAAATTGGAAATCGGAAATAAGTTTAGATGACCTGGAACGTTAAATCTGTTTCCTCTCAGCAGAAACTGTCGTTTAACAGTCTTTTTAAACATCTGCTTTTTGTGCAGAGCTGCAAACAATGCTATGTATGTGCTATGAGAAGCTTGAAAAATTGAATCACATTGCAGCTGGACATGAATGAACAGTTCCATTCAATTCTTTGCATAAATTTACTCTTTGCAATGTTCCGTTTCAGCTCTGGGCTGAAGTGAAAAATGGGATACAGGCTGTACTTGAGATTGTGCTTTTCATCAACATAGAGTTCTACATCATGGAAACAGGCCTTTGGCCCAACTCGTTCATGCTGACCACGATGCTCCTTCCAAGCTGGTCCCATTTTTGCACACCTGACCCATAGCCTTAAACCTTCCTTCTAAGGACCTGTCCTAATGTATTTTAAATGATATTATTATATCTGGCTCAACTATTTAATCTGGCAACTCGTTCCATGCACCCACCATCCTATGCGTGAAAAAACAAATCCTCAGCTTTCTATTAAATCTTTCTTCTCATCTTAATCTATTGTCTCAAGTTCTTGATTCCACCCTGGGAAAAATACTCTGTGCCTTCAGCCTATCTATTCCCCTCATCATATTATACACCTGTATAAGATCACCCCTCAACCTCCTGTGCTCCTCGGAATAAAGTCCTAGCCTGCCCAACCTTTCCCTACAGCTCAGGCCCTCAAGTCCTGGCAACATCGTTGGAAATCTTTGCTGCACTCTTTCCAGCTCAACAGCATCTTTCCTATCGCAGGGTGACCAAAACTGAACACAATACTCCAAGTGCGACCTCGCCAATTTCTTGTACTACTGTAACAAAACATCTCCAACTTCTACACTCAGTTCCCTGACTGATGAAGGCCAGCATGCCAAAGCCTTCTTCACCATCCTATCTATTTAGGGAACAATGTATTTGCCGTTCCTCAGTAATTGGCCCAGGTGATCAAGATCTCCTAAAACAAAACCATGCAGACTATTCCTAATCAGCCCCTGTCTTTCTAAATGCATACATATCTTATCCCTCAGAATACTCTTCAGTAACTTTCCTGCCGGGGTCAAGGAAAGAGCGTTAAATGTTGGGGCCCTGTTTCCGCCAATCTTTCCACCACCAAGCACAAGAAGCGACAAGACAGACACCATTGTATGCAGATGCTGAGAAGTGTGTTCAGCTCTGGCTGAACAACTTCTAATCTTGTCTGTGGACTCGAAAAGAAGAAGACTTTCCTACCATAGATATTAGGCTAACTGGACTATAATTCCCAGGAGTTGCCGTTCAAATGATGAATTTACAGATCATGTGTCTGTTAATATATATATAGATAATTACAAACATGAAATCTTCCATGAATCAGGCAAATTCATGTGCATATTGGAATAGCTTTATTGTATAATAGCTGTGTAGTTTTTCTTATTAACAAAATATTCAGTGCTATATTTAAGAGAAAAAACTTGGCCGTTAATTTAGCTAAAAAAATATTAATCAACAAAAAGTCGTTACACATAATTAGTGCGATTTTAAATCTGTGAAAGTGCGCTTTATTGAACCATTTACCAGCTTTATTGGTACATTCAGGTCCATTTCTTTAGGATATTAAAAATCTTTTAAGTACTGTTGATTTTAATATGTCTGTAATGGTAGCTGATGGGTGTGGTTGGAAAATTGCCAACCTTGACTGTTTCATGTCAGTTTTGAGTGAAATTATCTTTAAACTAGTATTAAGTATTGCTAAAACTTCAGTTAGGTTTAAGGTAACTTTTCAAACTAACTAATCTTTTGCTTTGTTTGGAATTATTGCAGAAAGGTTACGATAAAACTGGTAGTAGACATTGCCACTCAACCTTGTCCTCTTTAAAAGAACCAACGCAAGGTTCAGGACCACAAATTTCCAGGTAGTTTCAGAAAACTGCTGTTAAATTTTGATGTTGTTTTCACTCTTTTAGACGCAGGCTTAAAAGTCTATTTGCAGTATGCTTTCACATACAGAACAGCAGGAAAACAGGGGGTTGGAAGAGGTCTTGTTCTGTGCCATGTGACACCTGTTCGGCCTGAAATTATATCATGATTTATAATCGTAATTAAATTGTCCTGGCCACATAATCCTGAGTGACTTGGGAATCTTTTATCCTGAGCTTGTAAATACATCCCCATTGTAAATTACACTTCTTATTGCTCCTTCAGACCAAGTAGCTGCCTAACAGGTTCAATGACAGTCTGAAATATACTTTGGATTGTAATAGCCAGCTGAAGACAGAATAAATGTGAAATCAAACAAATTATGCCAGCCATGAGGTCTAGTAACACGAGGTTGTCATGGGGCCACAGGCTACCATGCTTTTTTTTGTGATTTTGGAATAAAATTCTGGAGAAAAAAATATTTCCCCAGTCTTATGAAAATGACGGGTCATAACGTTCACTTATTTCCGATTATACACAACTGGCCTTGATCTGACAGAATGATCAAATATTGGTGTATTTACTACTCTACTTATCGGATAAGATATATTTGAGATGACCTTCAACCTTCTTGAAGGGCAGGGAAATCTCACAGGTTATTGTAACGTTTTCTATTACTGAACTTGCCATTGTGAATTCAAAGCTAAGCATATTTATGTATATTGTACAGCAAGAATAATAATGAGCAGATAACTAGATCTTACAGCTTTGTCTTCCTTCCCACTGAGTGTATCTTCAGAGGAAGGGAATGGAAGAGGATGTGGGATGCAGTACAATACCGTATTATCAATGTTCTATTGTGTGTGATAAAGAAAACCATTCCACACATCATCATTCTCATCTCTGTCAAGGCTACTTTGCAATTCTAATTTTCCGTTTTGCATTAGAATACACAAAATAATCAGTAGATATTCATGAAGGACAATTTATATTATAGTGTCAGGGACCATTAATCATTTTTTATTCCACATTTACCTCTTTAAAAAAAAAAAAAAAAAAAAATCATTTTAAGAAAAATCAAAAATATGAAAAAGTCTTTGAAATAATGTTTCAGATTAATATTTTACATCTGTCGGAATAGCACAACCAAATTCAAAGGAAAAAGCTGCGAACATAACCTTGTCTGCATAAATTAGCATTTGCATATGTGTGGCATGTCATGTGTGTTGATGACCCAGTCCCATATAACATTCTCTTTTAAATTATATCCCAATCAGCCATGCAGTCTTACAGGGAATGAACATGTTTTATGTGAGCGAGTGCTTTCTCGGGGGACTGAGCAAGGACACTTCAGATATTGTATTTTTTTCTGACCTACTTTGTATTAACTCAGATGCCAAAGTCCTAGAGAAATGGACGATTGAAAAATCATCGGGGAGCAAAAGAAAGTTACCAGAGAAAGTTAACAAGGTTTCTATGATGTAGATGTCTTGAATAATTCTCAACATTTGTTGTTTTTAATCAGCTTTTCAGAAAGCCAAAACAGAGAGATTCAGTCTCACCGTGGAAAACAGAACACAGTGAATTTGATCATTACAATATTATACTCTAAAATATATATTAATGTTGAACATTTTTGCTTATGCACATAGTTAATTTCTTTATGAATGAATGAATGAATAAGTTTGTTGGCGAAGTCTTCACATACAAGGAATTTGCCTTGGTGTTCCGCCCGCAAGTGACAACATGACATACAGTGACAGTTAGGATTGACACATAAAACATTAAACATTAATAATAAAACATTATTGATTAAACATGTGAATTAAATAAAATACCAGAGCAAAAGGAGGCTACAGATTATTGATTGGTTATTAGTTATTGAGTAGAGCTACTACTCGTGGTAAAAAAGCAGGTTTTATGTCTGGCTGTGGCAGCTTTGACAGTCCGGAGTCGCCTTCCAGAGGGAAGTGATTCAAAGTGTTTGTTGCCCCTGTGAGATGGATCAGAGATGATCTTACCCGCTCGCTTCCTGGCCCTTGCAGTGTGCAGTTCGTCAATGGAGGGAAGGTTGCAGCCAATAACCTTCTCAGCTGATCGGACGATTCCCTGCAGCCTCCGGATGTCGTGCTTTGTGGCTGAGCCAAACCAGACCAGGATGGAGAAGGTGAGGACAGACTCTAAGATGGCCGTATAGAATTGGACTATCATTGCCTGTGGCAGGTACACAAAAATGCTGGAGAAACTCAGCGGGTGCAGCAGCATCTATGGAACGAAGGAAATAGGCAACGTTTCGGGCCGAAACCCTTCTTCAGACTGATAGGGGGTGGGGAGAAGAAAGGAAAAAAGGAAAAAAGGCGGAGGAGGAGCCCGAGGGCTGGGGGAGGGGAGGAGACAACCAGAGGGCTGATGAAGGGGAGGGGACAGCAAGGGCTAGCAGAATTGGGAGAATTCAATGTTCAAGCCCCCAGGATGTAGACTGCCCAAGCGGAATATGAGGTGCATTTCCTCCAATTTCCGGTGTTGCTCGCTGTGGCCATGGAGGAGACCCAGGACAGAGAGGTCAGATACGGAATGGGAGGGGGAGTTGAAGTGCTGAGCCACCGGGAGATCAGGTTGGTTATTGCGGACCGACCGGAGGTGTTCGGCGAAACGATCGCCAAGCCTCCGCTTGGTCTCACCGATGTAGATCAGCTGGCATCTAGAGCAGCGGATGCAATAGATGAGGTTGGAGGAGATGCAGGTGAACCTCTGTTGCACCTGGAACGACTGCTTAGGTCCTTGAATGGAGTCGAGGGAGGAGGTGAAGGGACAAGTGTTGCATCTCTTGCGGTTGCAAGGGAAAGTACCCGGGGAGGGTACTTGTACATTGCCTGTGGCAGATTGTGTTTCCTCAGCTGCCGCAGGAAGTACATCCTTTGTTGTGCCTTTTTCATGGTGGGCCCCTATTTAAGGTCCTTGGAGATGATGGTTCCCAGGAACTTAAATGACTCCACAGATGTGACTGTGGTGTTGTTGATGGTGAGTGGGTTGAGGGGAGGGGGGGCTCTCCTAAAGTCTACAATCAATTCCACTGTCTCAAGAGCATTGAGCTCCAGGTTGTTGCGATGGCACCAGGACGCCAGCTGTGTCACTTCCTGTCTGTAAGCAGATTCCTCCCCATCCTGGATCAGTCCAATCAGGGTTGTGTCGTCCGCAAACTTGAGAAGCTTGACAAAGGAGTCAGTGGAGGTGCTGTCATTGGTGTAGAGAGAGTAGAGGAGAGGGGAGAGTACGCAGCCTTGCGGTGCTCCTATACTGAGGGTTTGCGGGTCCGAGTTGTGCTTTCCCAGCCTCACATGCTGCTTCTTGTCTGTCAGGAAGCTGGTGATCCACTGACAGAGGGATTCAGGCACAGTCAACTTGGAAAGTTTGGAGTGTAGTAGCTCTGGCACAATAGTGTTGAATGCAGAGTTAAAATCAACAAACAAAATCCTCGCATAGGTCCCCTGGTGGTCCAGGTGCTGGAGGATGAAGTGCAGGCCCAGGTTGATTGCACCATCCACAGATCTATTGGCCGGATATGCAAACTGCAGAGGGTCCAGCAGGCGGTTTGGGATATTTTTCAGCGTGGCCAGCACAAGCCTTTCAAGGGTCTTCATAATCTCAATGGTCAGTGCGACAGGCCTGTAGTCATTAAGACCAGTAATCCTTGCCTTTTTGGGTACAGGGACAATAGTGGAGGCGTTGAACCATGCAGGGACAGTACAGGTTTGCAGGGACTGGTTGAAAATGTCTGTAAACCGCTGCCAGTTGTTCGGCACAAAGCTTGAGAGTAGAGGGGGAAACATTGTCCGGTCCTGGAACTTTGTTTAACCATCTTCTTCTGAGGAAATTGTCCAGGACTCAAGATGGCCTATTACTTCATGGTATTACTCAAGATGGCTTATTATGCAAGATGGCCTATTACCACTTCAGTTTTGTGGGCTTTCAGGTGGCTAATGAGGTGCAGGGTGTTGGTGAGTTAAAGTGTACAATTTTCAGCTCCTTATTTAAGAAAGGATGTATGAGCATTGGAGGCAGTCCAGGAGAGATTCACCAGAATAAGAGGGTTATCCTATCACAAGCTGCTGCCACACAGCGCCTGAGACCCAGGTTCAATCCTGACATCAAGTGCTGTCTGCATGGCATTTGTAAGTTCTCTCTGTGACCGTGTACGTTTCCTCCAGGCGCTCGGGTTTCCTCCAACATCCCAAAGGCTTGTGGGTTTGTAGGTTAATTAGCCTCTGTAAATTTCCTCGTGTGTAGGGCCGACTTAGTGTGCCGATGGTCTATTTTCATGCTGTATTTTTCAATCAATCAAAAGAACAGCGACAAAGTTGGACCTACATTTTTTCAGAGTCCAGTAGAATGAAGATTCCTCGTATTGCAATCTAGAAATCTTAAGCGAGAATGATAAGGATGATCTTGATACGTTTTCACCAGTGGAAGAATCTAGAAGGGGATGTGATTGCAAGTAAGATGACAATCATTTAAAATTGAGATGAGAATGAATTTCTCATCTCAAACAGAGGATGGTGAATCCCTGGAATTTTCTATCCCAAAGAGTTGTGGAGGATGGATATAAAGAAAGATTATTGAATTGAGTGCTTCATGTGGAACCCGGCACGTAAGAGGAGTTGAGGCTTGGAGCAGCTCAACCGTGATCATCTTGAATAACCATGTGGCCTTCTCCAATCCTAGTTCCTTGTGTGTATCTTGAGTGTATGTAGAATTGCATGCTCTTCTGCAGATGGGGTAAAAAGTGTGGACACGTAGATCATTTGTGGTGCACTTCCTCCATGGCTTCCACAGCACTTCTGTTTCCAGTTCATAGCTTTGCACTTCCTAACTCTATCCCAAATGCTCCTTTTTTCATTTTCAGCAGTTGTGTGCTAGATATTCCCAGGGGTTAGTGAGAATGTTGTATTTCTTTGAGGAAGTTTCAGGTACATTCTTGAATCCTCATCTGCCTGATCATTTCTCCCAGTGACAAAACTCAGAATAGAGTGCCTGTCTGTTTCAAGTGTCAGACAGGTGAACATAGTAGCCTGCCCAGCATAGCTGACTGAATGTAATAAAGGTATCAATACTGGTGATGTTGGCCTGTTGTAGGACACTGGAAGGATGGGCAATGCAATGTCAATGAATGTGAATGTCTTGCAAAGCCAGCATTGATTTATTTTCGCCCAGTCCCCTGAGATACCGACTATAGATAGTTTGGGTCTCAGAAGTACATGCATGGGCAGCAATCAGTGCTCTCCAGAAGACCATGAGTTTTTGTGCGAAGCATGAGGTTTTGATCTTCGGAATACCCTTTGCTGTAATGAAGCATTGAAAGTGGAGGTGAATTTGGTCATGAATGACTGCCTTTGCTGAGAAATGACTGCCTACATGTGGAAAGTGGACTGCGATTTTCATGGTCCTGCAATGAAGCTATATTGTTGGAGGGCAATGTGGTGCAGGAGGGATTGGTTAGCTAAGGACTTTTGTCTTGTGCACGTTGAGTATAAGGCCCATCCTCTCATATACTTCAGTGAAGCCATCAGCAATGGCTTGGAGCTTGATCTCTGAGCATGAGCAACTGCACACTGCAGTTCAGCTACTGAGGAATGGGTAACATTTGTTGCGGTGTGTAGTCACTGTGGGTTGAACAACTGCCCATCAGATTTGAAGATTATCCACTTCCACAGGAGGCTTGTTGAGGGTGAAATGCAACATTGGAGCAAGAAAGATCGAGGAAATTACACAATCTTTTCTTCGCTGACATTGGTTTAGTTGTAAGTCTATTGGTAAATATTATGGTTTGCATGGAGAAAAACCAGCAACGCTCAGTGAACACAAAAAAAATTAACAAACAGCAATGAATAGATTAATTCCAGCAGTTTTATCACAGTATAGCAGACTGAGTGCAAGTTAGTTTTAACGCCTTATTACGTGAGTAGAGATCATTTATAATACACAATCAATGGCAGAATATTTTATTTCTTTAGTTTTTCACCAGAGAGTGTTTTAGAATGGGCTCATTAATGACTACATTCATCTATTTTGTTCAATTATTTAAACATAGAACTATTTTAACATAGAATAAATATAGTGCAGTATCCTATTAATTCACAAGCATTCCAAACTAGTCACTTCTTTGCTACAAACATTATTTAGCTATTGCCACATTTACATTTTCATCATTCTATTGTCGGTCCATTTCCCTCCACAGATGCTGCCGGGCCTGCTGAGTTTCTCCGGCACCTTTTGAACTAAAATGTTATTTCTTTCAACATTTAAAAACATAGTAAACATATTTTCTGATGAGATAGTTATCAACTGTGCTAATGGAAAATGCTGCATCTATCCAACAAGTGAGGTGGCATCTGTGGAGACAGAAAGGGAGTTAATGTTTCATGTCAATTACTTTCCATCAGAACTAGGAAAAGTTAGAGATAAAACTACTTTCAAGTTACAGAGAGAGTTGGGAGGAATAGAAGAAAGATCTGTAATAAGGTGGTGCCCAGGAACGATTGAAGGTCACAAGTGGTTGTATTGCCAACTGTTAACAAAGGTGGTGAATAACCAAGGCATGTATGAGCATGAGGGTGAGGTGATGGGGCAGAGAGGTGAAACTGAGAGCACTGGAATGGAATATGAAATTACATTGAAGAAAAATAGACATCAGCTTGAATGCTGGAAATGTGTAGTACAGAACTCCAAAGGTAAGCTGCCTAAAATAGCACAATTCTTTGTTGAATCTGGATGGCTGTCATGTGCCAAGTCACAAGATGTGCTTCTGTTCTTCCGGCTTATGCTGGATGTCTTTCATGTGCTGTAGGAGACCAAAATCACAGAGGTCCGACTGGGAGTGGAATGGAGGATTAAAGTGACAGGCTCCTGGATGTCAAGAGTCTCAACTGTGGTTTGATTGCCCAATTGGATTTCACAAATTGGAAGACACCACCTACTAGATCTAGAAGAAGATATTTTTTTTGTCCCCACATGGCAGGAAGGAAAGAGGTCAAAAAGCAGATGTGCTTCAAGCAGTTGCACGGAAAGAAGCTACAGGGAAGAAATGAACGATCATCCACCACATAGTCCATACTGCTTCTTTGTCCATAAAAGATAGTGACAGAAAAAGCTTACTTTACAAACTCCCATGTGCAAACCAGCATTCCAGAAGGAATAGTTGAGTACTATTGAGTGCTGGAGCAACTCAGTGGGTCACAGCATCTCTGGAAGGAATGGACAGACAGACATTCTGAGTCACTTACCAGGCTTTGTCCTCCTCACACCTATCTTTTCCTATTTTCCCCTCCATTCCAATCAATCTGGTCCTGACCCGAAATATCATCTGTCCATTTCCCTCAACAGATGCTGCCTGACTTGTTGAGTTCCTCCAGCACTTTGCGTTTTGCTCATAAGTTAAGTTTAGTTTATTGTCACATGTACTGCGGTTCAATGTACAGTACTGATTCCAGCATCTGCAGCCTCTTGAGTTTCCAGAGGGAGTAGGTGTGTTGACAGACCATGCCAAGGCTGATGTTGCAGCATTGCTGAGGGAGCACCCTGGCTGATACAGGGGCAGCAGTGAGAGGAACAGCATCGAGGGAACTGCTAGACTGACTGAGGGACAAGACTGAGGAAGCAGCCTAGCCATTGGAACAACAATGTGAGGGAGGGGCTGGCCCGCTGGAGGGACAATGTCAAGAGAGCACTTGGATCAAGAAAGGGGCAATGCCATCTGAGCAGCTGGGCTGGCAAAGGGGCAGTGAGAAAGGGAATGGGCAGGTGAACACTGCTTCAGCACCAAGAAAACAGCTGGGTTAATGGAATTGGATCACTGAGTGAGCACCAAGGCTGACTCTTGATTACTTGGCATATTTTGTAAACCAGCATCTGTCAAGTCAGGTACGTGCCAGATAACATGGGTTTTACGTTATCTGGCATACAGACAATAATATGATTATCAAATAATCTGTTTCAGTGATCCAGCAACCAAAAGACAGAACTGCTTACTGTACTCTGCACCTTTAGTAATGTATTGCACGTTTTTGGAATGTGATTTGAACCCAGAATCTTCAGTGCTATCAGTCAGTCATAGAGGACACAGTCTATAAGGATGTTTGTGAGTCATAAGCTGGTTTTCTTCATTGTTGTATTTAAATTGTACTTTTAGAATTAGTGATCATTTTGATGGTGATTCAAACTTTTGCCTTAACATTCCTTTTTTTTAAATTCTAAATGTATTTGAATTTTATTGAAAGATGTGTTCAGTAAATTCACTTTATTCTGCTTCTGCCGAATGTCTGATTGCAGCACTGGTTTAATAAAAAGATATTCCTTCGGTTATCTGTACAATGCAATGACATCATGATGGATGCATTGTATTGCTACCGTGTATGTGTGTAATCTCTAAATTCAGTTCTCAATTTTGGCTTTTTAATATTTAAATAATGTAAATAAATAAATCACACTTTTTTGCAGCCTATTTATTGGTTATTTCAGCAGCAGCTGATTGAGTTTTAATGTACCTTTTGCTGTATTTAATTTGTATTTGCAATTTTTTAATGTAATCATTGTTTAGTTTAGAGATATAGCACGGAAACAGGCCCTTTGGCCCACCGAGTCCACACCGACCAGTGATCCCCGCACTTTAACACTATCTTACCTGCACACACTATGGACAATTTACACTTATACCAAGCCAATTAACCCACAAACCCACGTGGTCACGGGGAGAACGTACAAACTCTGTACAGACAGCACCCGGAGACCTGGGTCTCCGATGCTGCAAGCGCTGTAAGGCAGCAACTCTACTGCTGCACTACCTTGCCGAAAGTAATCCTGATCAGAGCGATTGTGAAGCAGTTGTTTAAGAAGGAACTGCAGATGCTGGAAAATCGAAGGTAGACAAAAATGCTGGAGAAACTCAGCGGGTGAGGCAGCATCTATGGAGCGAAGGAAATAGGTGACGTTTCGGGTCGAGACCCATCTTCAGACCAGTTGTAATTATCTGCCTAAAGACTGCAATAACCTTTTGTCGCGTAAGTAATCATTTACCTTTTGGTGCCACTTTGTAATAAGGATGGACTCTTTTGCCTTGACTTTCAGAATCGTCCTATTTTGCTTTCAAATCTCACCCTCCACTTGGCAATACCCTTTACCATCAGAAAATTATTCACACAGGTCCCTGAATTTCTCGGAGTTTTGTTCAGTGAGATGGAGGGCATGATGTTTGATGGGCTGTGTTCAATTATTTTAGATTTGTCGAATTACTTCAGTGCAGGGACTGAACCATATATGTTAGTTTTTAAGTAATACTTTGCTTTTTTTAAACACTTTTTGCCGTTTCTCCTCCTCCAAACTCTATCATATTAGAATAGAACCGGGTGTTGTCCAAGTAAGTGGTGCACATTTTCTCTTCTGTTCAATCATGCCTAACCTGTTGTCTCATAAAAATTGCATCGATTGCACCTGACACTTCAATCGAGCTGAAGGCTGCTATGTCAGCTTTATCTCTACTTTTAAGGAAGTAAATCAGCAATTGGAAATAAGGATGAGTCACTCTTTTTGTCAGGATGGCAGCCGTTATTTCTGATCACTTATCACAACTAACTGGTGTCCGAGTTGTAAATTCTGCTTCCGTGCACATCTTTTTGAGTGCTGTTATTTATTTAAAATGAAAGAAGAATAATTCTGGTTTAATTTTCTTCCACCTAAGCAATCTACCTGCCTCATTTTGTTCAACTATTACACATACCAGCGACAAGCAATGTATTAACCCCATGTCTCAGCCTGTCTTACTCAGCCTGTCTTGTATTGTTCAAAGAAATCTGCCAACATCCCTCCCCCAAGAAACTTTGATCTCCTATCTCTCTACCTTTGCCTGTTGTCCATATTGATCTTCTTTTGCCCCAGAGCTATAACGCTAGTGCACCTTTTATAAATTCTTGAGCATCAGTTATTTGTGTTCTTTTCAAATTAGACACCATCTTCTTTGCTTTTTTCAATTCAATTCAATTCAATTCAATCAATTCAATCTTTAATTGTCATTGTGCAGTGTACAGTACAGAGACAACAAAATGCAGTTAGCATCTCACCCAGAAGAGCGAACTTAGGAATAATGAGCAGTAAAATATATATATGTACAGCAGTATCAGTAGTGCAATTTTGCTGGGGGAAGGAGTGTCCGGGGGGGAGGGGGGGGGGTGACTGCCAATCACCGAGGTGCAAGAGTTTAGTAGTGTAACAGCCGCAGGGAAGAAGCTGTTCCTGAACCTGCTGGTTCGGCAACGGAGGGACCTGTAGCGCCTCCCGGATGGGAGGAAGGTAAACAGTCTGTGGCTGGGGTGAGAGCAGTCCATGACGATGCTGCACGCCCTTCGCAGACATCGCTTGCTTTGGACAGACTCAATGGAGGGGAGTGATGAACCGGTGATGCGTTGGCCGGTTTTCACCACCCTCTGCAGTGCTTTCCGGTCGGAGACAGAGCAGTTGCCATACCATACTGTGATACAGTTGGTAAGGATGCTCTCGATGGTGCAGCGGTAGAAGTTCACCAGAATCTGAGGAGACAGATGGACCTTCTTTAGTCTCCTCAGGAAGAAGAGACTCTGGTGAGCCTTCTTGACCAGTTGATGTATTGTGGGTCCAAGAGGTCATCAGAGATGTTGACCCCCAGAAACCTGAAGCTGGAAACACGTTCCACCTCCGTCCCGTTAATATGGATGGGGGTGTGCGTGCAGCCCCTACACCTCCTGTAGTCCACAATGAGCTCCTTGGTCTTCTTGGAGTTAAGGGCCAGGTTGTTGTCAGCGCACCATGCTGCTAGGAGCTGAACCTCCTCCCTATAGGCCGACTCATCGTTGTCGCTGATGAGGTCAATCACCGTTGTATCATCTGCATACTTGATGATGGCATTAGAACCTTAAATAACTCCAAGAAACAAATCCTGTTCATTTTCAAACATGCTCCTTGAATTACTATAATGTTCATCAAAAAATATGATTCACCTTATTTACTGGTATATTCTTTTAAATATTGTTGTTTCTTTCAATTTTAAATCTCTCAACCAAAGATTACCTCAGCAAGCATAAATGAACAAGCAGATAGTAGCAGTCATCTATTATAGGCCTAATCGTGCTGAATTCTAGTCAACAGCTCTGGAATGTGCTTGTTAGTGTTAATCTGGACCATTACACTTCTGTATTGCAACTCAATAGCGCAGGATCAGCTGCAGGTCAGGCAAAGGTGCTTCTGACCTCTTGTTTCTGTTACTGCCTCAGCCAAAGGGCCAGACACCTTTTATATCTATGCCCCTTAGATTTACAACATTCATTTAAATTCTAGGCACTGACCTTCAAGAGGTAAGTTTTGTTAACTTTTTATTGATTTTCATTTTTCATTTCAGTTTATGTTTTCAATAATTAACAGTTTCATGTGGTTTTAAACATTTTCTCAATTTTTAATTTCTTTAGATTTAAATTAATTTCAATGGCTTTGAAATTGCCTGAGCTGTCAAAGGCCATTAGGGCAGTGCTTGGGGCGTGCATTGGCAGTAGGATGTCAATCGACCATAGAATAGGCAATAGCAAAGGTTTACTCGCAATATATTCTGTCCGTGCAACAGCCATTGGCTTTTGGGAGCCACAAGCTCCAGAACATCAGTCCAACCTTAGGTTTACCATGGTTGGGTGAATGTGGGGCTCAGATCAGATTGAGCATAATCCAATGTAATTATTTATTTCCAAGAGACATCTACCTTGTTGCTCAAGTAAGCAAATAATTAAATTACAAATTGTAAGGAACTAACTAACTAACTAACTAATTAACTAACTAACTGATATACAATAAAAGATCATGAACAATACAACACAAGAAAGACCCTTGAGCCCCCAATGTCTGTGCTGAACATGATGCCGAGACCATTACTTATGTACCTGCACATAACCTATATGTCCAGCTATTCCTTGCATATCCAAATATCCAAAATACTTTTAAAAGTCACCAATGTATCTGCTCGTATGCTAATCTGCTAAAATATATATATTTTTTCCAGAATCTGTTCGCCAACATGTGCCTTTGTTTTTGACATCTAGCTGATTTTTTTTTTTACCCAATTTTTTAGAATTTTCAAACTGATTGGATCCATTCAAAGGTAGACAAAAATGCTGGGGAAACTCAGCGTGTGAGGCAGCATCTGTGGAGTGAAGGAATAGGTGATGTTTTGGGTCGAGACCCTTCTTCAGACCATTCAAAGGAGCTCTTCAATTGCTGTGGATAGATCAGCTCCTGATATCCAAATGTTTTAACTGCGACTTCCCGGATTTTTAATAACTCTTTGCTCAGATTGAGATGATCACACAGCACGATGTTTGAATTCTGTTGTTCAGCAGCCTGCAATTCACAAAATGTGTAACTTTGGTACAAGAATTTAAACTGCAATCTAACTTAAACAATGCATTATATGTAAATGGATTTAAATGTGTACTTTCAAGACCAAAACCAGACTAATTATCTTTTTGCAAAGAAGCTTCTGTCATAATCTGAACAAATCCAGACCCTTCTTAGACAATTGTTGTTACCCAGATAAATTGTGTGTTCTGGCATTAGCTATGGTTAGCAGGTTTGTTTGCTGCCTGATCATGTGATACACAATGTAACGAGCTTCTCAAAGGTTGTTGAATTTAACAGAAGCTCCATACTTCAGCTTCTAGGCCCTTTGAATTGCGGCTTGATGCTAGCAGCTTTGTGTCAAAAATTCATAGGACCAGATAGCCGCCCATGAGTTGGATGCAAGGTTAAACCAAATTACAGGAATGTCCACACTATATGCCCAGGGAATTCTCACACATCAGTGTGATGGCTGTTTACATTCTTCCGTCCGCCAACCTGCTGCGTGCGAGTGACGTCATCCACACAATCACCGTGAGACTCCAGACACACAACCCGAGTGCTTTCATCGCAATCTCGGAGGATTTCAACCACGTGACTTTGGACACTACCAGTTTGTTGACTGTCCCACCAGGGAAATGAAAACATTGCACCTGCTGTATGCCAATGTTAATGAGGTGTACAGCTCCATAGCCCTTCCGCCACTGGGAAGATCCAACCACAACCTGGTTCACCTCCAACCCCGATAAAAGCCAATGGTCCAAAGGCTGCCTGTGACCGCAAGGTCAGTCTTTTTCTTGTGTATGGTGTGCACAGCCTAAAGTTGTAGGACAACTTGTTCTATTTGATCTTATTTGATTGTGCACGCCAGGTTGATTGCATTGGTCGAAACAGGGCGGACCACATGCAGGTTGCAATCTCCAACCCCACAAGGTCAGTGAAGAGGTGGTCACAGGAGGCATGTGACGCTCTACAGGGTCGTTTAGAGGTCACGGACTGGGATGCCGCTGTAGTCCCCATGGATAGGACATTGATGGACTGATGGGCTGTGTTACCAGCTACTTAAAATTCTGTGTGGGTAATGTTGTCCCTGAGGAGACTGGACACTATTTCCCCAACAACAAGCCCTGGGTCACCAGTGACATAAATGCCCTTCTCAACCAGATGAAGAGGGCCTTCAGGAATGGTGACAGGGAGGAGGTGAAACGGCTGCAGAAAGACCTGAAGGCCAGACTGAGATAGGGCAAGGTCAACTACAGGAGGAAGCTGGAGCTGAAACTTCGGCAGAACAACATGAGGGATGTGTAGAGCGGTATGAAGAGCATTACAGGCTACAAGAAGACCAGTGGCCTGAGGAGAGAAAGCAATCAGGACTGGACCAAAGAGCTAAACCTGCTTTTTAATAGATTTGATGGTGGAGCCTCTGCCCACCCTCCCCCCAGCGCTACGACAAACTCTCCCCTTCAATCCCCCTGGTCCATTTCCTCTGCCCTTTCTTTGTCGTGCCTGACCATCAAGGCTGAGCAGGTGAGGAAGGAGCTGAGCAGACTCCGCCCAGGCAAAGCCACGGGTCCCGATGGTGTCAAGACGTGTGCCAGCCAGTTGTATGGAGTACTCCAGCATATCTTCAACCTGGGCTTGTGCCTGGAGAGGGTTCCTGTGATGTGGAAGACATCCTGCCTGGTTCCTGTACCAAAGAGGATGCGTCCCAGCTCCTCTAACCACAACAGACCGGTGGCGCTGACTTCACACATCATGAAGTCCCTGGAGAGGCTGGTGCTCACTCACCAGCGACCCCTGGTTAAACCCTACCTCGACCCCCTGCAGTTGGCTTACCAAACAAAGATGGGGGTTGAGGACGCCATCATCCACCTGCTCCATCATTCCTATGCTCACCTGGATAAGCCGGGAAGCATTGTGAGAGTTATGTTTATTTTACTTCTCCAGTGCTTGTAACACCATCCGACCTGCACTGCTAGGGAGCAAACTGATAAAGATGCGGGTGCATGCTCTGTTGGTGTCCTGGATCACCAACTACCTGACTG
The DNA here is from genome assembly GCA_038087875.1 of Malacoraja senta. NCBI lineage: Eukaryota > Metazoa > Chordata > Chondrichthyes > Rajiformes > Rajidae > Malacoraja > Malacoraja senta. Next base: position 85,810 of record JAXLNO010001050.1, read on the forward strand.
GACGACCACAATATGTCAGGCTACAGAACTGTCTCGGATATGGTGGTGAGCAACACAGGGGCCCCACAGGGGACGGTCCTCTCTCCCTTCCTGTTCACCATCTACACCTCGGATTTCAGATATGACTTGGGCTCTTGCCACCTACAGAGGGTTTCAGATGACTGCAATTGTGGGCTGCATCAGTGGAAGCTGAATACAGAGGTGTGTTCAACAACGTTGTTGAGTGGTGTGGGCTGAATCACCTGCAGTTCAACACCAACAAGACTAAGGAGTTAGTGGTGGACTTTAGGGGGAGAGGAACACCACTGTCCTCTGTCTCCATCAATGGTGTGGATGTACAGTTTACCAGGGAGCACAAGTAGCTTGGAGTGTACCTGGACAGTAAACTGGACTTGTCCAGGAACGCTGAGGCCCTGTACACGAAGGGACAGAGCCAGCTGTACTTTTTGAGAAGGCTCCGCTCCTTCAATGTCTGCAGTAAGATGCTGCAGATGTTCTACCAATTGGTGGTAGCCAGTGCCATCTTCGCTGCCGTGTGCTGGGGCAGCAGGGTGAAGGCTGCGGACACCAATAGGATCAACAAAATCATCAGGAAGACTGGCTCCGACCTGAGGTCGGAGTTGGATTCATGGGGTTGGGGGGGGGATAGGGGTGGTCTTTAAGGGGAGATGCTCCTCAAACTGCGGAGCATCTTGGACAATACGGCTCACCCCCTCCATGACACACTGGTCAACCTGAGAAGTACCTTCAGCAACATACTGGTTCCACCAAGAACACTTGGACAGAACGCAACAGGAGATCCTTCTTCCCGGTGGCTATCAAACTGTATAACTCCTCCCCCTTCTGTCGTGGGGTAGACTGAGACTGACTCCCTAATCTTTGCACATCCCCAATCCTTTCCACTCGTCATTTTAATTGCATGTTTCATGTATTTTGTGTTTTTATGACTGTTGGTAGATCAATTTCCCTCCTGGGATAAATAAAGTTCTATCGTATCGTAGGAAAGGAGAAGCCTGAGGGATTATCAGGGGAGAATAATGGCAAAGCTGAGATGCAGATTACCTTCATGTTTTGTATTATTACAAATAAAGACAGCAAATCTTGGTGACAATGTAAAATGAAGTAAAAACTTGAAATTAATGTAAAAGTTACCACAAAAAAAAGCTAGATACCTTGCAAATTTGATATTTCTAAGAAGTATTTCTGGATATATTTTGACGTATTTTCTCTTGGCACTGTTACAACATTCCTGATAAATTTAGTATATTTTCTGTGGATCATTAATATTAATTGGGCCGCACCATCTTTTTTAGAACAAAATAGAGAAACAATACTGTCAAGTTCCATTTTGTGCAATATTAAGATCACAAAGTTCTTAGGCAATTCTATTTTCACTTCAGGCAATCTGTGCCTCTAGAAATTTATTTGCTTAAATTTATATCATTTTCATTTTATTTTAAAATGAATTCACACCGCAGTTTTTGATAGCTAATCCGCTCTTCCATGGCCCTCACTGGTCCTTTTTTAAAAAGACTAGGTTTGAACTGAATCATCATGTTTCTGTTGTGAAGGATGGCTATATGCAATATATTCTAATCTAGTTCTGCATTGAATGTTTAACCTTTACAAAAAAAAAGTCATCATGCTGCAACTTAAATAGAAAAATAATGAAGCATGTCAATTGTGCAGATAAAATAAATGGAGTGGAGAGTGGAATGCAGACTTGTCTTCTTTAGACCTTGAAACAAAATATAACTTCAAGTGAGTATATTTTTTGAATGCGAACATATTTAAATATTTTCTTGATCTTCCACGTTGGTGAAAGAAAGTACTTATCTTAGGTTGTGCACGGCTACAATTCTGAAGCTCATTCCTTGGGTGAATTGCCTGGTGGCTATGATCGTTTTGGCTCCCTTGGCTATTGTCACAAGCCATCATTCATCATGACAGAAACAGTTATTATAATATGACAAGAAGACTTTTAAAAGCACATGCCAGTAACAACATTTATGTTTGAATGTTTCACAGTGCAGTGGTATCTTAGTCTTATGATTATTTTATACAAGTTTGGAAAAAAAACAATTTTATTGAAGAGACAAGGAACTGCAGATATTGGAATCTTGAGCAAGAACAAAGCGCTGGAGGAACTGAGCAAGTTACATAGCATCTGTGAAGGGAATGGACAGGATATGTTTCAGGTTGGGACCCTTCTTCAGACTTCAAAATACAAAGTGCTGGAGGAACTAGACGTATGTAGAGGGAATGGACAGGCGATGTTTTGGATCGGGACCTGACTGGCTGTTTGTTGAGAACCTACTGAGCATTTCAGAAACTTCTTTGAAGTAGCTTCTCGTTTATACTATGGTTTACCTAAGATATAAAAATAGAAGTAATCCATATGGACTCTTTGAGGCTGCTCCACTATACAAGAAGATTATGCTGATCTTCTTTGACAACACCATTTTCCTGCACTATTTCTTTATCATTTCTCTCTAATACCTGGGAATTTATCAGCATCAGGTTTGAATTCAAACAATAGCTGAGTTTCCACTGCCTTCGCCGGTAGAGAATTGCAAAGATTCGCCAATTTCTTAGTGAAGAAATTTCTCCACGGTACAATCTTAATTAGTATTTTCCTAATTTTAAGGTAATGATCTCTCGTTCTAGATTCCTAATTCAATGGGAAATAACCTCAGTATAACTATCCTGCTGAAGCCTCAGAGAATTTTATATATCTCAATGGAGTCATTTCCTATTCTCCTAAAACCCTGAGAAGAGCAGCCAAGCTGCTCAATTTCTCTTGATATGACAGAACCGACATCCCAAAAATCAGAATGGTGAATCTTCACCAGTGCTTCCACAGAGAATACTGTGTATCCTCTATTCAATAAGCAAACCAAAATTATGCACCATACTCCAAGTGTGGTCTCCCTTGACCCTAAATAATTATAATTGCTTATATGTTGGAAAAGATTATTCTTTTTATCAAGTGCCCATTTGAATTGGCATCCATAATTGGAAAATGGAGGCATTACAAATAAAAGCAAATAAACGTTACTTATCTGAAGATAAATGGCAGCAAAATTAATTATTTTAGAAAGGATTTATCCTAACTAAACAACTTAATTGATAAATTTGAGGAAGTGTCATTTCAGATGAACATTGCAAAATCCTCTAATCTGCAATTTATACCAAAAAGGTTCTTGAAAGGTTGCTTTCAAAACAATAGTTGATCTTGATTGTGTGAATAGAATAAAGGGACATGACAGGATATATGTTTGTCAAGCTACGGAAAAGGTTCAGATTAACCTTTAAGTTTTCTGTCGAGTTTGTTGGTCAGTGGGTAACATAAATATTCAGATTGTGAAATAGTGGAGAGGATGGTCAAACACATATTTATTCATAGGAATCATCAATCTTGCATATTTCAAATGAAATCGCCTATTAAATAACTGGACGATAAAAAAAAAAAACAATAATAGGGAAATAATGTCTATATATTTCTTTCTTCAGTTAATCAGAGGTAAATATCTGTAATGGATTTCTTGACTGAATTTTGGATGAAAAAGCTCCAGAATTATTCAAAACATATTATTCTGAATTCATTTAATATCTTATTACAAATTATTCTGTTACTTCCGGTTACTTCCTGTGACTTCTTTGCAAGATTGAACCACAAATGTCCTCAATTAGGCTCTCTTTGCAATTGAAAATATCAGGCATGGTGGTTGCATCACTTAGGTGGTGGCATCAAGCTGGTGAGGGGCAAGTTAAATTCTATTGTTTCAGTTTCAAGGTGGAGAAAATCCTGATGATTGTAGAGCTGCTTTAGATTCATGGATGTATTCACATTCCACTTTCCCCACATCCCGTCATCTTTTCTGATTTACAAGAATTAAGTCATCTAATCATACAATAACAAAAGCCACCACCCACCCATCCTTTAGTTTGCTGTAGCTCCTTCTTGCCTTTATTCTTACTAGGAGACAAGAAGTCCAGATGTACAGATACCAGCTACAGAGATGCAAGGTAGTGAAGAAGAAAGTACTACTTGATCTAACGTTCCCAGTAATCAGCTTATAGGTAAGCATATCGGTTACTGCAAGAGGGTAGTTAAGGGCCTGTCCCACTTTCCCGAGTCTTCTGCCGAGTTGAAAGGACCTTAAAAGATTTTTGTGATTTACGAACTCCTACTCCCGACTATCTTTTTACTCGTGGACTTTTTTGGCATGCTGGAAAAAACATCCTGAGTTACTTGATGCCCCTAGTACCTACGGCTGGCAAAACGAGCCGCTACGATATATCTACGGACTCCTACGGACTCGCTACAGACATTCTCCGAGTTTGGATCAAGGGGAAAACTCGGGAGAATTCGTGAGTAACTCGGGAAAGTGGGACAGACCCTTTAAGATGTGACATCTGCTCGGGATGAGTCAGCAAGTAATGGCTTGTAGCTAACTGAGAGGATCAAAGTATCTTTCCCAATGAATGTGAACTCTACGCCAGAAGACTTGGACAAGGTGTCTGAGATGACAACCTGAAGTTAAAAGTTGATAAACATGGTCAGGTGCTTGAAGCATTGACAGACTTGACTGAAAGCTGGCGAAAATGTCAGAGTGCATGGGAGTTATTTCAACTGTTCAATTTTTTTCAAATATTACTGAGCACTTGGCATGGAACCTGCAGACTCATCCTTTCCAGTGCCTTAGATGTCAGGAAAGGGAAAGGGAGAGGGAAAGAGAGATGGAGAGGGGGGAGAGAGAAAGAGATGGGAGAAGGTAGAGGGGAAGGGAGATAAAGTGGAACACCTCCCTGCAAGCTGTGTTCCCCTGTCGCAGGTTTGAGAAAGACTGAGCCACTGGGACAAACCATCAGCACCACTGTGTGGTCAAGACTGGGTCGTTGGGAAGAAACCCTAGACACCTTCTACTGAAGCTGAGACTGAGTGGCTGTGGCAAGCCTGAGATACCAGAATCTCTTCCTACCCACAGACAACGAGGGACAGTGCTCAGACACACACACACAGGGGCAAAGAATGGCCGCCAGGATAATCCAGAGACTGCCAGTGGTGCCTCTTCAAGCCCAAAGCTGAACTGCCAGGTAGAAACCTGAGAGTGCTCGCTCCTCTGCTCAAGGCAAAGGTGAACTGCAGGGTGAAGCCTGAGCTTGCTACGCCTCTTTCAAAGACCAGGACTGAACTGTTGGACAACTCTGAGATCACCAACACCTCTGCACATACACCCTTGGTGGGTCTTTTTCAGTTTACAAATCTGTTGTCATAAGGGTCAGTCCTGGATCCTCAACCATTTATAATCCATATTAATAGCATCAATGAAAGAATAGATCCAATGTTGTCGATGATATGCAGCAGATTGTGAAAGTAATATGTGAGCAGCATGCAATGAAATTGTGGTGGGATGCAGACAAGTGGTGAGGAAGAAGCTGTCAAATGGAGTACAATTGGCTTTGGTAGGAAGAACAGGAAAACAGATTTAAATGGTGAGATACTTGTTAAAAATAGGTGGATCCTGGCCAGTTTGTTCATGAGATGCTAAAAGTAAATGAGCAGATAGAACAAACATAAAGTCAAATGGGAGAATGAGTCAAATGCTTTGTTCATCTTGTGGGATGAAGGCTATAGTTGCCTTGAAATTTAAAACATGGAAAGAGGAATGAGCAGACAGCAACTAAAATATACAACTACTACCTCCCACATGATGAAGTTTGTTCTCTCATAACCTCCGGAATCTTAGGCGAGACAAGTGAACCGAGAGAATGAGATGTTGAATCAGATGCTATAGACTAGGGTGCAAAATGAAACCCATGTTCAGAAACGGATATTTATTCCAGCTACATAAGAGAAATTATGGAAAAAATTAAAAGTTTAAGAAAGAACTGCAGATGCTGGAAAAATCGAAGGTAGAGAAAAATGCTGGAGAAACTCAGCGGGTGAGGCAGCATCTATGGAGCAAAGGAATAGGTGACGTTTCGGGTCGAGACCCTTCTTCAGACTGATGTGGGGGTGGGGGAGCAGGAAGAAGAAAGGAAGAGGCGGAGACAGTGGGCTGTGGGAGAGCTGGGAAGGGGAGGGGAAGGAGGGAGAAAGCAAGGACTACCTGAAATTGGAGAAGTCAATGTTCATACCGCTGGGGTGTAAACTACCCAAGCAAAATATGAGGTGCTGCTCCTCCTCCAATTTGCAGTGGGACTCACTCTGGCCATGGAGGAGGCCCAGGACAGAAAGGTCGGATACGGAATGGGAGGGGGAGTTGAAGTGCTGAGCCACCGGGAGATCAGGTTGGTTAATGCGAACTGTGCGGAGGTGTTGGGCGAATCAATCGCCAAGCCTGCGCTTGGTCTCACCGAGATTCAAGAGAGTTTATTATCATGTGTCCCAGATAGGACAATGAAATTCTTGCATTGCTGCAGCACAACAGGATATTGTAGTCATAAATACAGATCAGATCAGTGTGTCCATATATATCTACACACATCAATAAACAGATAAAGTGCAATAGGCTGTTATAGTTCAGAGTTTGTTTGAAGTTGTGTTTAATAGTCTGATGGCTGTGGGGAAGTAGCTGTTCCTGAGCCTGGATGTTGCTGATTTCAGGCTCCTGTACTTTCTACCTGATGGTAGCGGAGAGATGAGTGTGTGGCCAAGATGGTGTGGGTCCTTGATGATGCTGGCAGCCTTTTTGAGGCAGCGACTGCGATAGATCCCCTCGATGGTGGGGAGGTCAGAGCCGATGATGGACTGCACAGTGTTTACAACTTTTTGCAGCCTTTTCTGCTCCTGGACGCTCAAGTTGCCGAACCAAGCCACGATGCAACCAGTCAGCATGCTCTCTACTGTGCACCTGTAGAAGCTCTTTGACATACCAACTCTCCGTAATCTTCTCAGGAAGTAGAGGCGCTGATGTGCTTTTTTATGAATGCATCAGTGTTTTGGGACCAGGAGAGATCTTCGGAAATATGCATGCCCAGGAATTTGAAGTTCTTGACCCTTTCCACCATTGACCCGTTGATGTAAACGAGACCTACCTCTTCCGAAGTCCACGATCAGTTCCTTGGTTTTGCTGGTGTTGAGAGCCAGGTTATTGTGCTGGCACCCTTTGGTCAATCGGTCAATCTCACTTCTATACTCTGACTTGTCCCCATCAGTGATACATCCCACAACAGTGGTGTCGTCGGCGAACTTGATGATGGAGTTCGCGCTATGTCCGGCTATGCAGTCATGAGTATAGAGTACAGCAGGGGGCTGAGCACGCAGCTTTGAGGTGCTCCCGTGCTGATTGTTATCGAGGATGACACATTTCCGCCAATATGGACAGACTGTGGTCTGTGAATGAGGAAGTCGAGGATCCAATTGCAAAGGGATACGCAGAGACCCAGATCTGAGAGCTTGGTAACCAGCTTGGAGGGGATGATGGTATTAAATGCCGAGCTGTAGTCAATGAATAACAGCCTGACATATGAGTTTTTGTTGTCCAAGTGGTCCAGAGCGGAGTGGAGAGCCAGTGAGATCGCATCCACCGTTGATCTGTTGTGGCGGTAAGCGAACTGCAGTGGTTCAGGTTTTTGTCGAGGTATGAGTTGATTTGCGCCATGATCAGCCTCCCAAAGCACTTCACCACCACAGATGTTAGTGCCACTGGTCGATAGTCATTGAGGCACGTCACCTTGCTCTTTTTGGGCATCGGTATTATTGATGCTCTTTTAAAGCAGGTGGGAACCTCAGACCTCAGAAGTGAGAGGTTGAAAATGTCCGTAAAAACTCCAGCCATTTGGTCCGCACAGGATTTTAAAACACTCCCGGGTATACCATCAGGTCCAGGCGCTTCCTGAGGGTTCACCCCTCTGAAGGATCTTCTGACGTCGGTCTCTGTGACTGACCGAAATACCATCACGGTGAAGTAGAGCAGTTGACACCTAGAGCAGCGGACGTAATGGATGAGGTTGGAGGAGGTGCAGGTGAACCTCTACCTCACCTGGAAAGACTGTTTGGGTCCTTGGATGGAGTCGAGGAGGGAGGTAAAGTGACAAGTGTAGCATTTCCTGCTGTTGCATGGGAAAGTACCAGGGAGGGGGGTAGTTTGGGTGGGAAGGGACAAATTGACCAGGGAGTTACAGAGGGAGTGGTCTCTGCGGAAAGCCGAAAGGGAAGGAGATGGGAAGATATGGCCAGTGGTGGGATCCCGTTGGAGGTGGTGAAAATGTCGGAGGTTTATCCAATAATAATAGTAATAATAATAATAATATATCTTTATTGTCATTGCACAGATGTACAACGAGATTTGGAATGCAACTTACATCCGATGTGATAACTTAATTAGCTAAAAATTTAGACACCCAGAGAAACAAGATTAAAAAACAGTTAAAGCAGTATAAAGTGCAAATAGGTCTGTGCCGGGTCGATGTGCGACGTGACCATCCGAGGGAGACAGTTCATGGGGGGGGGGGGGGGGGGGCAATCAGCAGGACCGGTTCAGAGCTGCTATAGCTCTGGGGATGAAGCTGTTCCTAAGTCTGGAGGTGCGGACGTCGAAGGCCTTGTAACGTCTGCCGGATGGTAGAAGTTGAACAGACAATAGTCTGAGGAGTTTTTATGAATGCTGATGGCCTTCCTGAGGCACCGTGTATTGTAGATGCCCTCCAAGGCTGGTAGCTGTGTCCCAATTATCTTTTGTGCTCTGGTCGACCCGCTGAAGAGCTCTCCTCATCGCCTCTGTGCAGCTGAGCTACCACACAGAGATGCCATATGTTAGGATACTCTCTGTGATGCAGCGGTAGAAGGTTGTCAGCAGCTGTTGGGGCAGACCAGTCTTTTTCAGTGTTCTCAGGAAGAACAGTCGTTGCTGTGCCTTCTTGACCAGCGCAGTGGTGTTGGTGGACCATGTGAGGTCCTCTGAAATGTGTGTGCCCAGAAACCTGAATCTGGACACTCTCTCCACACTGTCCCTGTTGATAAAGATTGGAGCGTATTCCCCATTATGTGACCTCCTGAAGTTGATGACCAGCTCCTTGGTCTTAGAGGTGTTTAGGAACAGGTTGTTATCTGAGCACCAGTCGGCTGATAGGGTGGAAGATGAGGACAGGGGGGACTCTGTCCTTGTTATGAGTGGGGGGGATGCGGAGTGAGAGCGGAGCTACGGGTTAAAGAAGAGCCCCTGGTCAGAGCCTCATCTATAGTCGAAGAGGGGAACCCCCGTTCCCTAAACAATGAGGACATCTCCAATGCCCTGGTTTGGAACACCTCATCCTGGGTGCAGATGCGGTGCAGACGGAGGAATTGGAATGAGTGGAATGAGGAACATTGTTGGATATCCAATGCCACTTCATGTGACCTCCTGCTCAATTGCAAATCTCGGCACCAAGTCAAGGATGGAGCTCAGCTGAGCTGGGGAGCTTGATGCAGACTTCACCCAGCCCCTTAATAAAGCCAGCTATGGCTGCTATACATGAATGAAAAGTCAGTGCAGATAAATCATTCCATTTTACTCAACGTTGTAATTAATTTACTAACTTAAACAATTTATTACAAGTATTGAATTTATATTTTTATTTGTTAAGTTATTCAAAAAATATATTTCAATCAATCAATCAATCAATCAATCAATCAAAGACTTTATTGTCATTCAAAAATACACCAACAAATGCAAATCTGAATGAAATTTTGTTGCATCTGGCTCACCGTGCAACATAAAATAACAAAAGGATAAAATAGATAAAAAAGATAAAATAGATACTAGTGGCGGCACATTATATGAATTCAAGAGTCTGCTGGCTCGGGGGAAGAAGCTGTTGCAGAACCTGGCCGTTCTGCTCCTTATACTGTGCTACCTTTTGCCCGAGGGCAGCAGAGTGAACAGTCCATGATGGAGATGTGTAGGGTCTTTTATAATGCTGTTGGCCTTGGACAAGCAACGTTAGAACGCAATGTCCCGGATTGAAGGAAGAGAAGTCCCGATGATTTTTTCAGCCAGCCATATTTATGTTCAAAAAATATATTTATATCTATTCCAACTCTTTCTAAATGGCTGTGATTAATGGAGTAAAGGCTATTGACTACAACACATTGTAGTCACTGCTATCTGAGGCCCAGTCACTGCTTGAGGCTTGGTTTGCTTTGCAAGACTTCCACAGTGGCGAGGCCTGCAACTCGATTTTTCCCATTGTGGGGCCACAAGGCATTAGGTGGCTTCAGGAACTGTGTCAGGGAAAACTTGAGGAATGGTCCAGATCAAGCACAATTTGGCTCATTGATTAGTTATCGAATAATATCGCAGTAAATACGGTTGAATGTCAGGGTCCTGACCCGAAACATCGCCTGTTCTCCAGATATGTTGCCTGATTTGCTGAGTTACTCCAGCCCTTTGTGTTTCTGTTGAATGTAAATCCTGCTTCAGTTAACTCACTGATTTATATATTTTGAGGGGAAAAAAATTGTGATGATGATGAACCTTGGATTGCTTCTTATCCATCAGAGCCCCATGGTCTGTTTCTCATAATAAATTGCTTAATTCAGAATCAAATAGAAACATAGAAACATAGAAACATAGAAATTAGGTGCAGGAGTAGGCCATTCGGCCCTTCGAGCCTGCACCGCCATTCAATATGATCATGGCTGATCATCCAACTCAGTATCCCGTACCTGCCTTCTCTCCATACCCTCTGATCCCTTTAGCCACAAGGGCCACATCTAGCTCCCTCTTAAATATAGCCAATGAACTGGCCTCGACTACCCTCTGTGGCAGAGAGTTCCAGAGATTCACCACTCTCTGTGTGAAAAAAGTTCTTCTCATCTCGGTTTTAAAGGATTTCCCCCTTATCCTTAAGCTGTGACCCCTTGTCCTGGACTTCCCCAACATCGGGAGCAATCTTCCTGCATCTAGCCTGTCCAACCCCTTAAGAATTTTGTAAGTTTCTATAAGATCCCCTCTCAATCTCCTAAATTCTAGAGAGTATAAACCAAGTCTATCCAGTCTTTCTTCATAAGACAGTCCTGACATCCCAGGAATCAGTCTGGTGAACCTTCTCTGCACTCCCTCTATGGCAATAATGTCCTTCCTCAGATTTGGAAATAGACAAAAAGAAGAAAGCGGTGGGAACTTGTTAGGGAAGTGATGACAGTGTAGAGATTTTAAAAAGTACTTGTCCCAGGAGAAATATATTCTAGACTGTTGAAAGATTCAAGAGAGGAATTATACAGGATTTGACCTGTATAATTACCATTGACCACAGGACTGGTGCCGGACAATTGGAGGACTATTAATGTACTGTTGTTTTAAATGAGAAGAAGGATAAACTAAGTAATTACAAATGAGTTTAACTTACTGTAAGTGGTGGCTAAATTATTGGAATCAATTCTGAGATTCAGTATAAACTATCATTGAGAAAGACAATGATTCATCAAGGAAGTCAGTATGGATTTGTTTAGGGCAAGTCACAATGGACTAACTTGATTTAAGGTTTTTGAGGGGGTAACAAGGGTAATTGATCAAAGCAGTGCTCTTGCTGCAGTCTTTGTGGATCTCAGCAAGGCCTTTCACAAGGTGCCGTGTGGCAGGTTGCCAAAAAATGAAGGAGATAAGGGAAAGTGACAAATTTGATCCACAGATAAAAGTTGGTTCTATGGCAGAAAGTTGACAGGAATGCTTGACAGATGTGTTTTTGTGTGAATGCAAGGCTAGTATTGCTGGAGTTACATGAGGCTCAGTATTTGATCTGTTGCAGTTTGTTGTACACATTAATGATTTATACTTGCATATTACAGGCATGATATGGAGGATTTTGGGAGATGCAAAAAATGTCTGTATGACTTCAGAAGGCTATTTGGTCTGGTCAGTTGGGTAAATCAGCCTTGAAAGTGCCTTAATTTTGTTTGAAAAGCCCTAACCTGCAGGGCTACTGATTACATGCTACAATGTGGGATTAGGTTGGATAACGCATGTGTGACCAGCACAGACATGATGGGTGGAAATGCCTCCTTAGTATCGTAATCTTTCCACGATTCTACCCCAATGGTCCAATGGTGTCTTTATTGTCAAGTGTAGAGAGATACAGTGAAATACTTGTTCTGCATGTTATCCATCAAATCATACCCTGTATGATAGTACAATAGATCCTCTTTTGGAATAGCACGCAGAGAGTTGCCACGTTCCATCTCCGTCTCAAAAAAGTCGAATCACTTGGGAGCCTGTAACTATCTATATCAACAACTTGGATGCAAGAGCAGTTCATGTTTGTAGATGCGAGGGAAATTGAGTTAGAGAAAGCAACATAAAATATCAAAGCATGTTAGATAAAATCTGTTAATAGCAAGAACACCCTTTGTTCTGTGTCTATTCCCAGTTCACTGTGTACCTTATTCTTTCTGTCGAATGTGTCCTCTTTATTTGTATCACTCCAACAATCTTGCTCAGGTTGGTTGTAAGTAAAACACTGAATTAAAATTCTACTACTTCATTTGCTCTTTACAAAGGGTGTAATTTTCTGGTTGAGTGTATCCACAGCTATTCCCATTAAGTCAATGTTTACAAGTTGAATTTTGACAGTTGTTACTTTATGTGCCATATTATAAAACAATCATTTAACCTTGTGACTGTAATAGAAATAGACAACCTCTCCGTGGATTTGCTCAAAGTAAGAGGGAAGCAAACTAATATCTTTCCACTCACTTGCCCTGAATAATGTCTGTAAATTGATCTGAGAAACATTGCTGCATTAAAAGTAGATGGCAGATGAGGACTGGATTGTAACATTCCCCGCAGACAGCTTTCATTTTCCCTGCACTGATACTTTTCACTTCTCAATTTATATGAGATACAAGCCATCATACTGAATGTCTGAGGCATTCAGAGTAGATGGAGGCAGCAATGCTCATAGAAAAAACATGACTTGAATTTTCGTTGGGTATTTAAAAAGAACCTTTACCAATTCGCATTTCTCAAATAACTTGATGTTTTAATACCTCATAATGACTTTTTATTCTGGCTCAGAATAGGAACTGATATTGTATAGAACTCAACAGAAAAACTATTGTGCAACTTCCTAAGAATTCTTGTATGAGAGGACAGAGTTTGATTTTTTTTCGTATATCCACAGAGAGTATTATTTCTTATCAGGTATCTTTGTACTTTTAATATAACAACAGGACTTTAAGATTTAATATGTTTAATTCTACAATCCATTCGCACTAGAACATGCTAAATTACTGCTCTTGATTGAATGATTTGTTCTCAGATATATAGTTCTATTAAATCAATAACTGGTTAGGAAAGGAGGCCGGTTTCAGTGCTTCACCTTGATAGAATTGACCTTGGAACCGATTGGGACACATTTCAAAATCAACTTTTCTATGTTGTACTAGTTCAGCTTTCTACCTGGTAATGAAAAAGTAAAATTCCAGCTGGATTATATCATCACTGAACTGCAATCCTATTGGCATTACTTATTTATAGTGCAGAGGACAATTTGTACTTCAGAACATTAATTTTAAATTTTTTTTTTCAATAACATTTTCTCATAAGAAGTAACAACTTGTATTATTTAGCACTAACGTGTCATGTTAACTGATGAGTTGTGAGAGCCCCAACACTAAGCCCATGTAAAGCATCCTTAAACACGTGCGGCAGAAATCGCTAGATGTCGGTAAGTACCATAGAGTCATAAAGCACGGAAACAGGCTCTTTGGCCCAACTTGCCAAGAAGCAGCATGAGGGGAATCAAAAACATATGTTCATTCGATCCTCTCAAGCTCTCCTATCTTTTTTTTTAATGCTATCTTAACATCTGAAGTTGGATGGTGATGTACAGTGCATTCAGAAAGGATTCAGCCCCCTTCACTTTTTCCACATTTTGTTATGTTACAGCCTTATTTTAAAATGGATTAAATTCATTTTTTTTATCATCGATCTACACGCAATATCTCATAATAAAAATGCGAAAACAGGATTTTAGAAATTTTTTGCGAAGTAATTAAAAAGTAATAACTGAAATATCACATTTACACAAGTATTCAGACCCTTTACCCAGTACTTTGTTGAGGCACCTTTGGCAGCGATTACAGCCTCAAGTCTTCTTGGGCATGACGCTACAAGCTTGGCACACCTGTATTTGGGTAATTTCTCCCATTCTTCTCTGCAGATCCTCTCAAGCTCTGTCAGGTTGGATGGGGACCATCGATGCACAGCTATTTTCAGGTCCATCCAGAGATGTTTGATCGGGTTCAAGTCCGGGCTCTGTCTGGGCCACTCATGGACATTCACAGACTTGTCACAAAGCCACTCCTGCGTTGTCTTGGTTGTGTGCTTAGGATTGTTGTTCTGTTGGAAGGTGAACCTCCGCCCCAGTCTGAGATCCAGAACGCTCTGGAGCAGGTTTTAGACAATAGGCAATAGGTGCGGGAGTAGGCCAATCGGCTCTTCGAGCCGGCACCACCATTCAATGTGATCATGGCTGATCATCCCCAATCAGTACCCCGTTCCTGCCTTCTCCCCATATCCCCTGACTCCGCTATCTTTAAGAGCCCTATCTAGCTCTCTCTTGAAAGTATCCAGAGAACCGGCCTCCACCACCCTCTGAGGCAGAGAATTCCAATTTTCATCAAGGATCTCTCTGTACTTTGCTCCGTTCATCTTTCCTTCGATCCTGACTAGTCTCCCAGTTCCTGCCGCTCTAAAACATCCCCACAGCATGATGCTGCCTCCACCATGCATCACCGTAGGTATGGTATTGGCCAGGTGATGAGCGGTGCCTGGTTTCTTCCAGGTGTGACGCTTGGCATCCAGCCCAAAAAGTTTAATCTTGGTTTCATCAGACCAGAAAATCTTGTTTCTCATGTTCTGAGAGTCCTTTCGGGGCCTTTTGGCAGACTCCAAGCGGGCTGTCATGTGCCTTTTACTGAAGAGTGGCTTCCGTCTGGCCACTCTACCATAAAGACCCGATTGGTGGAGTGCTGCAGATATAGTTGTCCTTCTGGAAGGTTCTCCAATTTCCACAGAGGAACTCTGGAGCTCTGTCAGAGTGACCATCGGGTTCTTCAAAAAACAAACAAAAAAAAAGTATTTTTTGGAAGGAAGTACAATAATGTGGTACCAAAGTACCTAATACTTATTGACATATTACATTTCATATACAACTTCTTATTTTTAATTTAATTATAAAGAAAAAATAAGAAATGAAAGATTACAAAAGGAAAGATTGAGATGAAGTGTGCGTGAGATAGCAAAATAGCCCTAGAAAAAAATGAGGAGAAAAAAAGAAGAGGAGAAAGAAAGGAAAAAAAAGAAAAAGAGAAGAGATAAGGAGATTGAAAGTGATATATCTATTTGATAATCCTGCCCCCCGTCACCTGTTTCTGAACCATTATATTTCTATGATTGTGTTGCACCATATGCTTGTAGAAAGTCGATATAGGGAGACCATATCAATAAGAAGAGGTCTACCTTACCTACTAGAAGGAGTCGTATTTCTTCAAGATATGCCGTTTCTGACATATTTGAAATCCACATTTTCAGCGTTGGTGTTGGCGAATTTTTCCAAAATTTATATATGAGTTTTTTTGCCATTATTAAACCGTAATTAAGTAAGGATTTTTGATACGTATTTAGCTTATTCCCATCTTCCATTGATCCAAAGATAATCATTTCTGTATTCGCTTCCAGTCTTCTATTAAATAATTTTGTAAACATTTCAAAAATTTCATTCCAGAATTTATGACGTTTTATACAGGAGACAAAAGAGTGTGTTATAGTGGCATTCTCAGCTAAGCATTTATCACATATTGGTGAGATATTTGGATACAATTTATTTAATCTAGTTTTCGAGTAATATAGTCTATGTAAAATTTTAAATTGGATTAAATTATGTTTTACATTAATCGAACATTTATGTATATATATCAGGTATTTTTCCCATGCTTCTTTCGCAAATTGTATCTGTAATTCTTCCCAATCTACTCTAATTGCCTCTGTCAATGGAGGTTCTATATTTTATAATGATATTATATAAATAATCATATAACCATTACAGCACGGAAACAGGCCATCTCGGCCCTTCAAATCCGTGCCGAACATTTTTTTTCCCCTTCTCTCTTCTTTCTTCCCCCTAGTCCCATCTACCTGCACTCAGACCATAACCCTCCATTCCTTTCCCATCCATATACCCATCCAATCTATTTTTAAAGGATAAAATCGAACCTGCCTCCACCACTTCCACTGGAAGCTCATTCCACACAGCTACCACTCTCTGGGTAAAGAAGTTCCCCCTAATGTTACCCCTAAACTTCTGTCCCTTAATTCTCAAGTCATGCCCCCTTGTTTGAATCTTCCCTACTCTCAATGGGAAAAGCTTATCCACGTCAACTCTGTCTAACCCGCTCATCATTTTAAAGACCTCTATCAAGTCCCCCCTTAACCTTCTGCCCTCCAAAGAATAAAGACCTAACTTGTTCAACCTTTCTCTGTAACTTAGTTGCTGAAACCCAGGCAACATTCTAGTAAATCTCCTCTGTACTCTCTCTATTTTGTTGACATCCTTCCTATAATTAGGCGACCAAAATTGCACTCCATACTCCAGAATTGGCCTCACCAATGCCTTGTACAATTTTAACATTACATCCCAACTTCTATATTCAATGCTCTGATTTATAAAGGCCAGCACACCAAAAGCTTTCTTTACCACCCTATCTACATGAGATTCCACCTTCAGGGAACTATGCGCAGTTATTCCTAGATCACTCTGTTCAACTGCATTCCTCAATTCGCTACCATTTACCATGTACGTCCTATTTTGATTTGTCCTGCCAAGATGTAGCACCTCACATTTATCAGCATTAAACTCCATCTGCCATCTTTCAACCTACTCTTCCAAATGGCCTAAATCTCTCTGTAGACTTTGAAAATCTACTTCATTATCCTATCTTAGTATCATCTGCATATTTACTAATCCAATTTTCCACACCATCATCCAGATCATTGATATACATGACAAACAACAGTGGACCCAACACAGACCCCTGAGGCACCCCACTAGTCACCGGCCTCCAACCTGACAAACAGCCATCCACCATTACTCTCTGGCATCTCCCATTCAGCCACTGTTGAATCCATCTTGCTACTCCACCATTAATACCCAACAATTGAATCTTCTTAACCAACCTTCCATGAGGAACCTTGTCAAAGGCCTTACTGAAGTCCATATAGACATCCACTGCTTTACCCTCATCAATTTCCCTAGTAACCTCTTCGAAAAATTCAAGAAGATTAGTCAAACATGACCTTCCAGGCACAAATCCATGTTGACTGTTCCTAATCAGACCCTGCTTATCCAGATGCTTATATATATTATCTCTAAGTATCCTTTCCATTAATTTGCCCACCACTGACGTCAAACTAACAGGTCTATAATTAAATGATATTAAATTGCTTGAATCTGCTTTAATATTCATCGCTTCATCTAGTGAATTTAAAGTTATATTTTGATATCCTTGTATGTGTTTTTTCAAATAATCGCTAATTTGAAGGTATTTAAAGTATTGATTATTTTTCAAGTTGTATTGTAATTGTAGTTGTTGAAATTATAAAAAAATTCCCATTTCATACAAATCTCCAAAGCTTTTAATTCCTAATCTTTCCCAAAAGGTATACGCTTTATCAATAAGAGATGGCTTAAATGAGGGGTTATTTACTATTGGAGTTAAAAGCGATAAATTTCTTACTTTCAAAGTTAGTTTTATTTGTTTCCAAATTCAAATTGTGTTGTGAATAATTGGGTTCTTCTTATATATTGTATTGTTTAATTTTATCGGGGAGAAGAGGATCGCTCCTATATTAAAAGGAGAGCAATCCTCTTTCTCCATTCTTATCCATTCTACCTGTTGGGCAGAGCTGTCCAACCAATTAATTATGTGATGTACTTGATCACCTCCCTGACCAAGGGCCTTCTCCCCCGATTGCTCAGTTTGGACGGGCGGCCAGCTCTATGAAGAGTCCTGATGGTTACAAAGTTCTTTCATTTAAGAATGACGGAGGCCATTGTGCTCTTTGGGACCTTCCCCAGATCTGTGTCTCGACACAATCCTGTCTCGGAGGTCTACGGACAATTCCTTCGTCTTCATGGCTTGGTTTTTGCTCAGACATGCACTGTCAACTGTGAGACTGGTGTGTGCCTTTCCAAATCATGCCCAATCAATTTAATTTACCACTGGTGGACTCCAATCAAGTTGTGGAAACATCTCAAGGAAAATCTATGGAAACAGGATGAACCTAAGCTCAATTTTGAGTGTCATAGCAAAGGGTCTGAATACTTATGTAAATGTGATATTTTAGTTATTTATTTTTTAATTACTTTGCAAAAATTTCTAAATGCCTGTTTTCGCTTCTTCATTCTGGGGTATTGTGTGTAGATTGATGATTTAAAAAAAGGCTGTAACGTAACAAAATGTGGAAAAAGTGAAGGGATCTGAATATTTTCTGAATATGGTACATCAAGTTTGGACCATGTCTCCATATTGCTTTTGCAATTCCCAATTATATTTTGAATCCTCTTTGTATCATCCAGCTATCTTTTCCTTGGTTTTCCTTATGTCATTCCAATCTTTCAGTGCGATAATTTGGCATTATTGTCTTTTGTGTGTCTTGCCTCACTGTACTGATAATGTTGGGATATAAACTTCTAATCCAAAGTCTTGCACTCAGAAGGTAGATGCACACATAAACAATGTCATATTTCAGATTATATATTAAACCATATTCCCATGTTTCGTAAAAAACTTATAGGATGTTGTGAGATGGGGTAATGTAAATGTATTTTATTTTTCCTTTATATCCCCACCCCTCAGCTACAACCAAAGTATTTGAGGTTTTTGAAACCTTTTGCTCTCCTGACTTTATAATGTTTCAAAAGACCATCCAATGCTTTTGGTAGAAACAAGGAACTGCAGAGGCTGGTTTACAAAAAAGGACAAAAAAGTGCTGGAGTAACTCAGCAGATTAGGCTGCATCTCTGGGGAACATGGATTGGTGACTTTTCGGGTCGGGATCATTCTTCAGACTGATGGATTGGTCCTGATCTGAAACATCACCTATCCATGTTCTCCTGAGATGCTGCCTGACCCGCTGAGTTACTCCATCACTTTTGTACATCCAACACTTTTTGTAGTTCTTGAGAGTTTTTTCTCTATATCCCCATATCCCAAAGGGTTTGCAATGTTGTTTTGCAGTTTTTCATTATCAAAACTTTGTATCCTTGGAAAGCTACTGACCTTAGTTTAGTTTAATGAAGTTTTTTTATATTCTTTTAAATTTGCAGATAGCAGATTCTGCTGACTCGATCAATTTCTTATTGATTCATTTGTATATCAATTTTAATTCATTTTTATTGCATATGTCTTTGATCTTTTTGAATTTCAACGACACTGTACTAAAAAGCAAGCCAGGAATTATATTGAATGTATTTTTTAAATGAGTGGAATGGTTTTCTTTTACATAAGCTTTTCAATTTTTCTAGGAGGTCTCAAAGACTAAATTAATTAAAAAATGCAGATCTGGTTGGTCACAGACAAGTATCCCAAATGGAAATAAATGGTCATGGTGCTTAACTATCAGCAAGGGACATGAACTCATTTGTAATTCATTTCTGACCATCTGCTCATTTGTATAATATGTATAAAGAGAGACTATTTTCATGCTTTGTTTCTCTTCATGAAAGATGTATGTCATTGCACCAGGGTGGGCTGACTCTATGAATGAAGAGGCTGTTATGAAGAACAATGGTTGTTGCAGGTATAAAGAACACAAAGGATGTTTGTCAGAGGTCCAGAATGGTCAAAAACAAAAATCAAAATTTTCTAACACAATGCACACGGTCTCTGAGTAATGGATGGGTTCCGATTTTACAGACATTGACAGAAGTCTATTCTGTCCACAAGTCTGAAAATCCACAGAAATCGCTCAATATGTTAACCATATCTCCATTGTATTGCAATAAATGGCACCTAAATCCCATAAGACTGATAGGAAAGAACAATTACAAAAAGTAGAGAGTGAGAAGAAACAAGTTCTGCTAGTCATAAGAAAGACTGTGCACTTATGTTGGACTTTCAACTTTAATAATATTATGGGAACTCAGTCATATGTAAAAGTTTAAAAATAGGGATTTAAATGACATGTGGTGGTCACTCTCTTAAAAACAATTTAATTGGACAGGATGACATGAGACGTTTTCAAATATTATATAAACACTAAGAACCCATAGATTTTTTTTTGTGTCTCCCTACCCAAAACGTTGCTCAAACATTTAGCTGAATAGTTTGCTATTGCAAGATTTCTTTGCCAAGTTAATGTTGTTGCTGGAGTAAATGTTGTTGCTGGAGAAAATCCCAAAGTACTCTATTGTTAGAAACAACATGTCAGGTGCAATGCATTTTTTATACTGTATTTTTCTTTGTTGTCGAACAGAATTGTTTCGTCGTGTTTCGTTCAAGCTTTGTAATGTCTCCTCTTTTCTGGAGATTCACAGAAACTGGCAACTGGCCAGAATTTGAGCAAGGGACTGCTTGCTATTCAGCAGCGACTTGATATTTTGCCTGTCAAGCCTGATCATGCCCAATTTCTCATTCCTTATTAAGGGACACATCTCTTTCAATGGAATAGTGAAATGGAGTAAGTAGGCACTCTTGCTTCACTCTCCTGCTCCCAACTCCTCTGTCCTCTTTGGTACAAACTCGTGGCTTTCTGACCATTCCTGCAAAATGTGTTATGCCTGCTGCTTGTTAATCCAATAAGATTCATTATCTTGTCTCCAACTTACGATACAATACGATACGATAAAACTTTATTCATCCGCGGAGGGAAATTGGTCTGCCAACGGTCACAACACAAGGTACACAAAAAGAAAAGGACAAGCGACTGTTGGCTGGCTGCCGTGTGCGCAGCGCCTTCACCGGAACGAACAAACAAACAAACACAGGCTTATCCCCTGGGCAGAGGATTCTGAAACGAAAGTGCCCCCTTCCCCTCCCCCACACCGGGTCCCCCTTTGTTCTCCCACCGTCCCTCATGGCGGCCCCCCCACGCCGGGTCCTCCATTGTCTTCCCCGACCCCTCCCCACACACTCCACTGCCACCAAGGATCCCGTTGCCGCTGGGGCTCCAGCCGCTGCCGCCGAGGCTCCGATTGCCGCTGAGGCCCCACCACTGCCGAGGCTCCCATTGCCGCCGAGGCCCCACCACCGCCGTGGCTCAAGCTGCCGCCGAGGCTCCCGCTTCCACCGCCGAGGCTCCCATCGCCATCGCCGCTGAGGCTCCTTCGGCCCAGGCTGGCTTCTCCACCCGGCTTCTCCGCAGTCCTCTGGGAGGCCTGTGGGGCGAGTCGGGCCTACTGGAGCGTGTTCCGATTGGCACTGCGACCAGAACTTCTTCTGCAGTGTAATGTTAAAGTTTTCTCTGATCTCTCTTTGTGTTGGAAGGGCTGCTAACCAGTGTTTAAGTTATTCAAAGTTATTTATTTTTTAGCATAGAGAGCCATTGGGAAGAGGAGTTAAGTTTTTAATCAATCACTAGTTGATACTTGAATCAAGTTTCCTTTAAAAAAAGCATTATGAGTTTGACTTGAATTAAAGTTGCAGTACATGTACACAATAACTATATATGCTTTGAGACATGAAGAGCCCTGCTATTATCAGCTATTCTATACATTTGGTCAACTTTTAAGTTGTTCACTTTCATGCTTACTGAATTAAAGTGCCCATCAATGGATACTAGGGCCACTAGCTATTGAAGCTTTACATAAACATCAAGCAAAAGAACAAAACCGATATTAGTCAATATGAGAAATTGTGAATAAACATAGAAATTGCTGGAATTAGGAAGTCAAGCAGAAACTTTTGAGCGAGAGACAAGAGCCCTTTCCTGTAGCAGAGAAGTGTGATAATGAACACTGCAAATGTAGCTCTCATGGTTGAATAAGTGGTGTTTGAGATGTGGATGTGTGAAGTATGGATGATACACTGGAGCATATGAGTGTTCGGTCGGACAAATATTGTTGATCGCTCTGTGGTGGGCATGAGATGCTTTCAGCAAGACTGAGGAATCGATGGGTCATTGTCTTTCAAGATAATGTTATTGACCTTAGCCAATCTTATGATGTCAATTAACTTTCACAATAATCTATTCATGTCTTTGTGGCTTAATTGTTCAAATTATTGCACCTCCATGCAATCTTGATTTTCTTTTATTCAAATCTCCTTGAGCAGTAAGCCTTTTAACAAGAATTGGAAATGTTATTACAGCTGATGTGTTTGTCAGCTTATTAACAACAATATTGAGAAAATCAAATTAATTTGTTATTTTCCTGTCTAATTGTTGGCAAGAACAGAAACTTGAACTCAGTGTTTTGCCTGGACGCAGTAATGTGTTTAGCCAAGAGTAGAGATGCTGTTTCTTTGAGCTAATGTTGAACTTTATTGAAACACGGATGGAATTTCAGAATTACCTGTATGGACTGGGCCCAAAGGGGTGATTGTAACCTTATAAATGTTTGTCACCTTAAATCTTATCACTATTCCTCTATAACTATGGTTCTTATGCTATTCCAACAAAGCTGACTGTAAGCTTGAGGACCAGCACCTTGTCTTCCAACTCACCCCATTTTTAGCATTTTAGACTCAATATTGAATAAATACATTTCAGATAATTTGCTATACCAGTCTTGTATCATTCATTTTCAGCTTTGTTTTTATTTGCCAATGTTTGTAAATGTTGATTTAATTTGTACCCTCCTACTTACACCTCCATAACACAATCTTTTTCAGTCACTTTCCTTTTTGCACCTTTTTAGCAGACATTACCTCTGACTTTATTATTCACTCCCTAGATCTCCACCTTATCACAGACCTTCCCTTTTATTCTCTCCAGTCTCTTCCCTTAATCAGGTATTTAAAGGGCCTGTCCCACTTGGCTGTCTTTCGCGCGCGACCTGCTATTGTGTGGGTAGTGCGTGGGTAGCGCGGGGACGTGCGCATGGAGTGCTGTGGAGGAGTGTGGACTTCGTCCTGCATGAAATCTTCGCGGGCCACCGGCCTGTCGCGTAACTGTTGGCCAAAGTGGGACAGGCCCAAGACTCTGGCGCGACACAACGGCTCACCTCCAACAGCAGCAGAAGCAGGCAAACGATCGTCAAACTCAGCCTGGGGCTCACGGCCGTTGCGGATCAGATCCGCCCCCACTCCTACTCGCAGAGCGGGGCCAAGAAGATTGAAGATAGACACAAAGTGCAGGAGTAACTCAGCGGGACCGGCAGCATCTCTGGAGAGAAGGAATGGGTGAAGTTTTGGGTCAAGACCCTTCTTTCAAACTGAAGAAACATCATCTCTTCCTTCTCTCCAGAGATGCTGCCGGTCCCGCTGAGTTGCTCCTGCATTTTGTGTCCATCTTCAAATGACATCACGCGCTCCAGACGGCTGTGCGGGCGCATGATGACGCGCGCGACCGTCACTACCGGCCTGTCGCGTAAGTGACGGCCCAAGTGGGACAGGCCCTTCCCTTAATCAGGTATTTCCTCAACTCTGATTGAAGGCAAGCTGACTTGAAATGTTAGTTTTGTTTCTGCTTCCACAGAAGCTGCTCTGTCTGCTGAGCATTTCCAATAATTATGGATTGTTTATTTCCATCACCCATGAGCAACAACTATTCTGATTCGGAAATACAGCATGGCACTGAATTAAACCATTTCTGAAGTTTCTTGGTGTGTTTTGCTGAGTAAAATCTCTGTTTTAAAATTTCAGTAGCTTCTTAGACATAGATAGTACTTCAGACTCAATGGTGGAACAGACTTTGAAAATAAAAACTTCCATGTGCATTATATCTAGCAAAACATAATTGTTTCAGCTCTGCCTGCAGGCACAATGAATAGCTACCAAGGTGGCACAAAGAGCCTTTCATGCATACTGATATACCTAGCATCCTGAATCTTTTCAAAACATTGGGAAGGGAATCCTCTGTGAAACCTATTAATGCCAGTACTAGTACTGAAAAGAAGAATTAAATAAGTTACATTTTCTTATTATTATCCATAATAGGATTTTCGATGGGTTCAGTTAACACCTGGTTATCAAGGAGCATTTTTTAAAATTCCTACACTGGCCAATTCTAATTGTCTTTGAAAATTTAATAATGCACTGCCTCCTTGAAATGGTAAGGAGGATAGAGTATAAAGTCACAAAGTCCTACAGCACAGAAACAGGCCCTTCAGCTTAACCTGTTCATGCTGACCAAATGCCCGATCTAAGCTAGTCCCATTTATTTGCAAAGATAGACACAAAACACTGGAGTAACTCAGCAGGTCAGACAGCATCTCTGGTGAAAAGGAATAGTTAACATTTTGGGTCGAGACCCTTTGCGTTTACCTCGTATCACTCTAAAGCCCTCCTGTCCAGGTACACGTCCAAGTGTCTTTTAAATACGTACTTACCTCAACTGCCTGCTCTGACAGCTCATTCCATGCACACCACTCTTTGAGTGAAAGTTGTTCCTCGGGTTCCTATTAAATCTTTTCCCTCTCACCTTGAACCTATGTCCAATGGTTCCCGATACTCCATGTTAAAGCCTATGCATTCATCCCATCTATTCCCCCTCATGATTTTATACACCTCCGTAGGATCACCCCCTCAGCCTCCTGTGCTCCAAGGAATAAAGTCCCAGCTTGGTCAACCTCTCCCAATAGCTCAGGTCCTCAAGTGCTGGCAACATTATCATACACTCTGCACTCTTTCCAGCTTAATGACATTATTCTGAAAGTAGGGCGACCAAGTCTGACCACAATGCTCCAGCCTATTTGGAGTATTCATTGCAGTGTGCAGCATGAGTTCATTTGTATCTATATATTTTTTTCAGATTATGTTCAATTGTATTCATTAAATGACATGCACACTTAAGAAAAATGCACTGATTTTAATAGCAGCAAAATAAATCTATTTATCCTACAAGCAAAATTACATCACTGTACAATAATTGATTTTGTTGGATTTTAATTGTAATATTACTTGAAATATCATTATATTACCAACAGAAAAATGTTTCTACAAGCTCAGAAAGTAATGAAATTATCAGCAACTATGTTTCAAAGCCATCATACCATTTATCATTTTCTTTCAAAAACTCTCAATGAAAGTATTCTTTTCCATGAGTAAAATAATCCATCCTTGGGTAACAAAGAGAGTTAAGGATAATAAATTAAAGAAGAGGCTTATAATCATCCCAGAAGAATAATAAGAAAAAGGATGGGGAAAATTGTGGGCGTCAAAAATGAAATGTCACTGATGATTCACTGTCCAGAAGGGAGCAGAACATTGCAGATTTAAACACAAAAAGTTGGAAGAACTCAGCAGTCAGGCAGTATCTGTGGAGGGAATGGACATTCTACATTTTGGGTCGGCATCCTTCTTTAGTCCCTACAAGTTACTCCAACACTTTGCATTTTGCTCATGGTCACAGCGTCTACAGTGCCTTGCGTATCCATTGCAGATTTTAATTCAGACACCCACATAATCTTACTTGTTAATATTTTCATTTTTGCGTATTTCGAGTATTGAAAACATCTTACTTACTCTTCTTCCATAATGTGTTTTCTGTTTTAAAGGTTTGAATCAGTTTGAAAGCAAGAATGGCCACTTTTAGATTTGGACAACATCTCATTAAGTCCTCTGTTATCTTCCTGCAAACTGAACTGTCTTTTGCAATCGTGAACAGGAAGCCAGTGGTTCCTGGACGTATCCTTTAAAACCCCAGCTTTAACTCCTTTTTCTTCACAGGAACAATTGTATTCTGCTCAGCCAGCACACCTAGACCAGGTAAGCTCATGCTTAAATGATTGGATTGTACAAAGAAAGCTTTATCCTGAAATAATTGGAATATTATGTCTCACCAATGGAAAGCTATTTGGAAAGCTATTGCCTTACAATGTTTTCAGTTGTTGGATCAAAACACAATTGCCCTGAAAGGATTCCCGAGACAAATTTAAAATGCTTATGGCATTAAGATTTAACTGTTCAAGGAAAAATATTGATTATTTTCAGCTTTCGTTTCCAAATGAGATTAAAAAGGTAAGCCTCTCCTCTTCAACACGATCACATATGCAGTCTTTATGAATAAGTTTACTCAGTGTTCTAATTCGATCATTGTTGATATACAAATTTAGATAACACAAACCCACAACTGTTACTTGTGCTCCATAATATCTCACTTATTTTCCAGTAATCTAAGCAGTGGTACAGATATAATTGTTGATCTTGGTGATTTATAGCTACTGCTTTCAGGTGTTGTGATAGCTTCTTTCCATTTATTGCTCTTGCTACATCTCCACAAAGATTTAATCTCCATTTGTTGCAGCAGACTGTTCAAGCATGTTGAGGTTTCCATTGAAAGAAAGTCACTTTGCTGACCGTAATTCATGTCTCTACTCCGAGCTCGTTCCTTTATCTTCATCTGTACTTGCTGGCAGAAACTCTCTCTCTCTACATCTCCTCTGGTGCAATTTGATTCACATCTTCTTTGTTTAACAATGGACAATATCCTGGATATCCATAAGGGCCAACAGTTGCATGTGCCGGAACACATGAGAATAGATGTGAGATGTTATATATTATTATGCAATCCATTAGATAGTTTATTTTCATGCTCAGAAGTACCATTATATTGGTACAGAGTAAACATTTATACCCTTTGAAATTAATGGTAGACAGTATCACAAAGGGTTTTGAAAAGCGGGAAAGCATTTGAAAGCTAATAGATTCCAGTATGCAAAAACTTCTAAATATTTTGGCTGTAGATAAAGTAGCACAAGGGATTTGGAGTTATCTGCTGGTTTATAACAGCTGATTTTCAGGAGTTGAAAGTTCTAACTCCTGCATCTATGAAGTTAATTTGATTTAAGAAATTGTGTGATTTAGTGATTCAAAGAAATGATATGTTTATGTGATATGCTGTGGTGAGATTAATCTCGGATAAGTTTGCAAAGATCACTAAAATGGCAAGTAGCTATTTAATTGATTTAGTGTTGTTGTTTTGTGCCCTAAGATCTTAAAGGAGTCGTAAATTTGAATTACCTTTCTATCATATTTATGTGTTTTTTCAAATTCCTGTGAATTTCCAATGACTATGGAGATGTTTCTAATTGAGTGCAAAATTCCAATGGAATGCCATTCTCTATTTTGTTTATTTTGTACTCCTTCAAGAGAAGGGTTCGTCCTTGAAGCGATTTGATTTCCATTCAATTTTTAACTAAGGCATAGATGAGTGCAAGCAACCAATTGTGAATTCCCCTTCACTTCCTGCCTGCAGCTTATCTTCGACTGGCCACATAAGAGAATGACCTGTGAGCCGACTTGAACAAAATTAATTTAAATGAACGCTGCAGAAATATCAAGTTGAACTGAAAAGTCTTCTTGGTGGGATATCAATTTGGGTTTTCATACATTGAAGCAAATGCAGACGATATGAAAGTGGTTATTTAAATCTTTTATTAAATATGGATAATTATATGTTTGTAAAAGCATTGTGGAATTGACATTTTTTGCCTTATAGTTGAATTGTTAAAAATATCAATAACATGATGGATGAAGAGTCGATAGCTCATATAGTAATAAAGTCAATAGCTCGTATAGTACAGGAAGTATAAAGAATCCGAAGAGTGTAAAGCATAATTCACTTTATACCCGAAACATTTAGACTGCTTCTACCTATTCAATTCTAAATTACTTCCAGCAATTCCATTTCAAATTTCCATTGCTGGCCTGGACATAGTTTCAACAAACCTATTATTTTCTTATGAAATGGAGGAAATTTACAAGTTGTTCACAGTAACTTTCCATACTCAAATGCTGTTTGCTTCAGAAATAACGCTTTTTTTATGATGGCTGTATAATCATTCAAATATGAAAAGCAATGCTTTATTACAAAAATATGTTTTACCTCGAGGCAAATATTTAACTTTCTTATTTTGATTGCTCCTTTTGAATGTTTTTCTTTTTGTGGTTTTATTATAATAACTGGATTTTGCACAATTCAAATAGTTTAAAGAATTTTGTTAGCTTCAAACATAAATACAGTAATTTTCTCATCATACTTGAGTATGTTTGAACATGCAGAGTAATTGGTTGGTGTTTCAATCCTTTTCCAGGTGTAATTTTAAAACTATTTGGGCAAAAATCTGAAATCAGAAAACCAAATCTTTGATGTTGAGGAAAAGAGGGAAATAATTCTGAAAAAAACCATATTTGATACTTTGTAAAGAAAAACTTGCAGGAGGTACTGAGGGTTGGAAAGTATAAGGGGCTTGACCGACTTGGGCAACATTTCAGGCGACAGCCGAAAAGGAGGTTGTCGCGTCGTGGTCGGGTCGTGACGCGGTGTGACACGTGGCGACGGATGTAGGGATGCGCGGTAATGCGCGATGTCTCCCTGCCGCCCCAGGATTTTGGAATGTTCAAAATCCTCGCACGACATCTGCGTGTCTTATGTCGTGCGCCCTTTCGTACGATGACGTACTGGTGACGCATGGTGGCGCACGGTCATTGCCTATGCTAATTTATTTTGCGTCACCGTGCATCACCACGCATCACCCGTACGTCGCCGTGCGTCATGATGCATCAAGATGGGTCGCAGCGGGTCCCCTTTTATAGGGAAACTGGTCAAACAAATGACGTCACGCGCCCCAGATGACGCAACCTGTTGTATCTTGCCGTATCATGTCACGGGTGGACGCACATTGATGCCGCTTGATGGCTGTGACATCACAGGCGCTGTCCTATGCTGCCGTATGCTGTCCTATGGTGACGCACGGTGACGCGTGCCCTGTCCCATGGTGACGCATAGTGACGTGTGGAGATTGGTGACTTGGAGTGAGGTACCTTGACGCATCCTGTCGTACTACTTGCCGGTTTTCAGGCGACATCGGGCGTCAGTCACTGATGTCCGTCGTCGCCCATAAAATCGCAAAGTGGGACAGACCTTTAAAACTTCCAAAGACTTTCTACCTGATCTTCCCCGGAGAACCTCATCATTTTTGGAGTCCAGCGGGGTTCCTGCAATTTTCTAGTTACCTGCCAAACCCACCACAGTTTGAGCCATACAAGTTCAGTAACTCAATTTTAATTCAACGGAATGGCTCGGAATGAGTTCCAGACAATATTTAAACTACTTGAGTTAATTTAAGTGTAGTTTGTTAACATGAGTACATTTAATCTTGTTTTCTGGTGTTTGTAAATATTTTAATTTCTTCATATATAATTAATCTTTAGTAGATTTTTCACGTTAATGAATGTCAGAGAAATGCATCTTCATTCAGCCTGATGACAGTTTTGATAGTTGGCAAGTCTGGGCTTTGCTTCGTTAATCATCATGGAGTTGCACTTGTTGGCTCTGGTGGGAAGGCTCTGTGCATCATAGGACCTCACAAAACTAGCTACCGCAGAGTAGGGGGGCAGCTA
This sequence comes from Malacoraja senta, assembly GCA_038087875.1. Taxonomy (NCBI): domain Eukaryota; kingdom Metazoa; phylum Chordata; class Chondrichthyes; order Rajiformes; family Rajidae; genus Malacoraja; species Malacoraja senta. Next base: position 115,298 of record JAXLNO010001050.1, read on the forward strand.
TGCAAGGCCTTGCCATTCACCAAGGCAGGGAGGAATAGGAAGCCATATTTACCAGTGATATCGCATGTAGCCCATTTAAAATTTGGTCACATAAGACCCAGAGTCCCAGGATTAACAAGCCAAGCAGAAAGAAAGATGGCATTTCAAAAATGTCTTTACAACCACTACCTGTTTCTTCAGACAGTGTGCTTCATTCAGTGTGCTTTCAAAATCTTATGATGCATGTGTCTATAGATTGCAATCGTCAGTACCAATCTAAACCTTTTCTTTAACATGTTGTGTGTCTCCATCATTTTGTAAAATCAGCATCATTCTTGTAAGATCTACAGATTGCCCTGTGATTTGAAACTGTTGTTTCTCATGAGGCTTTTCAATTGCCTTGATTCAAGCAGAGTTCTCTTTTTTAGATCCTGGAAGAGGGTGAGCAGCAAATCCTGGATTCTGAATATATGAATTGTCAAATCCAAAGGGACTGTCAATCAAATTCAATGAAAAACATCATATTAGTGCATGTTTGAAAACTATTTGTTGGATTCTCTCTTGCACCTGCTACCAACTGCAATGACAAGTTTACAGGAACACCTTGGCATAATTCTGGCATCTGGCCCATTTCACTTGTATGACTGCACAATTCACTGCATTTAGTGCAAAAAGTACATGGAAGTACAAAGAAGAGTCCATATAATGTTAATAAGCAAATAGATGCAGAATAAGATTACTCAATATATTCCTTCTTTCCAGTGGACATTCAGGAGAAACCTAGAAGAAGAATAGACAATAGGTGCAGGAGTAGGCCATTCGAGCATGGCTGATCATCCCAATCAGTACCCCGTTCCTGCCTTCTCCACATATCCCCTGACTCCGCTATCTTTAAGAGCCTTATCTAGCTCTCTCTTGAAAGTATCCAGAGAACCGGCCTCCACAGCGAGGTACATAGAAGTAAATATAATGGTGCTTGTTCCAAGTGACAAACATATTAAAAGAACAGAGACACAAGGAACTGCAAATGCTGGAATCTTGAGCAAAACAAAAACTACTGGAGGAACTCAGCAGGTTAGACAGCATCCAGGGAGGGAATGGACAGGCAACGTGTCGGTCGTGACGATTTCCTTGTGGATGTACCAACAAAAAAAGTTACAAGGCCGATATAGAATGTAATACCGAATATTGTGAAGTGGAATGAGAAACCTATATACTTTACTGTCCTGTGCTTAAACCAGCCCTGGAAAGGATATTTAGTAAATTTATACAATTGTACTTCATTCATTCTGAATAATTGTATGTATCTGGTCATAGCTCTTGCAGTTTTTATGTCAGTGGGCTTTTTGGTACTCGGAATCTGACTAAAGATTTGGCTTTGGCTCAAAGTGCGTGTTCTTCTCGTAAATTATGGCCTTATGTAGCAACCTGCCCAGACTTTATTGTCCATGCAGATAGAAGAAGCGGGTACGTACCTATGTAAGGTAGTAATTACAGGATCATAGTGATAAAATCATACAGCAAGGAACCAGGCTCTTCAGCCCAACTTGTCCATGTTGACCAAGATTCCACATCTAAGCTTGTCTCATTTGCAGTAGTCCCAAAATTCATGCCCCATTGGCAATTTTGCAGCTAAAGTATTTGTTGTACACGTTAGATCAACGGTTCTTAACCTGGGGGTCGTGACTCCCATGGGGGTCGTTTGGGTTTTTCTGTGGGTCATGAAGGGGTCATAAATAACATATCAATTTGTTGAGCCCATTTTTAGGAACCTAACAAAGGTACATACCACACACAGTATTTTGTTCGCGTATGCGCGTACGTATACGCACACGAACTGTGTGTGTTGTGAATGTTTGCCAAGAAGCGCACGTATAGTGAAGCATGTCTCAAGTTCAGCTTCACAAGCATTGTTCCAAAATCAGTGGTCAAGCTGCAATGTGTTATCTGTGCCAAGGTTTTGAGCCACGAGAGCATGAAGTCCAGCAAACTGAAGATCCATTTGAAGTCTTGTCACAGCGACCTGGCGGGGAAGGGCGTGGACTATTTCAAACGAAAAGAAGCCCGCACTCAAGGGTTCCCGCATCGATTCGACAGGTCACTGTGTTCGTCAAAATGAAGCAGCGCTGGAGGCTTCATACCGGATTGCTTATCAAATCGCACAGATTAAGAAACCTCACACCATCGGTGAAGAGCTTATCAAGCCATGCCTTCTCGAAGCAGCGACGTTGGTGCTGGGGGAACAGCAATTAAACAAGTTCAGGCAGATTTCCCTTTCGAATGACACAGTCAAAAGTCGAATCGTGGATATGAGTAATGATATTCTGCTGCAAATAGTGAGCGCTGTGAAGGGCAGTCCAGTGTATTCACTGCAACTGGACGAGTCAACAGATGTTGCCTCATGTTCCCAACTGCTAGTCTACATTTGTTACCTCAATGGAGAAGCCATGAAGGAGAAGTACCTGTTCTTGGAGACATTGGCCACTGCCACTCGGGGAGAAGATGTGTTCAGAATGCTGGAAGCCTTCCTCATCAAACATGAGCTTGGCTGGGAACGACTTGTCGGGTTGTGTACAGATGGGGCACCTTCCATGGTCGGATGCAGATCCGGCTTCAAAGCTTTTGTGAAGGATGTTGCTCCCCATGTCTCCTTCACCCACTGCATGATACATCGCCATGCTTTCTTCACCCACTGCATGATACATCGCCATCCTGATCTTCGAGAAGTGCTTTCAGGTGTGGTGAAGATTGTGAACCACATCCGAGGAAGCGCAACAAACTCAATCTTCAAAGCGTTGTGTGAAGAAATGGGCACCGATTTCATTGTTCTGATATTCCACACAGAGGTGTGCTGGCTTTTGCGTGGTAAAGTTCTCAATCGTGTGATTCAACTTCGAGAGGAAATAGCGCTGTTCTTGGAGAGAGGGTGTACCCTGAGAAGGAGAATCAGCTTCATGAAAAGATGCAGGATGAACTGTTCGTGATGAAGGTTGCTTACTTGGCTGACTTCTTCGTGAGGTGAATTCCTTCAACCTGTCACTTCAAGGAAACCTCCCAATACTACGCACGGCTCGTGACAAAGTGGCAGCGTTCAGGAGGAATCTTTATCAGAGAAGAGTCCAGGACGGTGACACGACTATCTTCCCTAAGATGACGACTCTCCTGGATGCTACGCCAGATGCTGAATGCCATTTCCATGAGGACCCACCTTCTGGCAATTAGTGAAGCCATCGAACGTTACTTCCCCGGACTGGACGACCGCTCTCGTGATGAGTGCATCGTCCGACCCTTTTCCGTTGAAGACGGTGCCATCAGTGATACTGACATGGCTGTGAAAGTTGAATTTTACCAAATTCATGAAGATGCGCAGCTCAAGAGTGACTTCATGGAACAAAAGCTCGCCACATTTTGGTTGAAAGTGAAGGACTGTCCTGTTCTTTCGAAGAGGGCCCTGACCCTATTGGTGCAGTCCCCCTCAACCTATTGCTGTGAGGCTGGATTCTCAATCATGGTAATTCTGAAAACGAAGGCACGCAATAGGCTTGTGATCGATGCTGACATGAGGTGCTGCCTGTTGAGCATTCGTCCTCGTTTTGATCGCTTGATGGCTGCGAAGGAATTTCAGCCATCCCATTGACTGAGTATTGGCAGACATGTTTTAATAAATCGGGCTGTTTTTTTTAAAATTTTTGTTTCGGGGTCACGGTACTGACCAAGAATGTCTGATGGGGTCGTGGGGCCAAAAAGATTAAGAACGTGCATAAGAGTATCGCATGGCTTTATACTCGACAGGTGTGGGTAGTTCATGCAGTCCTTTCTACCACATAGATAAATGTGAGAGTAATCCTTGCACACCAAATCTCTTGTTATAAAATATTGCTAACTACTGATTCAAGGTATCTTGTATTATCAGCACCTGCGTTTGCTGGAGTAAATTGTATTTGAACATTGGTTGATTACTTCATAATGTCCCGACAGCACTTTGCTCGTTCCAGCAGAGGTGATGGAGCATTGCTTTTGAATAATCAAGGATATTTGTCTTTTCTCCCATCTTTATTAAGCTCCCAATGAAAGCAGAGAGTCTCAGCAAGGATATTGACAAATACTGGATAATTTACATTTGTAACTGCTAGAACTTGCAGGCTTTTCCAATCAGAAAATAGGCAAAGAAGTGCAGCAGTCTATTGAAATCTCCCATCTTTACATTGACAGATGGTCTCCACTCCTGGCAAGGCAGGCAATGCTGAACTGAGTTGGCACAACTGAACTTTAGAAATGGCAGGAGGCACATCTGTGCATTCTGGCCAGGAGCAGTCGGAGAAATTGCTTGGAATCCCTCAAGGTTGCGCTTAAAAAAAAAGAGGATCCATAGGAATGCCCATCTGGGTGGGACAAGGAAGTAGAGGAAATGGTGGCCCAAGGACAAATGGCTGCTGACCACGAGGGCCAGTTGGAGGGGTTTTGTGTGTGGAGGAGCCCTTGATCCAATTCATGAGACCAGTTAGGCGATTACCAAAACTAAATGACATTGATAAAATTAAACTGACAAAAGACTGAGTCTCAATGTAATAACAGACAGAATCATGAGAGAGTATGATGATTAATCATAATTAATCTGACCAAACATTTGGTCTGAAAATAGGTCCTGACCAGAAACATCATCGATTTGTGTTCTTCAGAGATATTGCCAGAAGTCTGAAGAAGGGTGCCGACCCAAAACGTCACCTCCAGAGATGTTGTCTGACCCGCTGAGTTACTCCAGAACTTTGTGTCTTCTTTTGTAAATCAGCATCTGCAGATCCTTGTGTCTACATTTAAACATGTGGTCAATTGGTGATCCATAGTCCTGTCAGGAATCTGTCTGTCATAGATAGATGATTGTGATGAGCATGGCATTTCAGCTGGGGTACGGTTTCCTCTCAAGAGAATGTTCCCAATGACATGCTAGAAGAAAGAGCCCACTCCCAGTGAGCCCAGATTGTGAGACAGCTCTCTTCTTCTCAGTATATTTGCCTCCAATTGTGGTCTACATCCAGTTGATCGACTTCCAGACACCCAAGTAAGCAGGACAACTGTCGATTGGGTCTATTTCCTGCCTGCTGTATCTTGGCTACCAGAATGGAAAATCAAAGCCTTAAATGACAAGTTGATGCTCAGAAATTGCAATCTTGAGGAATATCAAGCAAATTATTTTAGAATGAGCAAAGGGAAATTGCAAGTTTGATGTAATTTGCTTAGTTTTAGTGTTTTCATTGTAGGATTCTAGGAGCAGCGTTGCTGCACAAACTGTTTGCTTCATTTCCTTTGTTATCAGGAACAAATGCAGTAAAATTAAGCATTTACTTATGAAAAATCTGCACATTTTGCTAACTAGTAAAGTAATAATTTTGTTAGTGAATACAACACCTTTAATTTGCACGTCTCAATGTTGAATTCAGCACATTATTCATTGCAATGGTAGCCCCTTTCACTTCCTAGACACCGCTTTTTTCGCAATAGATCCTGAATCAAAAAGGGCCACTTTTCAACATAATTGTAAAAGGGGTAAGAGCGTTGTAAAAACAAACCTGAAGGCTTTGTGTCTCAATGCAAGGAGCATTCGTAATAAGGTGGATGAGTTGAACGTGCAGATAGCAATTAATGATTATGATATAGTTGGGATCACGGAGACATGGCTCCAGGGTGACCAAGGCTGGGAGCTGAACATCCAGGGATATTCAATATTCAGGAGGGATAGAGAGAAAGGAAAAGGAGGTGGGGATAGCGTTGCTGGTTAGAGAGGAGATTAACGCAGTGGAAAGGAAGGACATTAGCTTGGAGGATGTGGAATCGGTATGGGTAGAGCTGCGAAACACTAAGGGGCAGAAAACGCTGGTGGGTGTTGTGTACAGGCCACCTAGCAGTAGTAGTGAAGTTGGGGATGGCATCAAACAGGAAATTAGAAATGCGTGCAACAAAGGCAAAACAGTTATAATGGGTGACTTCAATCTACATATAGATTGGGTGAATCAAATTGGCAGGGGTGCTGAGGAAGAGGATTTCTTGGAATGTATGCGGGATAGTTATCTAAACCAACATGTAGAGGAACCAACGAGAGAGCAGGCTATTCTAGACTGGGTATTGAGTAATGAGGAAGGGTTAGTTAGCAGTCTTGTTGTGCGTGCCCCCTTGGGCAAGAGTGACCATAATATGGTTGAGTTCTTCATTAGGATGGAGAGTGACATTGTTAATTCAGAAACAACGGTTCTGAACTTAAAGAAAGGTAACTTTGAGGGTATGAGACGTGAATTGGCCAAGATTGACTGGCAATTAGTTCTAAAAGGGTTGACGGTGGATATGCAATGGAAGGCATTTAAAGACTGCATGGATGAACTACAAAAATTGTTCATCCCAGTTTGGCAAAAGAATAAATCAGGGAAGGTAGTGCATCCGTGGATAACAAGGGAAATCAGGGATAGTATCAAAGCAAAAGATGATGCGTACAAATTAGCCAGAAAAAGCAGCATACCAGAGGACTGGGAGAAATTCAGAGACCAGCAGAGGAGGACAAAGGGCTTAATTAGGAAAGGGAAAATAGATTATGAAAGGAAACTGGCAGGGAACATAAAAACTGACTGCAAACGTTTTTATAGATATGTGAAGAGAAAGAGATTAGTTAAAACAAATGTAGGTCCCTTGCAGTCAGAAACAGGTGAATTGATCATGGGGAACAAGGATATGGCAGACCAATTGAATAACTACTTTGGTTCCGTCTTCACTAAGGAAGACATAAATAATCTGCCGGAAATAGCAGTGGGACGCGGGTCAAAGGAGATGGAGGAACTGAGTGAAATCCGGGTTAGTCGGGAAGTGGTGTTGGGTAAATTGAATGGATTAAAGGCCGATAAATCACCAGGGCCAGATAGGCTGCATCCCAGAGTACTTAAGGAAGTAGCTCCAGAAATAGTGGATGCATTAGTGATCATTTTTCAAAACTCTTTAGATTCTGGAGTAGTTCCTGAGGATTGCAGGGTAGCAAACGTAACCCCACTTTTTAAGAAGGGAGGGAGAGAGAAAACGGGGAATTACAGACCAGTTAGTCTAACATCGGTAGTGGGGAAACTGCTAGAGTCAGTTATTAAAGATGGGATAGCAGCACATTTGGAAAGTGGTGAAATCATTGGACAAAGTCAGCATGGATTTACGAAAGGTAAATCATGTCTGACGAATCTTATAGAATTTTTCGAGGATGTAACTAGTAGAGTGGATAGGGGAGAACCAGTGGATGTGTTGTATCTGGACTTTCAGAAGGCTTTCGACAAGGTACCACATAAGAGATTAGTATACAAACTTAAAGCACACGGTATTGGGGGTTCAGTATTGATGTGGATAGAGAACTGGCTGGCAAAGAGTAGGAGTAAACGGGTCCTTTTCACAATGGCAGGCAGTGACTAGTGGGGTACCGCAAGGCTCAGTGCTGGGACCCCAACTATTTACAATTTATATTAATGAACTGGATGAGGGAATTGAAGGCAACATCTCCAAGTTTGCGGATGACACTAAGCTGGGGGGCAGTGTTAGCTGTGAGGAGGATGCTAGGAGACTGCAAGGTGACTTGGATAGGCTGGGTGAGTGGGCAAATGTTTGGCAGATGCAGTATAATGTGGATAAATGTGAGGTTATCCACTTTGGTGGCAAAAACAGGAAAGCAGACTATTATCTAAATGGTGGCCGATTAGGAAATGGGGAGATGCAGCGAGACCTGGGTGTCATGGTACACCAGTCATTGAAAGTAGGCATGCAGGTGCAGCAGGCAGTGAAGAAAGCGAATGGTATGTTAGCTTTCATAGCAAAAGGATTTCAGTATAGGAGCAGGGAGGTTCTGCTGCAGTTGTACAGGGTCTTGGTGAGACCACACCTGGAGTATTACGTACAGTTTTGGTCTCCAAATCTGAGGAAGGACATTATAGCCATAGAGGGGGTGCAGAGAAGGTTCACCAGACTGATTACTGGGATGTCAGGACTTTCATATGAAGAAAGACTGGATAGACTTGGCTTATACTCGCTAGAATTTAGGAGATTGAGAGGGGATCTTATAGAAACGTACAAAATTCTTATGGGGTTGGACAGGCTAGATGCAGGAAGATTGTTCCCGATGTTGGGGAAGTCCAGGACAAGGGGTCACAGGTTAAGGATAAGGGGGAAATCCTTTAAGACCGAGATGAGGAAAAACGTTTTCACACAGAGAGTGGTGAATCTCTGGAACTCTCTGCCAGTTGAGGCCAGTTCATTGGCTATATTTAAGAGGGAGTTAGATGTGGCCCTTGTGGCTAAGGGGATCAGGGGGTATGGAGAGAAGGCAGGTACGGGATACTGAGTTGGATGATCAGCCATGATCATATTGAATGGCGGTGCAGGCTCGAAGGGCCGAATGGCCTACTCCTGCACCTATTTTCTATGTATCTATGTATCTATGATCATTGCAAAGGCTTTTTTAAAGTGGTGGTGGTGGTAAATCCTGAACAAACTTTTAAACAAATGCAGCATTGCTATGGGTCATACTGTAGTGCAAGAAATGTGCAGCAAGGAATATATTTGAAAATCCACTAGCTTTATCAGGGCCATGCAAATGCATTCATGTATTATCACAGCAAAGCCATTTTTTAAAGTGCAATGGTGACATTGGTATGTGAGGCTAATTTTAGATCAACCAGCACTGGATCACAAAATTTCAGATCATTGCAACAGCTGACTGCATGTTATCACAGCTCATGCACTTTCATTCTGTATATGTGTATGTATGTATCTATATGTGTGTGTATATATATGCACTATGTATGTGTGCATATATGTGTATACTAGACTAAGTGGGAACCGTTGGGTCCCATGTCACACGGGAGGGCTGGTCCCCCAACGCAATATTCCACCTCTCCACCAATTCCAATATTGGTGGCCAGTTGGCGAGGGGGGGGTTCTGGAGTGCTAGTATGGGTGTTATGTGCCGAAGGGACTGGTTTCCAGAGGGCTAATATGGACATTGTGGGCCGAATGGATTCTTGGGCTGGCAGCTCAGTCACTGAGGTCTGGTGGGCTGGCAGCTCAGTCACTCAGGCCTAGTGGTCTGGTGGCTCAGAAACTGCCAGACATTCTGCCCAAAACAGGTGAGAGACTCTGTGAGAGGGAAGGGGCAGAGGGTAGAGAATCAATTTTAGACATTTTTCAACTTTTTCTGCAGATCACAGCAATGAAGGAGGAAAGTCTATCCTGGCCTGGATCTCACAGGGAGCCAATGAAGGGAGGGAGAAAAGTACTGGACTGAGGTTTAATACTTGCAGGGGGAATACTTACTGATAGGCCGAAGGGACTCCTCCTGGGCTAGTATAGGCCTGCTGTGCCAAGGGGGCTCTTTAAAAAAAGATCTCAGTGAAATCTCAGTGAAAGGCACTTTTTCTGGACTTTTCCTGGCCATTAGGCCTAAATGCTCCTCCTGGGCTAATACGGGCATTTTGGGCAAAAGGGACTGGTTTCTTGGCTAATAGGGGCTTTGTGGGCGGAAATTAGTGGTTTCAGGCAGGCCAAACATTTCATTTCCATTTCAATTTCAAGCACAGGGCAGGCCAAACCGCTCATTGCATTTTCATTTCACTTCCATTGCCGTTGCAGTTTCAAGCACAGGGCAGGCCAAACAGCTCATTGCATTTTCATTTTATTTCCATTACCATTGCAGTTTCAAGCACAGGGCAGGCCAAACAGCGCATAGCTTTTTCATTTCATTTCCGTTGCCATTGCAGTTTCAAGCACAGGGCAGGCCAAACAGCTCATTGCATTTTCATTTCACTTCCATTGCCATTGCAGTTTCAAGCACAGGGCAGGCCAAACAGCTCATTGCATTTTCATTTCACTTCCATTGCCATTGCAGTTTCAAGCACAGGGCAGGCAAAACAGCTCATTGCATTTTCATTTCATTTCTAATGCCATTGCAGTTTCAAGCACAGGGCAGGCCAAACAAATCATTCCATTTTCATTAAGGGCTAACAAATCATTTATTGCAAGTGCATTGCAGACTCACTGTTCAGTTGATTCACAGCTCAGAATGAGAGTTGTGGCCTCTCCCTTGCGATCTTGCAGAATGACTGAGTCATGTTCAGGCATCCGGGGTTTCATAGTCCTGCCCCCCCCTCCCCCGGAAGGGGTGTTACCTTCATCGCAGTGATTGACAGGCGAGAGGATCTCAAGGTTTTCTAAACACTCATAACTTTTGTATTTTTCATCGATGGGAAAATCCTCAGGGCCTGCGCAGCGGAGGAGGACTGTGAGTAAGATGGACAAAAATCATAGCGATATATGGTAGCGATATATGTATATGTATGTATATGTCTATATATGTATATGTGTGTATATACAGTATATATATATAGGGACTATGATGTCCCACGTCGCTCTACATGTGCGTAAAAGCCGCATCTGATAGTGTGCTACTTACCTGGTCACTTGTATTAATATCTCAAAGTTTAATTGATGTTAAACATGCATTATAAAAAATAGAGAAATTGTGACAGAGAGATTTGGGAGAGTTCAGATCATTGGGACTAGATGCCTGAGGCACAACCACCAATGGTGAATCAATTAAGTATAGGGACATGCAGGAAATGGAAACTGGAGACAGATCTGAGAAAGTTTCTGGGCTGGAGTAGCATAACAAAATAGGCAGACAATGTAAAAACAAAGGGGAGTAAGGGAGCAACAGTGACATAACAAGGTTATAACAATGGTATGTTAAACTTTTCTTGTCAGTTGCTGAAAACTGATTTTTGTTTTAAACTCCAAGATGTTTGCAATATAGTGAGCTCCCAATCAATCATTTCTGTATCATATCTGAATTTATAATTAGCAGGATCTTTTCCATACAGAATAATCATGATGACATCACATGAATCTGATAGAATTTGAAAGATGGATCATGTCTTCAACCTTGAAGTGAACTTGAGCAATTATGGATCCATAATAATATGTCTGAAGATGGGAATAGCTGTGCAGTCTGTCAGGCCTGTTATGCCAAACCAAGTTAATCATCGAAAGGCTTCTACAGTTCTGTGACAAACTACCCCCATTTGGCCCAATGTGCATCAACAAATTCAAGACTTTTGCATATGTGCAACAATCCTGAACTGGCTGCTGTATTCTACTGGCAATTTGTTCCCTGATATTGTACTAAAAATTGAATCCTGCAGTCGAGATTGAATATGAATTTCAAAGCATTTGGGGTATTTACAAGCTACACCTGTGCTATGTTGGGCCTGAACATTGGCCAGGAATGGGAAACCGCTTCATTTGAAAGGAGAGAAATAGTTATATCTTAGAAGAGTTAGGAAGAGGTTATTTGTAATTTCTAAATTAATTGTGGTTGTTTCAATAATATATTTAACTGTTTAAATTACTTTAACTGATTTATTATTTTAATTTAGTGGGATTGGCTTTTCAGGATATAAAGTGTTCATTTTCACTCATTTTATACAAGCATCTTGTTCAGTATTGCCCTTGTGATGCATTGCATCACAAGATGCTGCGGTTTTGCATCCATTTTGGATTTAGACTTTGTCAGTAAAACTTAAGTATGGACTTTATTCATTCACAGGGAGGGCTCACTGTCAGCAACAAAATCTCTCACTTTTATTATCATATTCTCTCAGACCTTTGATAACAAATCCCTTCAATCTATTCATCAACCATCAGCTGCTATTTATGGACTTCTAGACCATGTCCTCTGGACATAGACTTCACACCCTGCAGATTTTGTTTTTCTCTCCAGACCACGTGGAAGTGAACTTTCAGTTGGCAATGTCAAATTATTTTTCCCCGTCATTTAATTTATTAAAGGATCATCTGAATGTTGTTACAATGCTGCATATTTACATGACAGTGAGCTTGTAAATCTGCCTTACTAGATTGTCATCTTGGTCATTATTGAATACTCCAGAAAATCGAGGCCTGAACACTCATCTTTAATCACATCTTCCTTATATTCCCTCAGCTTCATTCAGTTTCCTCATCGTCAATAAATTGCCCGCAGTTCCATGAGCTTCGAAATTAGGTAACAGTATCATAAATGAGATTTCATCAAACTTTTCTCGAAACCCACATGTAAAGCATTTAAAGAATTCCTTTCTACAATTTTTTACTCATCTCTTTAAAAAAAATCGATCAGATTGATCAGGCGGCACCTGCATGTTCCAAAACCATCTGTTAGCTGAAAATGTTCAGAGTTCAATCATTCAATCCTTTGATACCATCCTGTTAGGCCAACTCGTCTATAATTCTCCGATATCTCTCTTTCAAGATTCTTAAATATTGCAGTGTTGTGCAAGATTTTTGTAGAACATATTTCCTGAAAGGTCGCAGTTTTTGGAAATGTTTTTCGTGACATTGTTTCATGTCGCCATGTGATGGAAACAGTTTGGTTTTGGAGTTTCTCATCTTTTGGCGACAATACTTTATTTCTTCCTGTAATGAGAGTGAGAGCAGAGTGAGTGAATCTCAGGGGAAAGTGTGTAAAAAGACATGAAATAAAAGTGGAGCGAGGTTCCTAGAGTCAATCAGAGTGGAAAGATTGGACAATGGATGGTGTGAGTAAACAGCGAGAATATACAGCAGATATAACTAGGAGAACACTGAGAAATAAATTTAGCAGTGATATCTCAGCAACTAAAGAAATGAATTGGTGGGTAACATTTTATTAATCAATTAATTTGGAGCTTTAAGGGCCTGTCCCACTTAGGCGACCTAATCCACGAGTTCTGGCGAGTTTTCCCTCGACATACTCGCAGCATGGTTGACACAAAGTCGTAGGATGTCTTCGTAACTCTCCTTCATGCTCGAGAGTGGTCTCCGTGTACTCGAGGCCTCAGTTAGGTCGCGGCGTTTTAAAAAATATGTTAAAAAATGTCTGCGAGTAAAAACAGGTTGCCATGGAAAAAATCTATACTTTTTTTACTTGTAGGTTTAGTCGTAGTAGGTTGTAGTAGGTCAGCATGTTCGTCGTAGATAATGGAGGGTAGTCGTAGATAGTCTTCATCATAGTCGAATGGAGGTCGAAGGAGATCGGAGGTCGTCTTCACTCTCCACTATTCGGTGTTCAATTTTCCCGAAGTTAGTCGTAGCTAGTCATAGCTAGTCGAAGCTAGTCTTCAACATAGTCGAAGGAGGTCTTCTTCATAGTTGAAGGAAGTCTTCAACATGTCATTTTTTCAAACTCTTCTAAAGTCGCCAATTAGGTCGCCCAAGTGGGACAGCCCCTTTATGTCAATATTTCCATGGTTAGATCCTTTTTTTTCCTCCCTTGCTTGTTCAGTCTGCATGTTAATTATTGTCCTCTAAGATTTCTAATGTTTGGTTTGTACTGTGATCTGTTTTGCCATTGCTGTGTGGATATCTTATCGATAACTCTTAACAATGTTTTCTATTCCTTCTTGTTTCTTAGTTCCTCCCCAACTAATTTTGCTCTTAGACGCCCTCATTTGGCTTGATTTCATCTCTTATCAGATAAAATCCTCCTTTTCCACTTTGCAAATTTCCTTTAATAGTTAAATATCATAGAACATAGAACAGTACAACATACGAACAGGCCCTTCAGCCCCCTGTGCCGAACATGATGCCAAGACTGTCTCTTATCTACCTGCACTTAAACCATATCTTCCATTCCCTGCATATCCTTATGCCTATCCAAAAGTCTTTTAAATGCAACTGTCGTATCTTCCTCAACCACCACCCCAGCCAGCACACTCATCACCCTCTATGTAAAGAAAATCTGCCCCGCACATCTTTAAACTTGCCCCTCTCACCTAAAACCCATGCCCTTTAGTATTTGATTCTGACGTACAAACTCTGTTATGCTTAATTTTTTTAATTCTTTCCCACACAAGATATTTCAATGGTATAAGATACCATTGAAAGATAATGGCTGCCCAAAGAGTTTCAAATTTCACTATATTAAAAAGTTTATAGCACCATTTATTTATATACTGTAGCCACCTCAACTGCCTTGCTAAGGTTTTCCCAGTGATGGTTTTTAACACTTAATGGTAAAATATCAGATGTTTTTTCAGCATACCAGTTGTCAAGTTAAATATTTCATTAGGTTAATCATCAGCAGTCATTCCTGTAAACAGGGGTTGTCACCTGCGATTGGAAATGCAATTTATTTTGTCCTTTATGCTAGTTAGAGAAAAAAAAATTGATAACTAAGCACCTTTATTCTCTGCTCCCACTACTGGAATGTATCACAGACTCCTACATAAAATTTCCTTTCTCCACGGAAAGCAGACAGAATAAATACTCATACCAAATGAAGACAGACTTGAACCTGACTTTTCATATATTTGAGAAAGATGAATGAAATTTAATGTAGTGAGATACATTCATCTCTGCATGCTTCGATATATAAAATAATGAAAAACGTGTTTTCTCTGAGATGATGTTTAGAACAGAAGACTACTTATTTTAAGATTAGCGTAACCTATGTTCCAAACAAATCTACTTGAACTTTTAAAACAGATACCCATTTGGAAGGTACTTTTCTCTGTAAAACCTTCCAGGCAGTCAAAGGCCCTACTCACCCACAAAATTCAAACAGTTGTCAGGTCAGTGAATCATTGTCTTTCCCTATTGTGTCAGAGTCTTTAAACTGTAATTAAGGAGTAGTTGCAGTTTGGCAAACCAACCTCCACCACAAAGAAGCCAAATGCTTGTGCTGTATGTGTTCTGTGCTCTGTGAGTTTGACAATTTCCCATTCCTGGTCTCCAACCGCCAGGGAGTCTCATTCCGATACAACAATGGCCCAAGGACCTTTCATTTCTTGTTGAACTGAGGCCCAACCAGTCCCCTTTAACCACTATTCTCCTTTGCTTGGCTTAATCCAATCTTGTATTGAACAAACTCACCTGAATTCCCAATCATATTCTTCAAGTGAAAGATGTAGCCATACAAACTTAGATCTAAACTTTGCCGATATATTTATGTGAAGCACGGTGGAACAGCCCTGGTTTTAATCCTAGTTATGCCCACTCCCTCACCTCTTTTAATGGTCACATTGATGGTGCTTCTTCCTCTTCTTGTACAGTACTTGACCATGCTTTCTGACATGTGGAGGATTTTCAGCAATATTTTAAATTGAATTGTTATTCTGACAAAGCAGCAAGTTATATGCCATTTAAATTACGATGCAGTCTTTTACATTTTGTTGGATTTTATTTTGTATGGGCAAATGTTCCCGATGTTGGGGGAGTCCAGAACCAGGAGCCACAGTTTAAGAATAAGGGGTAAGCCATTGAGAACGGAGACGAGGAAACACTTTTTCGACACAGAGAGTTGTGAGTCTGTGGAATTCTCTGCCTCAGAGGGCAGTGGAGGCCGGTTCTCTGGATACTGTCAAGAGAGAGCTAGATAGGGCTCTTAAAGATAGCGGAGTCAGGGGATATGGGGAGAAGGCAGGAACGGGGTACTGATTGGGGATGATCAGCCATGATCACATTGAATGGCGGTGCTGGCTCGAAGGGCCGAATGGCCTACTCCTGCACCTATTGACTATTGTCTATTTGGAAATCCAAGGACATAAAATTAAAAACTGGTAAACATGTAAATGGCAGTAAGAAGAAATGAAGTCAGGCTGCATTAGACTACATTCATTTCATCAACTGGATGATATTGGAAGGAAACATTTTTTGTTATTTCCTTATTCTAATAGTTACATGTTAGCAGTCAGAATCTGTCGTTTACAAATCTCACAATTGGTATGAAAAGTTCAGTACTATTATTCTATAAAGCCATTAGTAACTCTTAATAAAGATTCTAATGGTTAATGGACACCATATTACCATGGCATCCTCATATTAAGATACTGCAAGGGAGGTTCTTGTGCAACAATTAATTACGATGATCCTTTTTTCTTCCAATGGGAAGACCTGGAATGTTAGCCAGAAGCAGTGAAGAGTGACGATGGGTTGCAAGGATAAGAACCTGGTTGCAAAAAGAAACTATTGGGATTGCTAAAATAAGAATCATCCTCTTACATTCATGTAATATTACAACACCAAGTGTTAATTCTAATACCCCTCTCCATCAAATCTATTATGAAGATGAAGAAAGTATTTGCCTTTTAACCAGTTGATTATTTCATGGGATGGGATAGAATTCCAACAATTTTATTTGCTCTCCGATTGGATGCAACCTTTGTCATTAAGATAGTATTTCAATATAGTTAGTATATAATGATGATTTAATTAGTCATTTTTAAAATTTTGTGAAAATCTGTCTGCAAAACATTTGCTAAATTGCTCTACTTCCTTTAGAAAGACAGCTACATTTAGCACATTTTTGTGCTGCTCATCTGGAAGGATTAAGATAAATATTAAACTGGCTGTCATACAAATCCAGAATAATTACTTACTCCATTTGAATTTGAACAATGATTTAAAAAATAGATGAATAATTTATTAAATCGCCACATGTAACAATGTGGTATTGATTGGACTAGCACTTTCTTTTACTTGCACTTCATATTAAGTATGATTCTAATACTAAATAATTAATTTCCATTGAATATCAAACTGTTGGAAATATAGTATAAATATGTACTTCTTATTTTTGCATTGAAGTCCTTATTTGCACCATCAATAGAAGTCAGGCTTTGCAACCCCACACTAAAGGAAGAGCAAATAAGGAAAGATTCAACCCAGACTATCCACGCAGTTCACAAGCCATTACTTTTGCTCTGACTTAGAAAGATTTTGGATGTGCCCCAATGCACAGATTGTGGAGTAACTTGAGAATTAATCAAGTTGGCACAATAGCTTACAGTAATGTCAAAGAATGCAAGAACAATTCTGGGAACCTCATCTATTTCTTGACTTGAATAATTAAACGCTACCATTCTGCTAACTATTTCCAGTGTTTTTTTGTGAACAATGCAGAGGCTCTCCACATTTTTGTAGAAAAATTGAGAGTGTTATGAGTTATTATTTTGGGCATTCTTGCCATTTGACCAAGACCTTGCACTCTCATGACTGTGAAACTGATATGCAATGGCTATCTCCATTGAAATAAGTTATTTTCAGGCAGCATCCAATCTCAGTGCAAGCAAATCACCCTCACTTCCGACAAGAAGAGAATGCAATAGTTTGTCTCTTTCTTAACTGGTCTGAGCATAGTTTTCTTGGCTATTGAATCCTTCTGCCAGATACCACTTATATGATGACATACAAATGGAGAAGTTACAGAAGCATAACCAGATACTTGTGACTTCTCAGATGTTAATCTCTTCAATTAGGTAACATAATAGAGCTTTAAATTAAATCACTCTTGGCTTTAATAGCTTCATTGATTTCTTTTTACACATTTTTGAGCAATTCTATGTGTCAAGGGACATTCAAAACATACATAGAGTAGTTTCCAGTCAGCCCGCCTCGCCTGGGGATAGGTCTTGTCTAGTTGTCAGCAGTTATTGACTATTTCCATTTGTCCTGGAGAATGTGGTTGTGAACCACCTTGCCATACTGCTGCCATCTTTCTGGTGAAATTACTCCCAGTGATGTTAGGTAGAGAGTTCCAGGATAAGACACAACATGATAATGGAACAGTGATTTGTTTACAAGTCAGGGCAGAATGGGAACCTGGCACTCCCATATGCCACGTCATTTGTCCTTTTTGGTGGTAAAGTCTTAGATGCTACATATCTAGCCTCGTGCATTTGGAACACTTTGCTGCAATGATATGCTGGTTGTGGATGGAGTAAATGTTCAGGATAATGGATGCAGCACCTATCAAGTACAACTATTTTAGCTAGTATTCTGATCCATTGGCAAGAATGGCCATAATTCCATTCATGTTTTTGATCATTTTCTGCATCTTAACATTTTATGATTTGTGCCTGGACATCCAAGACTCTGGATTATCACTGCTCAAAAAGCAATCTGATATGGTTTTTCTATGGGCCAAAATGAAATACCTTGTTTTGCGATGTATTTATCATAGTTTTGTCTTCTGAGTTAATCTATTAAAATCTCTTAATTGTGTTGTTTCCTGCATTGCTTACAATACCACCTATATCTGTCATTGGTCAAATTTGAAACTATGGTTTTCTTTTTTTTTTTAAATATTTTTATTAGAAGCAATGTACAGTAGTATAAACCGTGACATATGACAAAATACATTTAATGTACATCTTCCATTTTAAATTTAACAAGAAAGAAATAGAATGAGAGAAAAAGAGCGAGAAAGAGAGAGAGTGAAAGAGAAAGAAATAGTGAATGTGTAAACCCCTAGACTACCAGATAGTGCAGTCCAGGAGTGAATCAGTAAAAGCCTATAGAAGAATAAGAAGACAAAAACCAAAAATAAAGAAAAAGAAAAAAGGGACCTTTACGTGTTGATATACCTGCTTCGTTTCTCACCACACCCATCACCCTGTCCGTGAATCGGTTTACTTCCAGAGTTGTGTTGCACCATACTATACTTGTAATGAATCTATGAAAGGAGACCATATCTTTAAAAATTGCTCTGATTTTCCTGCTAAGACGAGTCTCATATCTTCAAGATGTAGCGTCTCAGACATGCTTGTGATCCACATTTTAAGCGTGTGGGGTGGATGCATTTTTCCAAAATTTAAGTATGCTTTTTTGCCATTATCAGGCCGTAATTGAGGAAAAGTCTTTGAAATATTGAAAGCTCAGAGCAGGCTCCTGTTGTTCCAAAAATAATCAATTCTGTATGGGGGTCCAGTTTTGTTTTTAATAATTTTGAGAAGATTTCAAAGATTTCTTTCCAATATTTATGGAGTTTTATGCAAGAGGCGAAGGAGTGTGTTATAGTTGCTTCTTGAGATAAACATTTGTCGCAGATGGGAGATACATTTGGAAACATTTTGTTCAGTTTAGTTTTTGAGTAATATAGTTTGTGTAGTATTTTAAATTGGATTAGAATATGTCTTACATTGATCGAACAGTTATGTACATATAGAAGATATTTTTCCCATCTGTCTTTGGGAATTTTTAAGCTTAATTCCTGTTCCCACTCTCTTCTAATTACATCTGACGATGGAATTTCTATATTTAGAATGATATTGTACAAGTATGATATTAAATTATTTGACTGCGTTTCTATTCATACCTTCATCTAATATATCTGGCAACAGAGTTTGATATTTGTGGGTATATATTTTCAAATAATCTTGAATTTGAATATATCTAAAATATTGATTACCTTTCAGACTGTATTTTGATTGTAATTTCTGAAATGATAAAAGGTTTCCCATTTCGTACAAATCTCCAACCTTTTTCATTCCTAGTCTTTCCCAATGAATAAACGTTTTATCTATAATAGATGGTTTGAACGACGGATTATTAGCTATTGGAGAAAGAAGGGATAGATTTCTTAGTTTAAGACTAAATTTTATTTGTCTCCAAATTCGTAAAGTGCTATGAATAATCGGGTTTTTCTCGTATATTCTATTCTTCAACTTTATTGGGGAGAGAAGGATCGTGCCTATGTTAAAAGGCGAACAATCCTCTCTCTCCATTACTAACCAATCTACCTGTTGACATGAATTGTCCAGCCAGTGAATTACATTTTTAACATTCACTGCCCAGTAATAGTACAAGAAGTTGGGGAGCGCCAGTCCATCGATTTCTTTGGGTTTACATAAATGTCGTCTATGAATTCTGTGTGATTTATAATCCCAAATAAAATTTGTAATGTTGGAATCAAGTTTTTTGAAAAAAAATTTAGGTAGATATATCGGTATTGATTGAAATAAGTAGAGAATTTGTGGGAGGAAAATCATTTTTATGGCATTTATTCTGCCTATTAGAGACATCGGAAGTTTCCAGAATTGAATCAGAGCGTTTAATTTAGTAACTAAAGGCAGGAAGTTTGCATTGAATAAGAATTATATTTTCTGGTTACTTGGATACCCAGGTATTTAAAATTTTCTGTAGCAATTCTAAAAGGAAATTTTAAAAGGTATGTCGACTCTTGGGGTTTTATCGCCATGATTTCACTTTTATTCCAGTTTATTCTATATCCTGAGAGAGAACAAAATTCCTCTATTAGATTTAATATTTTTGGTATACTAATTTGAAATTTTGTAATGTATAATAAACTATGGTTTTGAAACTATGGTTTTCAATGCCATCTTCTCATTTTAATGAATGCGGTGAAGAGTTGAGGCAACAGCACACATCCTAGGGTGACCATAATTCTGTTTGTAGACTGTTCATGCTTATATGAAGTGATGAGATGGTAATGAGTGTCTCACATGTACTTATAGTCATATATTGTACAGAACTATAGATGCTGCTGCACCCGCTGAGTTTCTCCAGTTTTGTGTACCTATAGATTTAACTCTGTGGTTTACTAAATTGATTGTGTAATCTGCTCAATTTGCGGAGTTTATCTAATCCATTGGTGTTTTGCATTCATAAAATATTAAACTGAATAATGGTTAAAGATTTTAGAGAGAGTGTTATTCCCAAGAGATATTGTCTATCCTTCCTTATTAACAGTCTAAGTTTATATCTGAAATGTAAAAAGTTTTTTAAAATGTTATATTTATAAGTCTCTTAACATCTTTGCCAAAATTATTCAGAAATGTTCTCATGTAACAGTTCTCGGTCCTCATATTTATCCTTTCCAAACAGTGTTGAGAAAAAGAAGCATTATGTTAACCAGAATACAGTTAGATATTTGAATAATGAAAGTTAGCTGATAAAGCAGCAAACCATATCAAAATGTCAGAATTCCCACTGCTCTCTGCAATATAAAACTCCCTGCAGCTGGTTTTCACTCACATATTATGTGCAGGCTTTTCAGTCCAAGGCAATAACTATTTGTCTCATTTTCTCTTGAGGATATAGAGCTTATTACATTAGGTAAACATTAATGGAGTTGGATTTAACTTTAATTCTGCCAGATGGTTGCTGCATGATTTTTTTGTGAAATGACTGTTAAATGTTATAGCCTAAAGAGATTTAACATTTTTGCTAGTGGGAATGTGAAGCAACCAAAATCTCCGAACAAAAAGAATTCTATTTAACATCTAATTACTAACGAGCACTTAAAAAGTGATACTAGTGTGTGCCCAATTAATATTATCTAGCAGTGACCTCATTAACACCATGTGGTAAACTCACACAGGGATGATAACTGAATAAAGCAGCAATAGTGTTTGTTTCTAGAAACTCATTTCATCCCATCCAGAGGAACTGCAGATTAAGTATTTAATTGCTCGCATTTATCAGTAACTTAAAATAATCATGAAACCATTTCAAGACACAAGGGAATTGTAAATAGACAGGGTTCTTTGTTTTTCTGTGTGTGTAACAGAAATCGTAACAGAATATTACCAAACCTATGTATATTTGACATTACTACTTCATACCTTGACCCTTTGTGATATTAATCACAACGTATGCCATTATACTGCTTAATTAGTAGTGGAACAAAATCTATCTCGGGAGAGCACACATTGGATTTTAAAATGACTGACTGATTCAATAACAAATTTCAAAACTAATACATTTTATAACTTTAATAAAAGACACAAAGTGCTGGAGTAACAGTGGGTCAGGCAGCATCTCTGGAGAATATGGATATGTAACCTATCCATGTTCTCCAGAAATGTTGCCTGTCCTGCTAAGTTACTGCAGCACTTTGTGTTTTTCTTCGTAAACCAGCATCTGTATTCCTTGTGTCTACATGTTATAGCTTAGCTGGAATGGAAATTAACACTGTTGCAATTATTTTTTTTTCCTAAAAGGAATTGCAGGAGCTTGCTTTATGTTGCAACTTTTTCATTATGGGGCTAACCCCCATTACCAATGGGACTGCCTTTGGGAAAACATTCCATTTATCGCATCTAATTTTGGCAAAATAATGAAACCTTCAGAGACCATAAGAAAATAAATTATCTTGTGTATCATTTCTTCAATCAGCGAGATGTAGATTAGTGCATAAAGACAGGTGGACTGATTTAAACTTTTTTTGGATGCCTGATGAGTGTTTCAAGAGCCAAGAAGCGAAGCTGGAGCCATTTACTTCCCCAAGCGTCTTTATAATGGAACTGGTCAAGTGTCAGCAACAAACAGCCATTGCAGTGTTCCAGATTCTAGCCTGCTCATGGTAGGGTGAGCATGCAGCCTGGACCAGTAGCAAAGTGGCATGGGCATCTCTGATATTTATCTTACTCTTGGATAAAAGTTACTTAGAACTATTCTTCACTATATTATCCTTAATATATTAATATTTTATGACCTTGAAGAAAAATTATGAATGGAAGTAAGATACATTATGAATGAAAGCAAGGTTTCGAGGGATGCGAGTAGGTGGGATTTGTGTAGATGCGGCACCTTGGTCGGCATGAGCAAGCTACACTGAAGGGCATGTTTCTGTGCTGAATGACTCTATGACTCTGTATTGGTGACATTTAAGGAATATAATATTTCCAAGATATAGGCATACAGCAGGGAAACGGGCCCTTTGGCCCAACATGGCCATACCAACCAAGATATCCATCTAAGTTAATCCCTTTTGGAAACTGTAAATATTGCATTCAACTGTAAATAAGCAAACAAGAGCCATATATTGAAGACATTGTTGTCAAGTTTGTTAGATCAATTGTGGAGGCGCATTGGTAGAGTTGCTGCCTCACAGTGCCGGAGACCCAGGTTCATTTGTGCTGGATTCAGTCTTGGCTGTCAGTTGCTTAGATCCATTGGTTCTTGCAGCACATGTGTCAGACCAAGTTAAGCAATTCATTTTATGTTATTCATTCAAATCGGTTTGATTAATTGTAAGGTTATCTTCACCTTTTCAAAATAGAAGATTTATGTTAACTTATTCAAAATGACTATTATTGTGAACATTATCCATTCCCTGTTCAAATTATATTAGATTCTCCCGTTAAATATTTTGCTATAAAATATTTATCGTGCTATTTTTCAAGCAGTTCTTGGCAGTTTAGTATCTATCGAAAAATCTACTTAACCATTTTAACATTTTATTTTGCACTTTAAAGCATGAGTGAGAACAAGATAAACACAGTTGTTCATGCTAATGCATATTGCATTGTTAGTACTAAGTACTGAAAGACTGGTTGCTGTGTTACTGCCTGACTTGGCACATTCACATTGTTTTTTGCTTATCTTAATAATACAAGCTCTGCTCTAAAGGGCAGAGTGATACAACCATAATTATATGGTGTCATTTGGCTATGTAATGATACACATGATAAAATGCAGCACATGTACCTGACCCCCACAGCAACAACAGATGGCTTTTGAGGACAATCTGAGCATCGATATACTAAATGACATAATTAGTCATGATTATGAGAATTTATTCAGGGATAAAGTACAAATACAGTGAAACATGCTGAGTATTACTGTGATATCTTCCAGTCCAAATTGTGCAAAGCATCCAGTGACTTAAGGTTGAACCAGTTCCATACCCTCAAGCTCAGCTTTGTAATCATTTTGCTGAATGCGGTTGGGAGCATTTTTGGATGGAATTAAAATGTTGATGGGTTTTTTCCCGATGATTTGAAAGAATGGTGTCGCTGTTTGTCAGTAATTATTTCCCGATTAATAGTAGGTTGTGTGCAGGGTGGAGGTGGTAACCATTAATCTCATTTTAAAATCAAGCACTGTTGGGCAATGAAACAAAGTTTAGCAAGGCATGTTACGTTAAACAGAACATCTTACTCATCAATTCTCTTTTTAACTTGTATGTATAATCTACTTTCCACCTGCATTCACTGAGTAATGTTGCAGGCATTTTTTTTTTCATTTTCTTTGTCCATTCTACCATCTGTTCTCCACTCTATCATCTTCCTCCAGAAGGCTTTGATAGGCTGTTTTAAACAGGCACTGGTAGCTATTTAGAAACCTGGTCCAATTGAAATGCAACAATGAGTGCTGCTATATCATTGCGTGGTGAGTCATTCATTTTGGTCCTCCTGTCCTTGTTGACATCTTCACATTTCCAGGAGAGTGATTAGAATATTGAATAAATCTCAATGTTGAAAAAAGTAGTTTTGGACAAGGCTATGAATTAATCCCAGTAGGCCTTCCTGTCGTAAAATCAGTTCAATGTTTTCCAGCATAAGTACTGATTGCTGAATGCCTTTATTCAGATATTTCCTCAGATTTGTCTCAATACGATACGATAGAACTTTATTTTTCCCAGGAGGGAAATTGGTCTGCCAACAGTCATAAAACACAAGATACATGAAACATGAAATTATAGTAACGAGTGGAAAAGATTGGGGATGTGCAAAGATTGGGGAGGGAGGGGAGGAGGGGAGTCGGTCTACCCCACGACAGAAGGGGGAGGAGTTGTACAGTTTGAAAGCCACAGGGGAAAAAGGAAAACGCTTGTTGGTGTTGTATATCGACCACCAAACAGCAATAGGGAGGTTGGGGATAGCATCAAACAGGAAATTAGGGATGCGTGTAGCAAAGGTACAGCAGTTATGGGTGACTTTAATTTACATATAGATTGGGCCAACCAAATTGGTAACAATGCTGAGGAGGAGGATTTCCTGGAGTGTATACAGGATGGTTTTCTCAGCCAATATGTAGAAGAACCAACTAGAGGGCAGGCCATCCTACACTGGGTATTGTGTAACGAGGAAGGATTAGTTCGCAATCTTGTTGTGCAAAGCCCCTTGGGAAACAGTGATCATAATATGGTGGAATTCTATATTAAGATGGAAAGTGACTGGTTAGGGTCCTGAATTTAAATATAGGAGACTTTGATGGTATGAGACGGGAATTGGCTGGGGTAGACTGGCAATTTATACTTAAAGGGTTGACGGTGGAGATGCGATGGAAAAGATTTAAATATCGCATGGATGAACTACAAAAATTGTTCATCCCCGTCTGGTGAAAAAAATAAAACGGGGATGGCGGCTCAACTGTGGCTAACGAGGGAAATTAGGGATAATGTTAAATCCAAGAAAGAGGCATATACTGTAAATGGGTTAGAGGAAGCAGCAAACTGGAGGACTGGGAGAAATTTAGAATTCAACAGAGAAGGACAAAGGGGTTAATTACTGTAAGAGGGGGAAAATGAAAGAAAACTTGCGGGGAATATAAAATATGACTGTAAAAGCATCTTTAGAAATGTGAAGAGGAAAACATTAGTGAAGACAAATGTAGGTCGCTTAAGGGCCTGTCCCACTTGGCGAGTTTTTTGGCGACTGCCGGCGTCATATCAGGGTCGCCAAAAGATTTTGAACATTCCAAAATCCAGCGGCGACAAAAAAATGTTGCGACACTTGAAAAAACACCGCGCGTCAATACGGCAACACGCCGCAAATTTTTCGGTGACCTGATACGTTAGTCAATGATGCCGGCAGTCGCCGAAAAAGTTGCCAAGTGGGACAGGCCCTTTATAGTCAGAAACAGGTGAATTTATAATGGGAAACAAGGAAATGGCAGACCAGTTAAACAAGTACTTTTTTTGTGTCTTCCTTTGTGAGGACAGAACCAATCTGAAGGGAATCCACATTAGTCAGGAAATGGTGCAAGGTAAACTGTTGGGACTGAAGGCAGATAAATCCCCAAGGCCTGATGGTCTGCATCCCAGAGTACTCAAGGAGGTGCCCTCGAAATTGTGGATGCATTGATGATCATTTTCCAATGTTCTATAGACTCTGGATCAGTTCCTGTGGACTGGAGGGTAGCTAATGTAACCCCACTTTTTAAGAAAGGAGGGAGAGAGAAAACAGAGAATTATAGACCAGTAAGCCTTACATCAGTAGTGGGGAAGATGCTTGAGTCGATTATTAAAGATGTAATAGCAGCGCATTTGGAAAGCAGTGACAGGATCAGTCAAAGCCAGAATGGATTAATGAAGGGGAAATCATGCTTGACTAATCTTCTGGACTTTTTTGAGGATGTAGCAAGTAGAATGGATAAGGGAGAGCCAGTGGACATGGTGTATCTGGACTTTCAAAAAGCCTTTGACAAGGTCCCACACAAGAGATCAGGGTGCAAAATTAGAGCTCATGGGGTGACAGAGAACTGACATGGACAGAGAACTGGTTGGCAGAACTGGTTGGCAGTCCTTTTCAGAATGTCAAGCAGTGACTAGTGGGGTGCTGCAAGGCTCAGTGCTGGGACTCCAGTTATTTACAATATATATTAACGATTTAGAGGAGGGAATTAATTGTAACATCTCTAAGTTTGTGGATGACAAAAAGCTGGCTGGCAGAGTGAGCTGCGAGGAGGATGCTATGAGGCTGCAGGGTGACGGATAGCTGGGGTGAGTGGGCAGATGCAAGGCAGGTGCAGTATAATGTGGATAAATGTGAGGTTATCCACTTTGGTGGCAAGAACAAGAAGGCAGATTATTATCTGAATGGTGTCAGATTACGAGACCTGGGTGTCCTTGTACATCAGTCACTGAAAGTAAGCAGTGTTAAAGAAGGAACTGCAGATGCTGGAAAATGGAAAGGTACACAAAAATGCTGGAGAAACTCAGCGGGTGCAGCAGCATCTATGGAGCGAAGGAAATAGGCAACGTTTTGGGCCGAAACCCTTCTTCAGACTGAAAGTAAGCATGCAGGTGCAGCAAGCAATGAAGAAAGCAAATGGCATGTTAGTCTTCATAGTGAGAGGATTTGATTTTAGGAGCAAGGAGGTCCTACTGCAGTTGTACAGGGCCCTGGTGAGACAGCACCTAGAATATTGTGTGCAGTTTTGGTTTCCTAATTTGAGGAAGGACATTCTTGCTATTGAGTGAGTGCAGCGTAGGTTCACCAGGTTAATTCCCGGGATGGCGACACTGACATATGATGAAAGAATGCGTCGACGGGGCGTGTATTCACTGGAATTTAGAAGGATGAGAGGGGATCTTATAGAAACATATAAAATTCTTAAGGGATTGGTCAGACTAGATGCAGGAAAAAAATTCCTGATGTTGGGGGATTCCTGAACCAGGAGTCACAGTTTAAGAATAAGGTGTAAGCCATTTAGGACTGAGATGAGGGAAAACATTTTTACCCAGAGAATTGTGAATCTGTGGAATTTTCTTACAAAGAAGGCAGTGGAGGCCAATTCACTGGATGTTTTCAAGAGAGAGTTAGATTTAGGAATATGAGTAAAAAGTAGGAACGGGGTACTGACTTTGGATGATCACCCATGATCATATTGAATGGCGGTGCTGGCTCGAATGGCTGAATGGCCTACTCCTGCACCTATTTTCTATGTTTCTATCAAATCTGCCTTCTCCACCACTCCTGGCAGCGCATTCCAAGCACGCTTTACTCTTTGTGTAAACAAAAATTGCCCCCCACATCTCCTTTAAATTTTGCCTCTCTCACTTTAAGATATTCCATTACCTTTGTTTGTGATTAAACAAGCAGCATTAGGAGGGAGAGAAACAGTGTCAATGTTTGGTTCAAGAACATTTCATAAAAGCTGACAAGTGTGAAAATAACGTAATTAAAATTGCAAAGTAGCGAGGAGTGGAGAATTTAGAGGAAATTATGATAGATGGTAAACAAAAATTGTTATGGTAATAATTACTTTAAAAACTAGCATTTGGGGAAAAAAAACCAAATTGGAACAAGAAGGTTCAGCTATATCTCTGAAGTGAGAAAATAATAGGTGGCTGCCTGAGATTGTTGAACTCAATATTAGTCCACAGATGGAAAATGAATTGCTTTTTCCGGAGCTTGCATTGGACATCATTGCAGGATGCCAAACACAAATGTCAGAGGGGGTTGGAGAATTTTATTGATAGGAGACTGGAAGCTCTGAATCAAGGCCACATTAGGAGGTGCAGATACTGGGATCTTGAGTAAAACACAACGTGCTGGAGAAATTTGGCTGGTGAGGAGGCAGTATCCATGGTGGACATAGATAAGGGATGGTTTGGGTTGGGACCCTTCTTCAGACTGCAGCAGGGACTGAAGAATGATCCTCAACCAGAAGTGTCACCTATCCACATCCTCCACAGATGCTGCTTGACACACTGAATTACTACAGCACTTTCTGTTTACTTAAACTCAGAGCATTCTTCCTGACCAGATGTTTTGCAAAGCGGTCACCTATCTGCATTTGGTTTCTCAACTGGAGGCTTATCAACTATCTCACTAACCACTTCTTTTAAGACCCTGCGGCTCCAACAATTTGTTCAGTACTAAAGCCCTGGTTATTGTAATTTTTCCCGAGTTCCTCCCATCCTTCTAAATACTGACACAGCTATTTCTGTAGAATGACGAATGATACAATTTGCACCATTTAAATCATTTGCTATATCCTTGTTTTGCATTATTAATTCCCCAGCCAGAGTTCCAATGGAACAATCACTCACTTCCTTAACTGTTCTTTTTTAAATATCCATGAAGATTGTTACTATCTGAATTATCTTTTTGAATTGCTTTATCATGCACTCCATTTTTTTCTTATTAATATTTTAGTTATTTATTGGTGTATTTTAGATTCCATCCACTCTCATGACCAGCCTCGTGCCTTTGTGCAATAAATAGTATGCTTTTTTTCTTTATGTTTGATATTATGTTAAATTTTAAGTAGTAATGTCAGACCCATTCTCAACTCCCAGAAACTGAATGTAAAATCACACGGTACGGTGGTGCAGCGGTAGAGATGCTGCCTTTCAGCGAATGCAGCGCCGGAGAACCGGGTTCGATCCTGACAACGCGTGCTGTCTGTACGGAGTTTGTACATTCTCCCCATGACTTGCGTGGGTTTTCTCCGAGATCTTCAGTTTCCTCCCACACTCCAATGAGATACAGGTAGTTCAAGTTCAAGTTTACATTTATTGTCACATGCACCAATTGGTACAGTGAAATTTGGGTTACCATACAGCCATGTGAATAAAAAGAAAGGTTAATTGGCTTGGTAAATGTAAAAATTGTCCCTAGTGGGTGTAGGATAGTGTTAATGTGCGGGGCTCGGTGGTCGGCGCAGATCCGGTGGGCCGAAAGGGCCTGTTTCCGCGCTGTATCTCTAAACTAAACTGATTGTGATCCCTGCTAGCTGGTAGATCATTAAGTTATCCCATCTTGTTGCATGGTAGAACTCAGGTCTCTTGTTAGATCGACAACGTGCAATTGGAAGAAACTACACTGAAAACACTCCCGAGCTTTTCACCTTGTCTACTTTTGCTGAAATGATTTTTTTTTTACACTTTATATGTGGAAGAAAATCACCCGTAACTATCATCTCACCTTTCTGAAAAGGTCCCATTACTTTTTCTTTTATATAGTTCCTCTGTTAGGAGACATGTATGCCACACCTATAGGTGAATTCATGCCACCATTATTTCTTATCTGTACCCAAACCACTTTGAAATCTTGGTACTGAAACAAAATTTAGACACACACTGCATTGGTGTGCGACAAGTCTGGCTTGCTGTGTATTGACCTCGCATTAACTTAGAACACCACCATCATCCCGGTGCCGAAGAGAAGCAAGACTTCATGCCTAAACGGCTACCATCGTTTTTGCATCAACCATCGCCTTTGCATCCACCGTCATGAAATGTTTTGAGAGGCTAGTTATGGAACGCATTAAATCCAGTCTACCCAGTGGACTTGACCCACTGTCTACCGCCACAACAGGTCCATGGATGATGCCATCGCCCTAGTCCTACACATCCCTGGAACACCTGGATAAGAGAGGCACCTACGTCAGACATCTATTCATAGACTACAGCTCTGCCTTTAACATCATTATACCATCCAAACTTATCACCAAACTTGGTGTCAGCACTCATCTCTGCAACTGGATCCTCGACTTCCTGACCAACAGACACCAATCTGTGAGGATAGGGGACAAATCATCCTCTACGATAATTCTCAACACTGGTGCTCTGGCTGCGTTCTCACCCCCCTTCTTTATTCCTTGCACACCCACGACTGTACAGCTATGTACAAATCTAATTCAATTTTCAAATTCACAGCGACACCACCATTGTGGACCAGATATCAAATAATGATGAGACAGAGTTCAGGAAGGAAATCGAGAACCTCGGGTCCTGAACGACAACAACCTTTCTCTCAATTTCTGCAAGACAAAGGTGATAGTGATCATCTTCAGGAAGCAAAGCGGTACACATACCCCAGTTTGCATTGATGGCATCAAAGTAGAGATGGTTGAAAACTTTAAATTCCAAGCAGTCAATATCACCAACAACTTCTCTTGAACCATTCATATTGAAGCAATGACCAAGAAAGCATACCAACGTCTCTACTTCCGGCGAAGGATTAGAAAGTTTGGCATGTTCCTTACAACTCTCACCAACTTCTACAGATGCACCATAGAAATCATTTTATCAGGATGCATCACAGCTTGGATTGCGAACAGCTCCATCCAAGACCGCAAGAAATTGCAGCAAATTGCAGCCTGGACCATCACAATAACCAACCTCCCTTCCATTGACTCTATTTATACCTCACTCTGCCTCGCAAGGCACGCAGCATAATCAAGGAGGAGTCGCACTGTGGCCACTCCCTCTTATCCCCTCTCCCATCAGGCAAAATGTATAGAAGTGTGAAAACGCACACCTCCAGATTCGAGGAAAGTTTCTTCCCAGCTGTTACCAGGCAACTGAATCATCCTACCACAACCAGAGAGCAGTCCTGAACTATTATCTACCTCATTGATGACACTCAAACTATCCTTGATCAGATTTTGCTGGGACTAAACGTTATTCCCTTATCATGTATTTATACACTGTAAATAGCGATATTGTAATCATGTTTTATCTTTCAGCTGACTCGATAGTACACAATAAAAGCTTTTCACTGTACTGTGGTACAGGTGACAATAAACTCTGCGAAGAGTGGTGTTTACAGTTCACACTGACCAAGATTGGGGTTTGTATTGATCCTTTAATTTAAGTTTTGAAGTATTTCCTGAGACAATACGTTGTTGGTGCTAAATGTTCTTCTTTGTTGGTTGTGTAGAAAAATATCTCAAATTTTTGTACATTTCTTTGAATTCCATCTTCAGCTTATAGAATACAGCTTTTGCCTTCCATAGTTTATAGACCAGAGCTCCACGACCTTTCATTGGAGAATCTTTAGCAATTTTGTTATTAGCTCCAATATACCTACTACCTTCAGAGTGTCTTGTATTCCTGTCAGGTTTATATGTAAATAAAGATTTTATGTTGGGTCTTGCATATTTTTGCTATTTATGGGTATTACTTATTCTTCTCCATTTTCGGTGAATCTTGATTTTATAATGGTTGATTTCAGTTCAGATAGTCTACAGCATGACATTACTATATATAGTGATAAATTCTCCAGTCTTTGACATTGTATTGCTGATTAAGCACTTCTGTCAATGTGGAACATACAAGTGCTTGCAATGTGGTGATATTGTAAAGTAATGAGCCTGATTGAATGAAGTATTCATTATAATATCATGGGTCTTTTAAATTTATTATAAATAATTTTGCCAGTCCTTCTGCCTTTATTTATTTTCTTTAAAATAGCTACAGTAATGAAGTCTTTAAAATGAGTTTTGACATTCATCTCAGTTCCGAAGAGATTCTCTGAAGCACCGAGTGGCAAAAATAACATGCGTTTTGGTATTTTAATTGCCTGGATACGAACCGTGAGGTCAACACAGTCAGGAATGCTTAAAAAGTCAGAGATACAGGGACACTGAGTTTGCAGGATTGTAAGTCAGTAAGGTCAAGAGAGGGCAAGACACTGAAGGCATTTGAACACAAGGAGAAAAGGTTCAGATAAGAGGGACTGGTGAATCAGGAGTCAGTGCACATCAACAAGCACAAGGGCAGTGAGTGATTAAGTTTGTCTTTAAAATTAAGTATGCATGTCAAGCAGTATCAGTATACTTGAATTCTCCACATCTGAAAACATGAGGTTGCAGATTAGAGAATTGGCAGTGACTTTAGAAGCACGATTCAAAATTTAAAATGGAATTTCTAATTCCATGTCTTTCACTATAATATATTTGCTTTGATATTTAAGTTGATATAATGAGATATTGGCTTCATAGAACTAGTTCAGGTTGAGTGAAAATAAAGTTATATTTGCATTTTTTTAGCATAAATACATATTTTCCCATTCACACAGAAACATGTATGTTGCCAACCTTATGTTACAGAATATGATACATATTAACATTTCTTTATATATCTCTTAACATTTGATTATATATGTTAGTGTTCTTTTTCTTGCCTGACAGTCATTTGTGTATAGTGACCTGTATTTATCTCTAAATTGACATAACTGAGGCACAATATCTCATCTTTATTTTGCTGTGGTTTGTGGACTGTACAATTTCTGCTTTGCAAAAGTAATTATACTTCAAAAGTAGTTGACTGACACACACATATTTTAGATCTCCGAGGTTATAAAAAGCAAAGTATATTTTGCTAAGCAACTGTTATGTAAATGAGATACTCAAAATGTAGCAAATGCAGATCTGCCTGTTAATACATGTTAGGAGATAAACTGAGATAATGTTTGGATGGACATTTGCCATGTTATTAGTAACTGGGAAATTGTGTGAGCTATATGACTGACAAATAAGAAAAGACAGGTTAAAAACAGTTTAAGAATCAGCCACGATGCTTCCATCTCAAAGAGGCAATTGTAGGCAACATTTCAGTCTCGCCACCTCCAACGTGACCCCACCACTCGCCACATCTTCCCATCTCCCCCTATGTCTGCCTTCCGCAAAGACCGCTCCCTCCGTAACTCCCTTGTCAATTCTTCCCTTCCCTCCCATACCACCCCCTCCCCTGGTACTTTCCCTTGCAACCGCAAGAGATGCAACACTTGTCCCTTCACTTCCCCCCTCCACTCCATTCCAGGACCCAAGCAGTCGTTCCAGGTGCGACAGAGGTTCACCTGCATCTCCTCCAACCTCATCTATTGCATTCGCTGCTCTAGATGCCAGCTGATCTACATCGGTGAGACCAAGCGGAGGCTTGGCGATCGTTTCGCCGAACACCTCCGGTCGGTCCGCAATAACCAACCTGAACTCCCGGTGGCTCAGCACTTCAACTCCCCCTCCCATTCCGTATCTGACCTCTCTGTCCTGGGTCTCCTCCATGGCCACAGCGAGCAACACCGTAAATTGGAGGAAATGCACCTCATATTCCGCTTGGGCAGTCTACATCCTGGTGGCCTGAACGTTGAATTCTCCCAATTCTGCTAGCCCTGGCTGTCCCCTCCCCTTCATCAGCCATCTGGTTGTCTCCTCCCCTCCCCCAGCCCTCGGGCTCCTCCTCCTCCTTTTCCTTTTTTCCTTTCTTCTCCCCACCCCCTATCAGTCTGAAGAAGGGTTTCGGCCCGAAACGTTACCTATTTCCTTCGCTCCATAGATGCTGCTGCACCCGCTGAGTTTCTCCAGCATTTTTGTGTACTTTCAGTCATTTATGTGCCTCTTCTAAAAAGAATAAATGTGCTGCTTCCCCTAATGTTGTATTTTACAGTATAGATAATTCAATCAGTAATTTCCTGTACAATGTAGAGATTAGAGCACAATTAGAAATGACTTTTCAGATCAGTTTCATTGGAACAAAGGATCAAGCATGTGCCTTTCAAGTTATTCAATCATTTGAACCTGGTTGGTCATCTCATGAAATCATGGCTGAGTTGCAATCTAATTTCAAATTCCAGCCCTTTCTGAGTTTCCTTCAATTCCTTACCTTCATCAAAATCTGTCAAAGTTAAGATTTGGCCTTGTGTCAATTACCACATGAAGAAGGAAGTGTCAGATTGCATCCAGCTTCTGAATCCAGCTTGCCCACTATCCCAAATTCCATTGCTGGGAGAAAACTCTTCCATCACTTCCCTTATATATCTTGAATCTATTGAATTACCCTTTAACCTTTTAGATAGTACAAATGAGTTGCAATGATCACTCGTCCGCTGTGCAACTGACTTCCAAGATCAAAACAAATTTTAGGTGGAATAACTCAATTTTCTATGCAATAAATATTTAGACCCTTTGACTGAATGTAAACTTTAAAAGCTTCAGATCATGGATTATTTCCTGTCTGGTTGTTCGATTGTTACCCAGTACAGTTGGAAACATTTCTCTTTTGCCTTTCTAGGTGGAGTGAGGAGTAGTTTTCATTCTAATTTTAAGTTGAAATTTGCATTGCAGTGAAAATTTATTTTCTAATTTTATTATTCCTTTCTGACATTTCAATTTTCAATCCAATTTGGAAAGTTCTTTTTGTGAAATTTATGATTTAAAAAAGTACCTCTCTCCATGATAACAAGATGGACAAAGTTGCTGAAGGCGAAGTTTCAGGTCAAGACCCTTCTTCAGTGTGAAGAAAGTTCCTTCTGTCCATAGATGCTGCCTCACCTGCTGAGTTTCTCCAGCATTTTTGTCAACCAGCAAATTTTAATGGTTGAGGAATGGGTCACACATCTGGCCTCATGGGTCTTTGCAATATCTTAAGACGTGGATTTTGTTCAAAATGTATCACGGTGACATTTGGCTCTGCCTCCACAACTTCAATCGGACGATTCTCACCACAACCACTCCCCACACCCCCCACCGGCTCTGCATCATCAGATTGTTTACCTCATTGACCTCCTCATCCACAAGTTAAGTACCGGAGCTACCAAATCTAGTATGCTCAACCTCTACAGATTCCGTTATTTTGCTTCCAAATCTTGCCACAGGTTTATAGGACTGTTCACAGTTTGGATCCTAAAGTTCTATATCCTGTGTATTACAAATACATCGATGTTTACCTCCATTATGTCATACACGTGTACTTCTGCCTTTCCGATCTCTTTCAAAATTCTCATTTTGTATCAATTTCTATGTTTCTCTATCCTATTGTACCTATTTTCTATGTTTCTCTATCCTATTTTCTATGTTTCTCTATTAGTGGAATCAAGGGATATGGGGAGAAGGCAGGCACGGGTTATTGATTGGGGAGGATCAGCCATGATCATAATGAATGGCGGTGCTGGCTCGAAGGGCCGAATGGCCTCCTCCTGCACCTATTTTCTATGTTTCCATCTTTTCCATCTTCCATCTGAAGTATTTTATTATATTTGGAAAAGGCTTCCATACTTTGCACATCTACAATTTAAGATCATCTAAATTTTCCGTAAGTTTCCAAAGTACTAGTAGCATGTGGTACCTCCCCATCTCTCGGTTCTTTTTGTCATACTTTGGCCTCGGTCTTCCCACATACAATACCGTTTATTGTCATTTGAACCTCAAATGAAGTTCAAACGAAATTTGGTTTCTGCAGTCATACAACAAGAAGAAAACCAAGACACACAATTAACACAATTTATACAAACATCCATCACAGTGAATCTCCTCCTCACTGTGATGGAAGGCAAAGGCATTGTCTCTCCCCTGTTTTCCATTCTTCTCCCGATGTTAAAGCCCTCGGCGGGCGACAGCAAGTCCCGCGGCCGTTAAGGCCGCGCCGGGCGATGTAAGGCCCTGCTCCAGGTCTTGATGTTGGAGCCCCCGGCAGGCGACGGCAAGTCCCGCGGCCGTTAAAGCCGCGCCGGGCGATGTAAGGCCCCGCTCCGGGTCATTATCAACCCCACAATTCGGGCGCGAGAAGTTGCCGTTGCAGGAGCTCCGAAAAGCGGTCTCCCACCAGGGACCCGCGAGCTCCCGATGTCACCATCCACCGGGCCTGTGGCTGGAGCCTCCGAAGCTCCAAAGTCGGGTCGCAGCAACGCGCCACCACAGCTCTCCACGCTCCGAGGCCGGCCAGCTCCACGATGGTGAGTCCGCAGGCTCCGCGACTGGAGCCCCCAGGTCGTTCTGGTTGGAGGCCGCTCCACGGTGCTAGGCCCCAATGACAACGGAGACCCGACAGGAAAAAGGTCGGGTCCCCCATACAGGGAATAGATTTAAAAGTCCCCCCCGCCCCCCACATGTACACAGCTAAAAACAATATATAAACTACAACCAAACTATACACTCAACAGGACAAAAATAAAAAAAGGCAGACGGACTGCAGGGGCCACTGCCGCGAGGCGCCGCCATCTTGTATCATGTACCGCCTTCACTCTGAATTTCTTCCCCTGCCTAGACACTCTTTCATACTCTGACATAGGCTCCTCATGTATTTTTCTCTCTCTCTCTCTCTCTGTCAGGATCTTGCCTAAAGCTGGATTCCAAACTTTATTTGTCTTTCCCCTACCATTGTGACTCCTACTGTTCATCTTTTAAGGCCATACCAAAAAATTATTTATTTTGCAAGTCTTTTTTATTAGACTCCTAATATCTCTTTCGGCTTGCCATCCTCATTTGTACGGTTACATATCTGCAAAGCACTTTGCAAAGTTGTAAGTATGCTGCATACATTCCAGCTGTGGTTTAGTTGTTTAATTTACATGTCTGTTGGGAAATCAAAGTTACTGCTGAGGCAGTATTTGTATCCCATATGCTTACCATCAATATAAGGCCAAAACACTAAAGTTATACATAGGGCTTAAACAGACTATGTGCATCCAGAATCAATTTTACACCAAAAACAAGATTTTTTTGCCAGGCTTACGCTTAGAGTCATAGAGTATCCAGCATGGAAACAGGCCTTTCACCCCAACTTGTCCATACTGACCAAGAGGGCTGCTGAACTGGTTCCATCTGACTCCATTTGGCCCATATCCCTCTAAACCTTTTTGATCTATGCATCTGCTCCCTTTTAATTTTTTCATTTCTCACCTTAAAAAGGTGCCCTCCAGTTTTTGACTCTCCAATCCTCAGAAGAAGAGTTTGACTAAACATCTTATCTATGTCCCTCATGATTATTTATACTGCCGTTAGGTTAACGCTCAACCTCGTATTCCAGTCTATCCAGCCAATCCGGGGAACTCAAACTCTTCAGTCCTGATAACATCCTTTAAATTTTTCTGGATCCCTTTTCAACTTAGTGGCATCCTTCCTGTAGTATAAAGCAACGAGAACTGCGCTTAATACTACAACTGTGGTCTCACCAATGACTTGCATTGTTGAAATATAACATTCCAATTCCTGTATTCAATGCATTGACTGGCAAGGCAAGAATGCCAAATGTCTTCTTCAACATTCCATCTTCCTATGTCGTTTAGTTTGATTCCACTTTAAGAAGAGTTATTGTTAGATTCAGATGACATTTTCAGTGCATTCAGAAAGTATTCAGACCCCTTCACATTTTCCACATTTTGTTACATTACAACCTTATTCTAAAATGGATTACATTTTTTTTTTTTAAATCATCAATCTACACACAATACCCCATAATAAAAAAAGCGAAAACAAGTGTTTAGAAATGTTTGCAAAGTAATTAAAAAGAAATAACACATTTACATAAGTATTCAGATCCTTTACTCAGTACTTTGTTAAGGCACCTTTGGCAGGGATTACAGCCTCAAGTCTTCTTGGGTATAACGCGACAAGCTTGGCACAACTGTATTTGGGTAATTTCTCCCATTCTTCTCTGCAGATCCTCTCAAGCTCTGTCAGGTTGGATGGGGAGTGTCGATGCACAGCTATTTTCAGGTCCCTCCAGAGATGTTCGATTGGGTTCAAGTCCGGGCTCTGGCTGGGCCACTCAAGGACATTCACAGACTTGTCACGAAACCACTCTTGTGTTGTCTTGGCTGTGTGCTTAGGGTCGTTGTCCTGTTGGAAGGTGAACCTCTGCCCCAGTCTGAGGTCCAGGACGCTCTGAAGCAGGTTTTCATCAAGGATCTCTCTGTACTTTGCTCCATTCATCTTTCCCTTGATCCTGACTAGTCTCTCAGTTCCTGCTGCTGAAAAACATCCTCACAGTATGATGCTGCCACCACCATGCTTCACTGTAGGTAGTGCATTGGCTAGGTGATGAGCGGTGCCTGGTTTCATCCAGACATGACACTTGGCATTCAGGCCAAAGCATTCAACCTTGGTTTCATCAGACCAGTGAATCTTGTTTCTCATGCCTTTTGGCAAAATCCAAGCAGGCTGTCATGTGCCTTTTACTGAGGAGTGGCTTCCATCTGGCCCCTCTACCATAAAGGCCTGATTGGTGAAGTGCTGCAGATATTGTTGTCCTTCTGGAAGGTTCTCCCATCTCTACAGAGGAATTCTGGAGCTCTGTCAGAGTCACCATCGGGTTTTTGGTCACCTCCCTGACGAAGGCCCTTTCTCCCCCGATTGCTCAGTTTGGCCGGGCGGCCAGCTCTATGAAGAGTCCTGGTGGTTCCAAGGTTCCTTCATTTAAGAATAACAGAGGCCACTGAGCTCTTCAGGACCCGCAATGCTGCAGAAATTGTTTCATACCCTTTCCCAGATCTGTGTCTCGACACAATCCTGTCTCAGAGGTCTACGGACAATTCCTTCGTCTTCATGGCTTGGTTTTTGCTCTGAGATTCATTGTCAACTGTGGGACCTTATATAGACAGGTGTGTGCCTTTCTAAATCATGTCCAATCAATTTAATTTACCACTGGTGGACTCCAATCAAGTTGAAGAAGCATCTCAAGGATAATCATTGGAAACGGAATTAACCTAAGCTCAATTTTGAGTGTCATAGCAAAGGGTCTGAATACTTATGTAAATGTGACATTGCAGTTATTTATTTTTAATTACTTTGCAAAATTTCTAAACGCCTGTTTTCGCTTCTTCATTCTGGGGTATTGTGTGTAGATTGATGATTAAAAAAATGAATTTAATCCATTTTAAAGTAAGGCTATAACGTAACAAAATGTGGAAAAAGTGAAAGGGTCTGAATACTTTCTGAATGCACTGTATACTATACAAGATGGATATGGGTTGAAACTCCAATAGTTTGCAACCAAGTTTTTACATGCGAGGGTTTAAATTTAAAATCATTCAAATAACCAAAGTTCAATATCAAATCAACACACTACAGGTGCTGGAAATCTGAAGAAAAATATCATACCAACCATGCCTTTCATATCATGTCAATCTTTAACTTGATAGGCTTGAGGGATCCTTTGCAAATAAATGATAAGTGTTTGCAAGAAAACGAACATGATGTTACTGTCAGTATGTTGGCAAACGCCATTTTGATAATTTATTAAAAGCAAAAAGCAAACACTTATGTGTGTATTATGTGTTCTGTACAATTTCAAGTCAAGAGTGTGACTGCATCAAAATGTGCAAATGTGACTTGTTTAATTTCTAAATCAGTGAATGAAATAATGTGCCGACTAGTGATAGTAAATGCCTTCAAAAGATTTATGTCAGAGACATCAATATAACTGATTCATTGTCAATTTTCATTGAAAAATAATTTGTTATTTAAAATGTTAATGGAAACACTTGAGTAAAATATTCTCATAGCAAATCCTGATTTATGTTTATTTCAAATAATGCTTTTCCACCTCATTTTTCATAATGACATACTTTTAACACCAGGTTTTACTTCCATCAATATGGATACATTGCATATACTTAATAATCTTATAATTAAACCTCTAGGCCAAGTTTATCACTGAATCTAATATTTTTAAAATTTCATCTTTAAATTTTAATGCTTAGTTGTAATTTCAAATTTTGGCTCAATTTTTCAGTTTCTAATAACATATTGATGAAATGCTAAAT
Organism: Malacoraja senta; assembly: GCA_038087875.1. Classification (NCBI taxonomy): domain Eukaryota; kingdom Metazoa; phylum Chordata; class Chondrichthyes; order Rajiformes; family Rajidae; genus Malacoraja; species Malacoraja senta. The sequence continues at coordinate 154,843 of JAXLNO010001050.1, forward strand.
TGCCTTGATGTGATTATTTGTATGGACTCGGAATAACAAACCTTTGCAGATCATACAGACTCATGAATTCATAATATTTCCCGACACATAATACAGTTGTGCAAAGTAGGTCCAGTTCAATCAGCTCCAGAAAGTGAACGTTTTTAACCTGTATGGTCAGTCTAGCTCTTGATGCTAAACTGATCATAATGTGTTCTTTGTTATCCTGTGCACCAGCCTTCTATCTGTTGCTTTCTCAAATGCTTTTTTTGGTGATCCAAATACACTACATGTTCCTCTCCATCAAACCTGCTTGTTATATCTTTGAAGAACCTGAGCAAATTCATCTAATGAATATTATTAATGCTAAAGGGTCATAAACAGATATTAGAACAATTAGGACAAAGTTTGATTTGACATGTCAGAGTGAGGATTTAATGTGCCTCAAAGGAAGGAAAATGTGTAGAAGGGATGAGGAAGGCAATTTCAAAATTCCAGGGCTGTGGAGTAATTCAAATTGGGGGATGATTAAATCTCTTCAAACGCTTGCTTTTAGATGAGTGTAAGAAGTTTGGGAAAGGTTATACTATGGAGTCACAGTGAGGTACAGTGTGGATACAGGCCTACAACCAACCAACCACCCATTTTACACTAACCCTACATTAATGCTTCCCAAGTTAGACAAAAATGCTGGAGAAACAGCGGGTGAGGCAGCATCTATGGATTAAAGGAATGGGTGATGTTTCGGGTCGAGACCCTTCAGTCTGAAGAAGGGTCTCGACCCGAAACGTCACCCATTACTTCGCTCTATAGATGCTGCCTCACCCGCTGAGTTTCTCCAGCATTTTTGTCTACCTTCGATTTTTCCAGCATCTGCAGTTCTTTCTTAAATATTAATGCTTCCCATATTCATTTCAACTCCACTCATCTCTAATTTACCTCAAACCTACATGATGGGGGCAATTTACAACGGCCAGATAATCTAACAACCTGCACATCTTTGATATGGGAGAAACCAGAGCACCTAGAAGAAACCTACAAAATCACAGGGCAATCATACAAACTCCACACAGACAGCACCAAGGTCTGGATTGAACCCAGACCTTTGACAATGTGAGGCAGCACCTCTACTAGTTACTGCTCAATTGACATTTTAAAATCAATCTTTTGCTCCAGGGTTGGAGACTTGAAGAATTCACAAGATCTGCTCCACTTCTAAAAATGGGTTTGCATATATGTATGCTTAGTAAGGGATTAATTTACCTAACACACTGTGAGAAAAGCAATAATCAGTAAGATGATGCAAATAGTCTACTTCAATCTCTGGAGTATATTGCCATTCTAATGTCCTGATACGCGATTCCTGCTGCTAAGCCAACGATCACAGTAATAGGCATGTCCTGGTGGAAAGGTAATGATGTGACAAAAATACTTTTTCGTGTTACAATATAATTAGTCAGATACTAATCTCAGGAAATGATTCAAAAATGTTCCTGTAGTTTTGCAGAATTAGCTTTTGACTTTATCATTTGTATGCACCAAATGATCCAGCAAATATCGTATTTAATTATGATTTGGCTATTGCTGTATCATATTCCTCAACAATTGTGAATAAATAATATTTTCAGTAGATCCGTTTTTTTTAACCTAAGACAAGTAAAATGCTCAGTGAAGGCATTTTCTATCCAATAATAATAATAATAATGGATGGGATTTATATAGCGCCTTTCTAATACTCAAGGCGCTTTACATCGCATTATTCATTCACTCCTCAGTCACACTCGGTGGTGGTGAGCTACTTCTGTAGCCACAGCTGCCCTGGGGCAGACTGACGGAAGCGTGGCTGCTAATCTGCGCCTACGGCCCCTCCGACCACCACCAATCACTCACACACATTCACACACATTCACACCCATTCACACGCAGGCATAGGTGGGTGAATGTTAATGTTACTAATAAACCAAACTTTGTTTCAACTGTAAAGTGGAAAAAAAGCATTCCCAAATTTCTGTGAGATGAGACAAAATATACAGCAGTTAATTTTCTTCACATTTAAAGTTTATTTTTTCTTAAAAGCATAAAAACTGTTGCAATCTCGGTGACTTTTCAGACCACACTTTCAATGTTCACTCCAAATGTCCTGACTGATTTGTTGAGTAGTTCCAGCATTTTCTATTTTTATTTCAGATTTCCAGCACCTGCAGTGTTAATTTGGATGAGGTAATCTTGCTAAAGTCTGGTCCGATCCTTCCTAACCTTGTGGTTGTGAATCTGACCCACCGAGTACTTGTCTGGCGTGCACCCTATCTATCTGGGTCAAGTCTTCCAATTAGGCTGATATTTGAATTGTGAATGGTTAAAGGTGATTGAAAGTCTGATTGGGAAGTCATATTCACAACTGCAGGATTGGGTAGGATCAGATGCATCCATGGCATGCAGGATATCCTCCTCTGAGTATCCCTAGGAATCTTTTTTATCCACCGCTATTATCCAAATTGCAGAATTTTAAACAAGAAATATAAATGCCACTATTTCCATGATTGCTGAAGTCTAATCTACTCTTATTTACTGCTTAATAATATTCAACGTTATGATCTTACCGTTTTACTTAAGACTTAAACCAGACATTACACTGGTGGAACTAAAATCTCTTGATAAATAGGGAATGGTCAGCCATATGATGCTTCTCATAATTTTATTTTATTACAGTAATGTACACTCCAGAAATGGCAGTTTTAGTCCAATGAATATATCTTGAGAAAGTTCATGAGAAAAATATAATCAGCAAAAGTTATTAAAAAGGTCATCTCTATACAGCTGGGATCGGTATCCTCAGGCGAAGATTCATCAGTCCTCTGAAGTTTCATGATACCTAGAATCAAAGTAAAGCCATTGAAGTGATATAGAGTGTAAACAAATTAAAACATTTTGAAAATGTTTTGGTGAGAAATGAGTCCAATCATTGCTCCAGTTACCACGTCATGAGAAAACTAGCCAGCAGGAAAAGCTTTTGGTTCAGAATTATTCCTAAAGCAACAGTTATCCTGTTGCCAACTGGTTGATGAGATGTGCGTAGGTTTATGAGCTAACAGTAACAACTAATAATGATGATAATGGAACTGTAATATCAATATGTACCTTTCCTTAAAGTGAAAGATATGGAAATGAAAAAATATAGTACATTATAATTATTAACATTGTCAGATATGTACAGTCTTTAAATTATTTTTAATCTGAACTATCATTAAATGTTAAGTAAAGAATTCCATTTGTCCAAGAATTAATTTTCCGCACTGCAATTGTTTTGCTACTTGAGAAAACATGGAAAAAATTAAGTGTAATTTTCATTTTATCTTGGCAGGTATGAAAAACGTTTACTATCTCAGTCTATTTTCAGTAATCAGCATGTTACATAATTCAACAATTCCTATTCAGAAGTGATAAGCCAAAAAGTTGCATGCACTGTCATATTCAGTTAGAAACTCTGCTGAAAAACATTAATTAAGATAAAGAAATGATTTAAATCTTTGCTAAAATATATGTCGTTAACATTACTGTGCACACAGCAAATTTCTGCAATAGTTATTGGGCTCTCTTCTGTAATAATTTTTGCACAGTAACAAGGAACTGCAGACTTCTTCAGACTGATTGAAGAAAGCCGGAGGAAAGGAGGGGCAGGACAAAGCCAAGCAGGTAATGGGTTGATACAGGTGATAGGGAGATCCAGAGATGAAAAGACAAAAGGTGTGCGATAAAGGGATTGAATTGTGAATTGTGAAACTAGAGGAAAGAATGTAGGAGGCAGGTTCGGGTAGAAATAAGTGCGAGTCCAGTAGCGAACAATTAACTGGTTATGAATCTTGGAGCAAATTTGCCAGCTTTTCAACGGAAAGTGGGCTTCATTGTCTCCTCAGTACTTGGAATTCTGGAAATGTTGTGAACAAACAGTTTATCAAATACCTTCTAGAGAATGTAGTGAATTAGGCTTGAAAGCCATTGAAAGACATCTATGTCCGGATATCTGCAGTCTTTGTTCATCTATATTTGTTCCTTTCCATCATGATAACATTCTCTATCACAATGGTTTGTGAGTTCATCTGCTTGCACAGCGTACTATTTTTGTTGCTTAACTTGTTCTGGATCCAAGTTTAAATTATACTTGAAATTTTTCTTATGTTTGACACTGGGGAAAGTCTGGTCCAATTTGACCTATACAAAAATGACTTTCCTGACAAATGCAGCAAAAGCAACTAAGTCCACTGGCTCGGAGGCAATATGACACAAAAAAATGTTTACTGCTGAGTCAAGTCAAGGTCAGGTATTTCACAGTGGAATAGGAAAATAAAGCTTAGTTCAAGATTATGACGTGAAGCTGAAGAAAATAGAATCTCTTCATTTGATGGTCTCGGCAATAAGTGGAGATATGGAATGTTTGTTTATTTTTACAGTTTGCGTCATCCAAGCTTCCTATATTGGAATCTCAGCCTCAGACAACCAACAATGTTTTCCATGAAAACAATTCTGGTACTTATATTACTCCCCTTCCGGTCGCAGTAGTAAGGCTTTGAATTGGTGTCAGAAGCGATCCTCTGGAAAATGGCTGGCAGATTGGTCTCCCAGAGGATGAGCATCTGTGTGTACTTCGCAATTACATGACAATCACCATCAAGAAAATCTGACGATCAACAACCATATGTGTATGTGGGGAATGGAAGCATTTTGTTGAAAGAAAGGGATTGGGTCATTAATGAGAGTTTTTTGTGAACGCAGGCATGGAGTTAACAAGTGCCTGTACTTGTGGGAAATTAGTAACGCTGGCAAATCCCACTGCTGGAGATGCCACCTGATCCTCACTGAAGTCAAAGTCGATTAAATAATTGCTTCACAAATGTATTACCTACAGTTCTTCTCTCATGCTGCAGCAAGTAGCAAATGATATGATATGGCAGAAATCTGTTGTGCACACTTGGAAATAGCCAGCAAAGTCCAGGCACATTTGGTTCAATGTATTCCCTCAGCATTTCACATATCTCAGTGATGGCAGCTTTGTATATCCATTGGTCATCATTGTGTTCCAGTTAGAATGTAGAAACAAGGAACTGCAGATGCTGGTTTACCATGGAACAACGTAAAATACTGGCGGAACACAGCGGGTTACTTCAATCTGAAGAAGGGTCCTGACCCGAAACGTCACTTATCCATGTATCCAGGGATGCTGCCTGACCCGTTGAGTTACTCCAGCACTTTGTATCTTTCCAGATAGATCGTGGTGTCTTTGAAGACATGCCCTACACATATGAGTTAGTCTTTGCCTTTCTCGTCCACTCTCCCTGTTCTACTCTGATGTCACTACTGATGAACATATTAAATTAATTTTAAGTGGTTAAATACGAGGTAAAGAACTCACTGTCAGTTGTAGCACACCGTGTGGAGTTTGGAAGGTTTTCAGCAGTCGGTGACAAAGGAGTCCAAACCAGTCTCCTAATGTCAGCAGAATGTCCCTTTTAAGATCCTAAAAAGCATCAAAGTAGCATCATGTTCTCCCAGTATTCCTACAACTGAACCACAGAAATCATACCTTGCATGCTTTAAGCTGCAACTTATATTGGGAAGGACAGAAAACAATGCTGTGTGAATAGTGATGTCATTAGTTATCTATCTAATACCAAAACAAAACATAAGACACACCAACTTTGAGTCATAGAGTCGTACAGCATGGAAACGGGCCCTTTGGCCCAACTTGCCCACGCTGACCAACATGCCCATCTACACTAATCCCACCTGTCTGCGTTTGGCCCATATCCATCTAAACTTATCCTATCCATGTATCTGTCCAAATGTTTCTTAAATGTTTCGATAGTGCCTGCCACAACTACCTCCTCTGGCAGCTCGTTCCATATACCCACTACCCTTTATATAAAAAAGTTACCCCTCAGTTCCTATTAAATTGTTCCCCCTCACCTTAAACCTATGTCCTCTGAAGATGTCCTCGTCACCTTAAACCTATGAATCTAGATTCCCCTACTCTGAGACTGTGTATTTACCTGATCTATTCCCCTCATGATTTTGTACACCTCTTAGAACTCTATAGGAAGAGCATCCTCCTGCGCTCCAAGGAATAAACTCCTTACCTGCCCAACCTCTCCCTTTCGCTCAGGCCCTCGAGTCGTGGCAACATCCTTGTAAATCTTCTCAGCACCATTTCCAGTTTGACAACATCGTTCCTATAACATGGTGACCAAATGGTGACCGACGTGAATGGCAGATAGAAGTAATGGAGCAATACCAAACAAAAACAGGCCCTTCACCCCACTATGTCCATGTTGACTAATTTCCAGATGGACACAACATCATCTGTAAATAAGTGGTTTTACTGCATGTTAGGCATAGGAGGTTGCAAATGTTAGAATCTGTAGCAAAAAAGGAGAGCAGCTGGAGGAACTCATTGGGACAAACAGCATCTGTGGACGGTCAATGTTTCAGGTCAAAACCATTTATCTTGACTGAAAGAATAGAGGGACGGTAACCGGTATAAAGAGGCAGGGGGAGGGGGGTTGTGCAAGAGCTCGCAGGTCATAGGTGGATACAGGTGAGGAGAGGCCGACTGTTGCCATGCTGTATGACTCTCTGACTCTCTCATGTAATATTCAAACCGTTGGGTTGCAGACTACCCAGGTGGTATATGAGGTGCTGTTCCTCTAGTTTGCATTTGGAAAAGAGGAGGAGGAGGCCAAGGATAGACAAGTTGGTATGGGAATGGGAAGGAGAATTACAATGGCTTGTAACGTGATCTCCAGATTACCACAGTGGGCAGAGAGTAGGTGCTTGGCAAAGTGGTTACCTATGGTCTCACTGTTGTAGAGGAGGTCACATTGAGAGCACTGAATCCAATAGACAATTGCATTACTGTATAACTTTATTGGTGTATTTCAAAAATATATAATATTTCTAACAAGCAGTGACAGCTAAATGGGAATGAAAATGTAATGCACTTATAACCAGAAAAGTTATTCTTGTACACTCAAGGTTCTTCATCTTCTTATCTTTCAAATGAACATGTGAAAAATTAACAACAAGTATCCATATGGCATGTGAATGTAAATATTGAGAGTGCATACCCAAAGAGTGTGGTGATTACTTGTGTTTGCAATTTGATAATAGGTTCAGCAATTATCTACATTTGGATTTCAATTAGCCTTGTTGTTAGTGTCAAATGGAAAATTGTCCTGGTGCAGTTAACTACACTTTTCCAACCTTGAGGATATGATACGTTACTCGAAGTCAGACAAAACAAAGTTGCACATAATCTATAAGCTATTAATGTGTGTGTTGCTGGCACTCCATCAGTGCCTGTTCACACAAATTCTATATTGGCCGCTGTATTTGTTTTCCTGTGTTACTTTATCCTAATTGGTGCACACTGAATGCCGTGACAACACCTCTTTTTGAAAGCGTTGACAACAAGTTGCATTGATCCAGTCGCACATTTGGGCTGTTAACAACATTAAAAATACACTTGATGCAGTCCATGATGTAGTTGATATCATATTTCTGCTGTATGTACAGAGATTCTGTTTGGTTTTCTATAAGATGCAGTGTGTGTCCTCTCTCCCCTCACTTCATCATCAATAAACTAAAATCTCCTTTTTGATACAAATTCTGCTTGTGGTAAGCAAAAAATATGTTATATTTCAAGCAAATTACAGAGCTTTGTGTGTTGACAAAATCGAGCATGTTTGCGATACAATAAGACTTATAATTTGCAGCAATGTGTGTGGGATTTGTTTGTAGATTGACTGAAACTTAGCTATGATACATGTTCAAAATGTTGCGCACACTCATCTGGAGAAAGTATGCTTTTCTTGGTTTTGTACATTCAAAAGAATGTTTTCAGGAGTAGTTTACACAGTACATAGGTCACAGTTACCTTGAGAGACCTGTTATTAAATCTCTTAAGAAGGCATCTTCAGCAACATGTTTCATTTTGTTGATGGGGATGTAACAGGATGGAGTCCTTTACCATACATTGCCTGTGAATTTGAGTTTTCGTGACATGGTCAACTATTCTACTGTCAAATCCTTCCTTCTTGATCCCTTCTGTTTATCAAGAAATGCAGTCTTTGCTCAAAATTATTCATTTGTTTTAATTTGTTTGCACTTATTGTCAGCTAATGTTGATGTACCTGTCACTTGAGGTAAGTACCATAAAATATTGTCAACATTTCAACAATTTCGACAATATATTCTTCCAAAATGTTTTACCTGCAATTTATTTTTGTTTTTCACATGGGGGAAAAATGTGTTCTCATCGCTTTCTACTTTAATTTATTTTCCCCAAGCAAAATAATGATAATAAGTGGCAGACTTAACATGAGTAGAAAGCATTTACCTAACCAAGTGACAAGTGATACAAGCACAGTAGATACCAGAGAGCTTTATATGATTTTTTCAAGCCAGTGAAAAGAATATTTTAAAGCTGATGTCTGATTCATTTTTCTACTTCATGACTCAAGGAACATTGAGCAAGAAAATAATGTGATTGAGATATTAGTGAAAATGGTTTTATTCAGGAAAATGGGAGCTGTGAAATTTTGCACTGATCAATAATGGCTACTTCAGATCAATATTTGCGGTATTCAAGAATTATTTCCCAGTGATTTTCTTTTTCATAAAATACCTAATGCAGTAACGTTAATGCCACTGTAATCAGTATCTTAAAATAGATGATATTGCCTGTGTTTAATAGAATTGTCTATTATTTTTGAAAGATTCCTTATTATTGGTATATCTGATGTTTGGCATGATTGGAATAAAGGGAAAAAATCTATAAATATTGAGCATTCAGGTAGTAGTCATGGAGAGAGAAACAGTTTGTATGTTTACCTTGTCGAGGATGCTTGAGGAAAGAACACATGTAAAGATTTATGATCTGAAGACCCCAATGGATTAAATAATGAGCCTGCATCTTAAATGGTAATGGTATTTAAATAAATAAAATATGGTATTAAGATTGACTGCTGGAATAATTCTGGCCAGACAACATCCCTGGGCAGATAGGGAGTGAGAGAGTGTCAACATTTCATGCAAATGCCTTATTTTATCAGCTTGATAAAAGGCCAAGGAACAGAGAGAGGTGGAAGTGGAGTAGAGAATCACAATGCAAATGAACAAAGCTCAGGGCTTACTGGTAGTCAGAATCGAAATGCTAATAAAATCAAGCACAATCTCTGTTTATTTCCAGATGCACGATACCAAATTACGCAGATGCACTCTATCCTATTAGGAAAGGTATAAGTGAATCTCTGTTTTGTTTGGTAGGAGTATCTTCAACCAGGGCATTTGGGGAAAAAATGCTGAGACGGTATATGTTGTATCTCCAATGCTTGTATGGGAGGGAAGGGACCAGGTATTGGAGCTGATGGAAGAATGGAGCAGGGCATCACAGCAGAAATAATCCTCTGCAAAGCTGAAAGTGGAGATGAAGACTTTTATGATCCCATCTTTTATGAAAGGTGAAAATAACAAAGAAAATTAAAAATTGTGATTTCTGGGTGAAGGAACAGGAAACCTCAATTGTGACTGGGACAGAGGAGCAGATGTGCCTGGGTTACATGCTGGAATCAAGGGTCATGTGGTAAGAGAAGAGGTTTTGGTGTTCTGATGACTCTTTGCTTTGTTAATATGGCTCTAATATAGATGGCACCGTAGATTGGCAGAATGAATGGAATATGATTGGTTGTGAGATTCTATTCAATGAAGTTCAGTTTAGTTTATTGTCACGTGTACTGAGGTACAGTGAAAAGCTTTTGTTGCGTGCAAACCAGTCAGCAGAAAGACAATACATGATTTCAATCGATCCATTTACAGTGTACAGATACATGATAAGGGAATTACGTTTAGTGCAAGGTAAAGCCAGCAATGTCCAATCAAGGATAGTCCAAGGGTCATCAAAGAGGTAAGTAGTAGCTGACTTCCGGTGGCGCCATGTTGGACTAACAGACGTGCACCTAGCTCCTCTCCCGAAAAATTTCACGATTTATCGTGTAAAACGGGTCCAGAAATCGGGATTGTTTTTAAAAACCTTACCGGAGCATCATTAAGCGCAATGTTTTAAACGGTGGTTTAAAGCCCTTTAAATGAGTAACCTGCCTCCAGTTGTGAGCCCTCAGAGATCAGTGAAAAAGCTGCTGAGAGACCAGAAGAAGCCTGAAGCAGAAGTTACCTCTGAAATCTCTGAAGTGGCTGCAGAAATGGATACAAGATCTAAGAAAGAGTTTGATGACTGGAAGAAATCAGTGAAAAATATGAAAGATGAGATTTTGGACGAAAATAAAATTATGATGGAAAATATGAAGGAAAATATGAAGGAAGATATGAAGGAAAATATGGCAAAAATGATGGAAGGAATGGAGAAGATGATGAGGGATTTAAATGCTGGTAATCAGAAGAATATGATTGATTCACTGGACATTATGAATAAACGAATTGATGAGGTGAAAGATGGACTATCAGAGAGAATGGACAAGATGGATGAAACTACTACGGACAAGTTCACGGCTGTGCTTGAAACAGTAGCTGCAAGTATGCGCACAATTACGGAATTGGAGAAAAACACGGCTCGAGTGGTTGAAGACATGGCGAAAATGAGGCAAGAACATGAGCAAATGAGGCGAGAAAATGAACAAACTTCACTACAGATGGTGACTCAACTCAGTAAAGTTTCAGAAAAATGCCTGGACCTGGAAGCTCGCTCTAGACGACAGAATTTGAGAATTCTTGGAGTCTCAGAGGGAGCCGAAGGGGAGGATGTGCGTGAGTTTGCCATGGGCTTGCTTAAACAACTGCTGAATCTTTCCAGAGAACCGAAAATCGAAGTGGCTCATCGTGTCCCAAGATTTAAACAAAGATCTGGTGTGGGAAAAACTTATCCACGACATATTATTGTGAAATTTCGGGATATTTTAGAACTGGAAGATGTTATGAGCAAAATCAAATACGGTGTGCAACTGCGGCTGGACAATGACACTATTAAGATATTCAGGGACTACACGTATGAAATTGTGCAAAAAAGAAACAAATTCGAGAAGGTTAAGGATCTTTTAAGAGGGAAAGAAGGGATCAGATATGGGATTTTTTTACCCCGCGAAAATGCGTATTTCCTTTAAGGGTTTTGAAAAGTCATTTGTTAAGCCTGAAGACGCGTTTAAATATGCCCAAACTATCGTTGAAAAATAGAAATCAAAGGGGGGTTTGGCAGATCTGAACCATTCTAAGCAATGCTTTGTCTGGGGATAGTTAGACTGTTATCTTTGGAATGTTGAATCAAGGACACTTTCTGTTCAAAACGAGTAAACAGCTGAACAGATGGGAATGGTATATACCAGAAGCATTTACTTGCTTATTAGATTATAATATTATAACCAATTGTAAGAACTTATCCTATTAACAACTTAATAAGTTATGCATGTTAGATTAGAATACTAACAAAAACAAAAATAAAAAATAACGAACTAACTAACATACTAATATAATTTTTTAATAAATTGAAACCTTATCTATAAGTGGGAGGAGGGGATGAGAAACGAGCACCTGGCTTAGGCCCAGGGGCACGTCTCGTTAACCCCTTCAACCAACAGTTGATTCTTATTGAAGTCAAAAGTATCGGTTTAATAATTAGTAGTTAAAATTCCGATATATATATATGTTATAATGAAATATCCAGGGTAAAATTGTATTATATATCTGAATGTGAGGCCCCGTTTTAATATTTTAATATGTTATGATTAACCAAGAGAGCGGAGCTATTTGTGTAACAACGCAATGGAAGTCAAAACAAGGTTTTTTCCCACCTACAGGTGGGACACTCGCTACAGTGCCGACTATATCAGACACTGTATTTTCACTTTTTTCGTTTTTTTTTTATCACATAAAATCACATGTTTGTGTTTTGTGTTTAGTGATAAGCGTAAAATGGACATACCAACAAAACTTAAAAACTCAAAAGTTCCCCCAATACCCAAAGACCTGGGATATGGATGCACCACAAGATTTAAAGGTACTATAATTATTCAAAATGCATGACACCAAACAAAAGAACCTAGGAGGAATCTCATTTTGTAGTTGGAATATAAGAGGTATTAACGAACCTATTAAAAGGGGTAAGATACTAGCTCAGCTGAAACTGTACAACTCCGACATTACCTTCCTACAAGAAACACACTTAAAATCTTAGGATCAAGTTAGGTTGAGGGCGAAATGGATAGGTCAAACATACCATTCTTCATTTACTTCAAAATCTAGAGGCACGTCAATCATCATAAGAAAAGGTATACCATTTAAAGCAAAGAATATCATAACAGATATAGAAGGGAGATACCTAATAGTTAATGGAGAAATCCATGATACTCCACTTACCTTGGTAAATATATATGCCCCTAACTTTGATAACCCCTACTTTTTCAATAAAATTTTCAACATAATTGCAGAGTCTAACTATCAAAATGTTATAATAGGAGGAGACTTTAACTGTGTTTTAGATCCGTACTTAGATAAATCAAGCCAAAAACAGAGAGGGAATATGAAATCGAAAACCGGGGAACTTCTCAATACCTATATAAACAATACTAATATAGCAGATGTTTGGAGAATTGTTAATCCAACTGGCAGGGAATACTCGTTTTATTCAATGGTACATAAGACATACTCACGTATAGACTACTTTCTGCTGGATACAAAATTAATCCCCCAAACATCTAACGCAATATACCACACAAATTCGATTTCAGACCATTCTCCACTAACTTTCTTTTTAAAACTGGAAGGAATGTTTAAGAATAAATCGTTTTGGAGATTTAATTCTCAAATTCTAAAAGATCCACAAGCGAGTATATATTTAAAAGAACAAATGGAGGTCTTTTTTCAAACAAATGATACTTCAGATATATCGCCTACTGTATTATGGGAATCTTTTAAAGCATACATTAGGGGTATTATAATTTCATATCAAGCTTTTCAAAATAAAAAGAATAAGAATGAACAAAGACAGTTAGAAGAACTTATTAGACAAATGGATATAGATAATGCTAAAGATCCATCAATAGATAAACATAATAAAATAATAATTTTGAAATTTAAATTAAATACATTATTATCTGCCAAACTTATAAGACTTTTTCAAATTACAAAACAAGAGCACTTTAAATTTGGGGATAAACCGCATAAACGTTTGGCTCGCCAGCTAAAAAAACGAGAAAAGGAACATACTATACCAAAGATCAAATCAGATAAAGGGGAATTATTAACAACACCGAAGGATATTAATAAAAGATTTGCGCAATTTTATGAGAATTTGTATACATCTAAAACGACAATTGATTCCAATAATATCACAAAGTTTTTGGATAACTGTAATTTTCCAAAGTTAGAGCTGAAGGAACAAGAGGAATTGGGTGCACAAATCTCAATTAAGGAATTAGAAGATACAATAAACTCACTAAAGAATGAAAAAAACCAGGCCCTGATGGATTTACTAATAAATTTTATAAAAGCTTTTATGATAAAATAATACCAAGATTACAAAAAATGTACCAATATGCTTATAAAAAACGAATACTACCTGATACATTAGCGGAATCAACGATTACACTAATACCTAAGAAAAACAAAGATTTAGAAGAACCTGGTTCATATAGAGCTATAGCATTGTTAAACACAGATCAAAAAATATTAGCGAAAACATTAGCTAGAAGATTAAGTAAATACATTAGTAAATTAATAAACCCAGATCAGACGGGGTTTATCCCTAAGAGATACTCATCTAACAATATGAGACGTCTACTCAACATAATGCACTCACACAAATCTGAAGATCAAGAATTATCAATTATTTCGCTGGATGCTGAAAAAGCATTTGATCAAGTAGAATGGAATTATATGGATAAAGTATTACAAAAATTCCAACTGGGGGAGAATTTTATTCTATGGATCAAGTTACTATATAACAAACCTACAGCTAGAATACTAACTAATAACATATTATCCGCGAAATTCCAACTATCAAGGGGAAATAGACAAGGATGCTCATTATCACCACAGCTGTTTGCTCTCATTATTGAACCGTTAGCAGAAAAAATTAGAATACACCCTGATATCCATGGATATAATACTAAAGACTCATATAATAAAATATCTTTATACGCGGATGATATATTACTGTACATTACAAAACCTCAAATCACTATACCAAATATATTAAATTTAATTGAAGACTTTGGATCTTTTTCTGGATATAGAATAAATTGGAATAAAAGTGAAATTATGTCAATAAAACCGAAAGATTCAACACATCTTTTAAAATTCCCTTTTAAAATAGCTACAGAAAAATTTAAATACTTGGGAATCGAAATTACCAGAACATATCAAGGTATGTTTAGGGCAAATTTTGACCCCCTACTTAATAAATTAAACACACTAATTAAATTCTGGAAAACGCTCCCGATGTCTTTAATAGGCCGAATAAACGCAATAAAAATGATCTTTCTACCACAAATTTTATACCTATTTCAATCGATTCCTATATACTTACCAAAGAAGTTTTTTAAAAAACTCGACTCAGATATCACTAATTTTATATGGGACTATAAATCACATAGAATACAAAAAACTCATCTGAATAAACCTAAAGTATTAGGGGGTTTAGCACTACCTAACTTTATGTATTATTATTGGTCAGTAAATATTAAAAATATGATTCAACTGATGGATAACTCTGCCCAGCAAGTGGACTGGATTGTAATGGAGAAAGAGGATTGCTCCTCTGGAAACATAGGAGTGATCCTCCTTTCTCCAATGAAATTGAATAACATAAATTATAATAAGAACCCAATTATTCATAGTACAATCCGAATTTGGAAGCAAATAAAACAAAATTTAAAATTAAGAAATTTATCACTTTTATTACCTATAGTTAATAACCCTTCGTTTAATCCCTCTATTATAGATAAAGCTTTTACACATTGGGATAGACTAGGAATTAAAACGCTTGGTGACTTGTATGAAACTGGAAAATTACTTTCATTTCAACAATTACAAATAAAATATAAACTCGGAAATAATCAATATTTTAAATATTTTCAAATATGCGACTATTTGAAAAAATATACAAAAGATCATTATAACAACCCAGTAGATGTATTGGATGAGGCAATGCAGATAAAAGCTGAATCAGCAAACTTAATATCATATTTGTATAATATTATCTTAAATGTACAAATACCATCTACGGAGGGTATCAGAAGAGACTGGGAACAAGAGTTAGCTATTAAAATTACAAAGGAAAGTTGGAATGAACACTTATTAAACGTGCATAAATGTTCGATTAATGTAAGACACACTTTAATACAATTTAAAATTTTACATAGATTATATTATTTGAAAACTAAAATTCATAAAATTTTCCCAAATGTATCATCTATTTGTGATAAATGTCAATCCCAAGAAGCTACTATAGCGCACTCATTCGTTTTCTGTACAAAAATTCAAAAATTTTGGAATGAAATTTTTGAAATCTTTACAAAGTTATTTAAAATAAGACTGATACCCAAAGCAGAATGGATTATCTTCGGAATAACGGAAGATGGCCCAGAACAAAATGTGTTTCAAAAGAAACTAATGGACTATGGGTTAATAACTGGAAAAAAGTTAATTCTAAAATTTTGGAAGAAGGCTCCAATACCAACTATAAATATGTGGACTTCAAATATGTTCGAAACATTATACCTAGAAGAGATAAGACTCCTCCTAGCAGGTAAACCAGATCACTTCCACCTGACGTGGTCTGCATTTATAGAATTATTACAAATATAGGGTGCAAAAGTACTTTAAAAAAAAATTGAGGTCAGGTAAGGGGGGATGCTAGTTGAAGAGTTGGTATGTCCCATTTACGTAATGCTCATAAAAATATTTGTTTCTCTCTTTTTCCTCTTTCTCTTTCTCTTTCTTTTCTAGGGTCTATTTCTTAACTCTTTTTCTTTTGTTTTTAAATTTGCTCTTATAGGGTCTTTGTCCTTTTTTGTTGTCACATTTTCTACACTTTCACTTTTTCCTTCACTTTCTTCTTTCTTTCAATCTTTTCTTTTTCTAGTGTAAAAAATAAATGGAGTACATTAATTGTAAGAAGACATAAGTGACGAGTACTAATGTATGTGGTTGTAATGTAATGTACTTCTAATAAATAATTTTTTTTTTTTTTTAAAGAGGTAAGTAGTAGTTCAGCACTGCTGTCTAATTGTGGTAGGATGATTCAGTTGCCTGATAATAGCTGGGAAGAATCTGTCCCCGAATCTGGTGGTGGTGTGCGTTTTTACATTTCTGTACCTTTTGCCCGATGGAAGAGGAAAAGAGGGAGCGGCCAGGGTGCGACTCATCCTTAATTATGCTGCTGGCCTTGCCGAGGTAGCATGAGGTATAAATGGAGTCAATAATTGGTTTGTGTGATAGTCTGGGCTGCATCCACAATTCGCTGCAGTTTCTTGTGATCTTGGATGGAGCTGTTCCAAAACCAAGCTGTGATACATCCTTATAAAATGCTTTCTATGGTGCATCTGTAGAAGTTGGTGAGAGTTGTAGGGGACATGCCAAACTTCCTAAGCCTTCTAAGGAAGTAGAGGCGTTTGTGTGCTTTCTTGGTCGTTGCTTCAATATGGGTGGTCCAGGAGAAGTTGTTGATGATATTGACTCCTAGGAATTTAAAGTTTTCAACCATCTCTACTTCGGCACCGTCAATGCACACTGGGGTATGTGTACCGCTTTGCTTCCTGAAATCGATCGCTATCTCCTTTGCCTTGTCATTGAGAGAAAGGTTGTTGTCTCGACACCAGGACTCGACAACAAGACTTCTCGTTGTGTAACTTGTGTAAGTAAAGGTGGTGACTCATGTGGACTGTGTGGTGAAGAAGGTGTTTGGCATGCTTGTCATCATTGGGAAGGATATTGAGTACGAATGTTGGGACACTATGATGCACCTGTACAACTCATTGGTGAGACCACACGGAGTACTGTGTGCAGATCTGGTCACCAAGCTATAGGAGGGATGTCATTAAGTTGGAAAGGGTGAAAAAGACATTCACCAGGATGTTGGGTGTAGGAAGGAATTGCAGATGCTGGTTTACATCAAAGATAGACACAAAATGCTGGAGTAACTCAGCAGGTCAGCATCTCTGGAGAAAAGGAATAGGTGATGTTTCGGATCAAGACCCTTCTTCAGACTTGTTCTTTGTACCTTTTCATACCTCTAGCTTCCCTCTCCCCTGACATTCAGTCTGAAGAAGGGTCTTGACCTGAAACGTCCCCTATTCCTTTTCTCCAGAGAAGCTGCCTGACCTGATGAGTTACTCCATTTTGTGTCTATCTTCACCAGGATGCCACCTGGGCTGAATTATAGGAAGAGGTTGGAGAAGCTAGGACTTTTTTTCTGTGGAGCACAGGAGGCTGAGTTGTGACGGTGTTTGGTATAATGAGGGGCATGGATAAAGTGAACACTAACAGACTTTTTCCCAGGGCTGAGGACTCTAAAACTAGAGGGAATAGGCTTGTGAAAGGCGAAAGATTTAAGAGGGACTTTAGGGGCAATGTTTTCACTCAAAGGGTAGTCCAAATCTGAGCTGCCAGAGGAAGCTGAAGAAGCGGTTACATTTACAACCTTAAAATGACATTTGGACAGATATATAGATTGGAAAGGTTCAGAGGGATATGGGCCAAATGGGACTAACCCAGTATGGCAACATGATTGGCATGGACATGGTGGGCCAAAAGGCCTGTTTTAGTGCTGTATAACTCCATGACACACTCTGACTCACTGAAGTGGAGTTGTCTCACTGACGTGCCTCTGAACATCCCTGCTAGATCGGGCTTCCAGCTACGGATCTTGCTTCTTTGGAACCACTTCCATTTTATAACAGTATTTTTTTTCTAATCATATACCTCTTTGAGGGAAAAACTATTTAGAAGGCCTATGACCATACACAGGTCGATTTTCTCAAAATCTTGCTTCTGTCACACTATTCATTACTGCCTTCACAAACCGTGATGATTGGTGGCATTAAACAATAGCTTATTTTGATCCGCACTCAGACAAACTAATCAGCACCTAGCTTGTGACTATTGGCAAATAGTGCAGGAGTGGGCAGACTCTCCTGCTGCTAAATGCTGGATCCTGTTAGCTGCAATTCTATGATTCATTTTGGCACCGCATTGCACACTGATTGGAGAAGTTACGATTTGCCTTTTCTCTGGATGTACAAATTGTCCAGCAAATTGGAAGCAAATCACCATCTGTGGCACCCAATCAAGGAGTCGCTCAGATGAGTTTTGTAGCCAACTAGTTTTATGTAAAAAATATGACCAACAAAATTTAATTCATAGACACTTCAGATAGAAGATAAAAGTATCAAAGTACTTCATAGAGCAAACTAGGTATCATGCAAAGCAAAGTTTTTCCCTTAAGTTTACTCTGAGGTGGAGCAACATACTATGTCTGAAACATAATGTGCTTCTTCTCCCAGTTAAAAATGGGAATAAGTGGCCTTTAATCAAAGCAGATAGGAAAGGGCCATCTCTAACAAGGTCCTGTGTGAAGCCTGCGTAGGAATGTCCGTTGTAAATTTGTGTCTCCACATCTCTGTCTGAGAAGCCTGTAAAATGCCTGATAGATTTGTTCATGTTTAAAATGAGATTTGGCTCGTAGCAAAAATGCATTTAAATGAAGTAGACTTGTGAGGCTTCTGGGATCCATTATGGGATAAAATGTTCTTAACAGACAATTAGTCAGCGCTGTTAATCAAGTTTAACAGGTGGTGTGTAATGAACTAAGACAGGGCATCTGCTGCGGCCAGCCTAAATCTAATCTGGTTAGGGAGGTATGGTGCCTGAAGCCCAAAATACTTTGGGATATGGTCCAACATCTTTTCACACTGAGCATTCATTAGTCCCAGATTGTTCAAGGATCCTGACATTGGCAGCAGGAATTCCACAAGGAACCTGTCCATTAATCCCAAGACAATAAATATTTGTGCAAATGAGTCTCGATTGTCTGCACATGACTTGTAGGAAATTGTTTTTATCAAAATCAGCCAAAATTGTTCATGAATTTTGCTCAAAATTGAGAGAAGAAATGTCTTCTTCTGAAGAGTTTGTCTTTGCACATTGCATACTTTTTATTGGATCTTCACAAAAATGTCAGGAGATTTTGAAGTTTGAAGGATGAAGTTTGAATTGATATCTGTAATATCCCACTTTAATCAATGATTCAATTTGTAATTCATTTCACAACTTCAAAATAAATTGGCAAAGCTCTCTGTATATTTAGACTGATTGAAGAGTAGAATTGTTAACTAGATTACAGCAATAAATTGAAGGCTTAGATCATTTGTGAGATGGATGCTAATCTGCATTTTAACTCTCTTCAAATTGCAATTAAGTGAGTGTCACCTTCAGTTACAGACTATTGCTATACTGTGTGTCATGGACACGAGGTGACATTTTGACTATTTTTTCGTCTTGGTAATCTGGTAGAGCTGGTTGTGTGCAATAATAGAAACCATGTAACCAGAATTCCTCTGATTCCAAAAATATGGTACTTGGCAGTTTCTATAAATGAAAGGAGATGCACTAGGCCAGATTGCCTCTCGTCAGGTATCAAGACAATGAAGATGTAAATTTGTTCCTTAAAGTGTAAAAGTTTAGATTCTGCTAAATTCTGTCTCATAAACTATAGCCTTGATGATGATTTCGATTTCGATTTGAAATATAAAATGTTTCCACACATAAATTATGGCAATGTTGCTGCAAGGCCATGCCATACAGAGGCTAATTGGATACTTGTTGCTTTGAGAATGCAAGAACGAGAAATGGGAGTAGGCCACGTGGTCCTCAAGATTGCCCCGAAATCAAATGAGATTATGAACAAACTCTATCAAATTTCACTCTCCTGCCTAAACCTCTTCTCAATGATTTTAATAATGCCCCAAAAAGCTATCGCTCTCAATGTTGAATCTTCTTGACCACGGAGCATTCACAAACCTTTGGCATGGGGAATTTTAAAGATTCACAACCCTTTGAGTAAATAAACCTTAGCTCATTTTTAGACATAAAATGCTGGAGTAACTCAGCAGGACAGGCAGCATCTCTGGAGAGAAGTAGTGAAGGACGTTTAGGGCCAAGGCCCTTCTTCTAGACATTTTTGTCCCTTGGGGCCTTAACCTGAAACTATACTTCCCAGAACCAAATTGTACAACATGACAAAGTAGCCTCTTGGCATCTAATTATAGGTAGGAATCGATAGCAGACAAAAGGACAGAGGCCAAGTGAATAAGTAGAAATAGGAAACTGCAGATGCTGGTTAATACACAAAAGGACACAAAGTGCTAGAGTAACTCAGCAGGTCAGGCAGCATCTCAGGAGAACAAGGAGAGGTGATACATAATGTCACCAATCCATGTTCTCTAGAGATGCTGCCTGGCATGCGGAATTACTCCAGCACTTTGTGGCCAAGTTAATAACATTGTTAATGAAAATATAGGTCACAATCCTCTCTATTTGTCTTTACCATGCAAGGTTGTAAGTTATCAATGACTCAGACGTTCTATTCTTTGGGTTTGTAATCCTATTCAAAGCAAAAATCTGAAAATAAAATAATTCTCAAGAAAGCGCAACTGGCAAATTGACAAGTTCAGTCTTCTGAAACATTTATAGCAACATAGTGATTGAATATTGTAGTCTGGAGCAAGGCTGAAAAATAAATAGCATTTGTTGCTATTGTAATCTAAAATGATGTGCATCAGTGTACAGGACAGGATGTACCAGCATCTCCTCTCCATTGGGGTGACAATGGTTTTAATTCCAAGAGCTCATTATGTTGGATTCAATCCTCCAGCTTTACAATAATAGACTGTTCATTCTGCAATCTGGCTATCTGTCTCAGTACAAAATGGAGGTACATATTCCAGTCTCACATTTATGAATGATATCGTCAGGTGATTTCAATCCCTTAAATTTAGATGCTTAAATATAAAATTAATCATTGCTTGTTGAATCAGCAATTAGGAATGTGAATAAAACTTTCATTGCCATCTGATACCTTCACTTAATTAACTAGATAACTGGAGTTAGAGGTGGAGTTCTCATTATATATTTGACTCTTGCAATATCCTGTAAATGTGCCACACACAAAATTAGGGATATGTAAACAAAACTTTCCATGCTGAGCATAGAAGTTTAGAAACCTTTTAATGTCTTCAATATGGTTCAATATTTTAATTGGGCTATCAGTAAAATAAACATAATTTAATCTTTCTTGTTAAGTTACTTGTAGCAACTCTGAATTTATAGGAAGGAACTGCAGATTCTGGTTTAAATCGAAGATAGACACAAAATGCTGGAGTAACTCAGCTGAACAGGCAGCATATCTGGAGAGAAAAAAAATGGGTGACGTTTAGGGTCGAGACCCGAATTTATACTTATTCATTCAGATTACAGATTAGTTTATCGTCATATGGAATTCCTTGTTCACATGAAGCTCACAGAATAAATATTATACACACAGTAGTGATAAATACAACAATAAATACAACAAATGCAAAACAGCAGTATAGTGTAAGATTATAATGCAAAAACTGATATTGCTAAAGAATATTGAAGTAGAATTACGATATTAAGAGTACGTGGCTGCACTTCCGGGAAGTCAGTACAAAAGAGGTGATTGGTTCATGACCCTGATAGCAGTGGGAAAGAAACTGTTCTTGAGTCTGGATGTATGAGTTTCCAAGATCCTGTATCTTCTCACAGAAGGCAGAGGAAAGGGAAGGGAATGGCTAATGTGACAGGTATCCTTGACAATATTTCCTGCCTGTGTTGGAAGGAACTGCAGATGCTGGTTTACTGTGAAGATAAGCACAAAATGCTGGAGTAATTCAGCGGGACAGGCGACATATCTGGATAGAAGGAATGGGTGATGTTTTGGGTCGAGACCGAAGAAGGGTCTCGACTCAAAACATCACCCATTCCTTCCATCCAGAGATGCTGCCTGTCCTGCTGAGTTACTCCAGCATTTTGGCCCTATCTTCTTAATACTTGCAGCCTACCTGATGCAATGCCCCATGAAGATGGACTGGATGGAAGCCTGTAAGAGACTGACCTGTGTTCACCACTCTCTGCAGATGTCGGTAGATGAGAGTCGAGTAGTTGCCATAACAGGCTAAGATGCATATCATCAGAATATTTTCTATGGGACATGTAGAGAAGTTCAAGAGTATCCTCACGGGCACGCCAAATCTTCTCAGAAGCCTAAAAAAGTAAATACGCTGGTGTAGTTCCTTGAGGTCTGCATCAGTGTGAAGGAACCAGATTAGATTGCTAGTGATATGTTGGTAAATTGGTAAAAAGGTGGGCATAAATTTATAGCTATTTCCAAACACTTAAGCTGGGTAGTTGGACGATGTTTTATTTTACACCAGATTAATGAGAAAACCGTTGTTTGGGAAAATCAAACAGTTGAAGATGTAACATACTAACATTATAAAGTGAATGAGCAGCGATATCGGGAGCCGCGGTCTACTGGGAGGAGGCGGCCGCTCCAGACACTCCGGGCCGCTGAGAGTGTTCACCCGACGCCGGAGCTTCATCATCCGGCGAGAGGGCCTGAGGCATTGGGCTGCCGTATCGGCGACTGCAGAGGCCTCAATAGGCCCCGACTATGGGTGAACTGGGGATGGGACTGGACTTTGCTGCCTTCCCCCACAGTGGGAACCATTGTGGGGGGATGTTTTTATGTTGTTAAATTCTTTGATGTTATCTTTATTTGTGTGCTGCATGGCAAGTCAAATTTCACTGCACCAATTGGTGTATGTGACAATAAATGTCTATCTATCTATCTATCTATAAAACGTTTGTAGTTCATATATAGAAGTAGCAGAAACAGAAAGCCAAAGTGGATTGGTTCCATCTGTTGAATTTCAGATAATTATATTAAAAACTGATTTTTAAAATATATGAAATGGAATTAGATAAGTGAAAGGGAGAAATGGTGAAATGCATGGCCACCAAGCAAGTGCAAGGTTCAATCTAAGATTAATGGAAAAGAAGGAGGTATTCGGCTGAAAATGATTTTCTTTTGATTTATTTATTGGATTATGTGTGCACCATTGGGAAAGACATTGTCTGTTGATGCACCAAGCATAGTTACACCCTAGTTGAATATAGATCACTTTCAGATGCAGTACATCTCAGAGTTGGATTACTCTGTCAGTAAAGTGATGTACATTCAGTCAATGGGACTCCGCAATGCAGGAAAAACTTGTAATGTTCAAAATGTGTGTTCCATTTACCTGCTGCTTTCTAGGCAGAATGAAATATCTTAGCACAGAGCTTATCATTGCCACAGACTATAAACTGAGAACTATTTCCAAAATTTCCAACTGAAGCCTCGATAGTTCGGACATCTGACGATGATGACTTTCAGTGTCACTGACAAAGTAAAAGATGGTCCATTTGGTTGTCGGACTTCTGACGCCAAGTTAATATATTTACTTGTGAGAACATTCTTTCTGAAATCCAGGTGTTTTCTATAACGTTACTTGCTGAGGTTTGGTGATCAGAATTGTTTCCTAAAAACTCAGGCTAAGAATTCGCTAGTTGACAGTACTTTCCTCAATCCTGTTCATTCCTGAACTTGCTTTGCTCTGCACACCCATGGTCTTCGTCCCAGTTATTTTGTACTTTAAATGAAACACCTATCCATATAGCTGTGGTTGGGAGCGACTTATTTGTGCTGATGTCTTGTAGTCATGGTAAAGTCCTTGAGCTCCTGGCTCAAAATCAGCAACTAAACTTTGAGTTGATGTGCAGGAAGGAGCTGTAGATGCTGGTTTGTACTGAAGATGGACACAAAAAGGCTGGAGTAACTCAATGGGACAAGCAGCATCTCTGGAGAGAAGGAATGGATGACTTTTGGGTCGAGACCCTTCTTCAGACTTGACTTCGTCTGAAGAACGGTCTTGACCCAAAGCATCACCCATTCCTTCTCTCCAGAGATGATGCCTGTCCTGCTGAGTTTTTCCAGCTGTTTGTGTCTATTTAAGTTGATGATCCCTTTAATAGGGCTCTTATTTTTCTTCTTTTTACTGCTGAATGCTTGTAAAGTTTAGTGATGAAATTAGTTGGATTCCTGGGCACCAACTTAGCAACTTTGGCATGTTAATTGATGTCGTGATTTGTCTCCCCTGCATACTCAAAGCCAATGATAACTTTATATGTGGAAACAACACCATCAAATGAATCAAGATGGTGAAACGTGGGCCATAACTGTTCAAACAAAAAATGAACGTCATATTGGAATCAATTCAACACCCATGCTGCACTTAAAGTCATGTGCTCTGAAGATCAATTTTGAGGCTGTTGTCAGGATTTAAAATCGAACTAATTAGACTAAAAGACGGGTGTCAGATGTGATGGGGAGAAGGTAGGAGAATGAGGTTAGGAGGGAGAGATAGATCAGCCATGATTAAATGGTGGAGTGGACTTTATGGGTTGAATGGCCTATCACATGATCTTATGGTCCTATGAAAGAGAAAATGCATTGAAGGATTAAACTATTCAATGGACTGAGACTGGATCTGGCATGAATGGTAAACATTGGCATGTACTGCTTGTCAAATAGCCCATTTCCAAGATTCAACATATTTATTTTTTATATATTGGTTAAGGCTTTCATGTGGAAAATAATTTGTATAATTTTGGATGAACCGGCTTCTTCCTTTGATGTTATAAGTTTCTCTCATTGCCTCTTCCAATGTTTGTTCATGGCTTTTGGTCTGCCTAGTATTCTGAGCTTTTTTTAGAACACAAGATATGTATTAAGCCAGTATGTATCAAATACTCGGTGGTAAAATGCATGCACTGTGAAATGATCTGTGAAATGAACAGATATGAATGAGAGATCATGCAGGATAAAATAAGGAACTACATTGCTGGGTCACACATAGGAGGCAAAAGCATGGCAGTGCTGCGTATTTAGATATGTTTGGAAAGTGATTTCTGTAGTGATATAAGATTGCAGTTCTGGGCTTCAATGCATTCTTGGACAGAGAATAAACATTTGCTGTATTTTGAAGATTACATGTTACAGACAATCATGAGCAACACCTAAAAGATGCCCTGCTGTCAAATCTTTATGCTATGCAGCTTAAACATCTGCTTTACTTCCTCCTTCGTCTCAATCTACAATTATGATTTTTCACGATTTCTAACATTTCTAACTGTGAACATTTTTAACATACTGGCATTCCTGAACTTTCTCACATCCTCAATAACAGTTCTGCTCTTTTATAGTCTTAACATATGCTGAGAAGCATATTTTTACAGTTAGCAAGGCATTGAAGCAGTGATACTGCAAATCTAAATGTCAAGGCATTGAAATCTGGCTCAGAAGAACACACTTGACTGTTGATTTTGCAGCATTTAATTTTGAGATTCAACAACGGAGCAATACAAATTAACAAGGAGTTTGGGTGTATTCATGGGAAGAGGTGTCTGGAGAGATGGATTCTGGATCTTCAGTGAATGTGGGGTAACTGCTGCACAATCAAAGGAAGAGCAAGACAGATATTGGAAAACAGCACAAGATAATTCACATGTGCATCCACATGTATGAAGTAAAGGAGATACACTCAAATTGTGACACCACAGAAGTTCATAAATCATCAGCACTTTGGGTTCAGCTGAATTTTTCACAATCTATTGTTAGAACCAAAGCTAAACATGGAGGTCCTGAGAGGTATTTTCTGAGAGCAAATTGTGTTGCCGAATTGCAGAAAGGAGTTGGATGATATTAGTAATCTTTGTGATTAATTTTCATGGTTGAAAAGGTGAACAAGTATGCATCTATTTGCTTCCAAAACATGTTTAAGTGCACCATAGGCATTGAATTAATACTTTAAGGGCCTGTCCCACTTATGCAATTATTTTCGGCGACTTGCCATCACCCGTCATAGTCGCAGCAGGTCGCCGAAAATGTTCAACATTTTGAAAATCCAGCGGCGACCAGAAAAACGTACGACTCTTTGGGCGACTACTCACCACCAAACAGGCGTCACCCCACGCTTTATCTACTTGGTATGGTACTTTATGTATTTGTCACATGTACTGAGGTACAGTGAAATTCATTTTTGTATAGTTTGCTTGCAAGAATTGCTTCCTTGCCTTACAATAGACAATAGGTGCAGGAGTAGGCCATTCGACCCCTCGAGCCATCACCGCCATTCAATGTGATCATGGCTGATCATCTCCAATCAGTACCCCGTTCCTGCCTTCTCCCCATATCCCCTGACTCCACTATCTTTAAGAGCCCTATCTAGCTCTCTCTTGAAAGTTTCCAGAGAATTGGCCTCTACCGCCCTTTAAGGCAGAGAATTCCACAGACTCACAACTCTCTGTGTGAAAAAGTGTTTCCTCATCTCTGTTCTAAATAGCTTACCCCTTATTCTTAAATTGTGGCCCCTGATTCTGGACACCCCCAACACCGGGAACATGTTTCCTGCCTCTAGCGTGTCCAAACCCTTAATAATCTTATATGTTTCAAGGAGCTTGCAAATATTTGTAAGCAGATACATAAATTGAAGTGCAATATACAGTGCCAACATGACAAAATTGCTTTCTTTCAGGCATGCATCAATAAGGCATGAAAATATCTCACATTCCATAAAGCAGAAGAATACAGATTGGCTCAAGAGATCCCCTGTCATCCTTCTAAACTCCAGAGTATACAAGTCCAGCCGCTCCATTCTCTCAGCATATGACAGTCCCGCCATCCCAAGAATTAACCTTGTAAACCTATGCTGCACTCCCTCAATAGCAATAATGTCCTTCCTCAAATTAGGGGACCAAAATTGCACACAATACTCCAGGTAGGGGCCCTATACAACTACAGAAGGACCTCTTTGCTCCTATATTCAACTCCTCTTGTTATGAAGGCCAACATGCCATTTGCTTTCTTCACTGCCTGCTGTACCTGCATGCTTACTTTCATTGACTGATGAACAAGGACCCCCAGATCCCGTTGTACTTCCCCTTTTCCCAACGACACCATTTAGATAATAATTTATTTACTGAATGGAATGCTTGTTTTTAGATACAGGTGTAACGCCATTCCAATTTGATGGGGCTAAGAGCCACCATTAATGGATCGATTAGATTGTCAATACAGCTTTACTTCCTACTTCAAATATGAAAGGTAAATTTAAATCCTAATAAGAAAAGTATTGTCATTTTGACTATTTCTATTTTTAGATTAGTTCTTTTGTCAGATTTGATTGGTTATTTTTTTCCGTAAACTGGGGTCTCTTGAGCCAATCTGTATTCTTCTGCTTTATGGAATGTGAGATATTTTCATGCCTTATTGATGCATGCCTGAAAGAAAGCAATTTTGTCATGTTGGCACTGTATATTGCACTTCAATTTATGTATCTGCTTACAAATATTTGCAAGCTCCTATTGTTAATTTTGAATGCTTCATTTACTACTGATTGAATGAATGGAAAGTGTATCATATATTCGTAGAGCTGATTGCTTCCTTATATTTAAATGAATTACCTTGTTAAAAGCAATGTGAGCTGTTGGAAGTAATGTGCAATTTGTGTTGCTTTGTTTTGCACCAGAAGCTGCTTTTGTGATGACAGTATTGGTTTAAAACACTATTTTCATCACACCCAGCTTCACAATAACCTAATTGCAATTAACAGATGTGAAGGATGACACATCCTGAAATTGTTCTCTTAGGAACAGTTGATGGGATTTGAAAAGCTGTTGTGTTAGGCAGCAGCTGCAGTACTGATACTATATAAATATCATTGTACCTATGACCAAGCTAGTAAGGCATTTTCTTACAGTCACAAAAAAGACGAGAATAGATGAAGGAGAGCAACCCATGGGTAAAAGTCATGTTCTCCATTTGAGGAGACTACACATTGTTGTTCTATTTCTCACAAAAGAAATCCCACAATTTAGGTTTCTCATTTTTGGATGAATTGCAAAAATGAGATCTGAGTAAAGATTTGGCACCAATAAATTTTTTGAACTGTCTTTCAAATACAGGTAGATTTCAACAAAATCTACCAAAATCTTCCAAAATAAGTGGTGGGAAGTGTCCTTCAGTAGCATTGTTCCTCACCGCCATTATCTCTGCATTTGAAATCAAATAATCACCATAAATTCTAAATACATTATTTACAAAACTTTTCCACATATGGTTAAAAACTGGTAAACTGACCATATGTTCCTTTCCAACCATTTACTTTGCAATTCAGAACTCATGGCATTATATGCTTCAGAATCGATCGCCTTATGCATTTTAAGTTCAAGTTTGTGTTTATAGTCACTTAACCAACTAAGGTACAGTGACATTTGAGTTACCATACAGCCATACTAAGTGAAAAGTAACAATACACATTATAAAATAAAATTTAACATAAACATCCACCACAGTGAAATCCTTAATCATTATTTCCATCTCTGCAATATCATATCCCTTTACAATAATATTATTTCCTTTGCTGCTGTGGGCAGCATCTGTCTTTTATCATTTCTGGTCTGTATTTTCCCTTGCTTCCCTCTCTTCAACTTGTTTTGCTCCTCAGCCCACTTTGAATTCAGTCAAAGCTTGTTAAGTAGAGATCTAAGTGTCAGGCAGATATTGCAGCTCACTTTACCTTGCATAATAAATAGGGTTACATACACTGGAGGCAGCTCATACATGGTAGATGGAGGGGTTTTGCTGAAGGGGTGAATAATCTTTATTTATTCTGTGTTATCTTCTGTTCTTGTATATCAAAAATGGACTAATCTAACAGCTAAATCAATGTAATTATATTTTATAAAGATGAAGATTAAATACCCCTGTTGTTCCGCTGGTAACTTTAAATTAGCATTCATAGAAGACAACTGGATAGTTCTTAATTATGAAGATTCAGGCAACAATTTTCATTTTATGCTTTTTCAAAAAAGTATTGCAAAGATGCAAAAACACTCATTGTACAAAACATAGATAGGTGGCAGGGTTTTGACCGGAAACGTCAACCGTTCCGTTCCAGCAGATTGTTTGTTGCTATCAATACTCCCACGATGGGGAAGATTAATGAGATAGCAACTTGTAAAACTAAAGACATTCTTCAATGACAAAACATGTATGTTTATGTATGGACAGCCAATTAGGAAAATAACGCCAAAGATAGATACAAAAAGCTGGAGTAACTCAGTGGGAAAATAACGCCAATCATTCTCCATTGAAGTCAAGTAGTGGCTGTAAAAGCATGATATTGGCTGGCTGTTTTAGGTAATTCAATTCTTTCTTTGTATGTTGTTAACACGATTACATGGTATTAACTATTCACAGCAGTTAAGACCTCTGACCGCTGTCTATCTGTATTTCTGCTTCCACAAGAAAGCAAGTGCTCAAAGAATAAAACATTATATATGTAATTAATTGTAGAAATTGTTCAAAACCAGGAATAAAGGGGCAACCCTGATTCCTTGTTCTCCTCAGTCAAAATGACTCATTTCACTTCAAGTTTTTATATTTTAATTCATTCACTGAATGTGGGCATTGTGGACAAGGTCAATTCTTAAATGACCTTCAAGGCTTGCTAAACCAGAGGGCAGATGAGAGCCAATGAATTAAAATGTGCCCCGAATCACACAGGCCACACAAAGAAACGATAACAGACATATGTGAACCATTTGGGTGTTTTAGGGTTTGGTTTGGTCATCTTTCTGGCCTGAATTTAAACATGCCAAAGTGGAATTTGAACATGCTTCTCTGAATTAACAGGGCAGCACACTTAAACGCCATGGGAATACCCTCTAAACTCCTGATCTTTCCAGCTACGTTTCTGAATGATTTGTTGTTCACTATATGCAGTGGGCAAATTGTTTCAACATTAATCTGCAGACCATAAACCGTGGAGTTCATATTGTTATTTTTGTTGAATTGTACTTAACCGGAAATCTCACAAAAAGTGATCACAGAATCACTACTTGCCTGATCTTCCCCACAGTCAGACCATAACAATTTATGTCCCCAATTTAAGTTTCCCTCTGAGCAATTGTTATGGAGATGTGCGCCGGAAATTTCCTGTGAAGCTCATTTATATCGGAATGTAAAAACCATTGTTATAGCCAGCAACATAGTGCTGCTATCTTCAGTTCTTGCCACAAACTCGAGCCTCTGGATGCTGATTTTGTAGTCAGATTTTCAGCTTAAAGTCTGCTGTTTTTTAGCTACTTAATTGGGTGAAAGGGATTACTGTGTGCAGAGGTAGTCTCGTCACAACTCTGCTGTTCAATGTTCCAAGGCCACCTTTGCTACTCACTTCCTGGCTCTTAGTTAAACAACAACTCAATTTTAAACTTTCCTTTCTTATCTTCAAATCTCTTGCTCTGACTTTCACTCTTCTCTGTTATCTCTTCCCAGCCTTCCATCACTCTTAAATATCCGTACTAGTAAATTCTGATTTCAGTCAGGCATTGGGTATAAAAGTTGACGTCTTGTTGCAGCAATATAAACCTGCGATTAGGATGTATTTGGAGCACTGTGTACATATTTGGTTGCTGCATTACAAGAGTATGTGGAGACTTTGGAGAGGGCGCAGAGAAGATTCACCAGGATGTTGCCAAGATTAGGTAATATTGGCTATAATGAGAATTTAAACAAACCTGGATTGTTTTCTCTGAAGCATCGGAGGCTGAGGGGCAACCTGATAGAAATATTTAAAATTACGAGATTTTGTATTTGAAATATAGTTCGAGTCTTTTTCCTAGGGTAGAAATGTCAAATGATAGAGGGCATGGCTTCAAGGTGAGAGGGGTGAAGGTTTAAAGGAGATTTTCAAAAAAAATGTTTTACACAGAGTGTGGCAGGTACATAGAATGCACTGCCAGAGGAAATGACAGAAGCAACGTTTACGAGGCATTAGATAGATGCGTGAACAGGAGGTTAACATAGGCATCATGTTTGGCACAGACATTGTGGGCCAAAGGGCCTGTTCCTGTTTGCACTGTTCTATGTTCTATGTTTGTTCATATACATTGCCGATATTAATCACTTCGGCATTGGTAAGAGCTTTCGACTGGTGAAGTCTTATTTTCTGGAATTTTCTGTTGGTCACTTGGTCTCTCTGTCTCTCTTACATACTCAAAACACTTCTTAAATCTTTCCTCTTTAACCACGCTTGGCTATTCTTGTATCAAATTTGGGTTAATCAAAATATCCTGATGTTTTACTATGTCAATCGCATGTTTTGATGTAGAAGTCACAATTATGCAAATATTGAGTGATTTTTGTTGTTAAAAAAAATAGGCGATGGAAATCTATACGTGAATTATTTTAATAAAATCTGGAATTTTACACGAGTTGATCTAAGACAGTGAAAGGGTTTTGAAAGAACATGATCATGCAACAGAATTTCGCGATTTCACGATATGACCATTGCAAGTTAGTTAATCAATATCCTGGGAAATTGGACATAGATGGGAAACAATAGAAAACAACGCAAGATATTTTGTTACTTGGAGCAAAGCTTGGTAAAGTCCTAGGCCAATATTTATGCCAACTGTAAAGCAGCTACAGTTTTATTCTTGGGAAAAATTACTCAATGTAATAAAAACGGAACTTGATAGAGATTAAAGTAGTGGCCTCATTTATCTTTCAACAATTCCAGAAATATTAGACATTAGTATAGAAGTTGGGAGGTCATGTTGCAGTCGTATAAGATGTTGGTGAGACCGCATTTAGAATATTGTGTTCAGTTCTGGGCACCATGTTATAGGAAAGATATTGTCAAGCTTGAAAGGGTTCAGAAAAGATTTACGAGGATGCTGCAAGGACTAGAGGGACCGATCTGCGCTTGCGCGGTTTTACGGTTTATGGAACAAGCTGCCAGAGGAGGTAGTTGAGGCTGGGTCTATCCTATCATTTAAGAAACAGTCAGACAGGTTCATGTATAGGACAGGTTTGGAGGGATATAGACCAAGCACAGGCAAGTGGGACTATTGTAGCTGGGACATTGTTGGCCGGTGTGGGCAAGTTGGGCTGAAAGCCCTGTTTCCACACTGTATCTCTCTATGACTATGACATTATTTTACTCAGTAGAATCATTGGCCTAAAAATTATTTGTTGTATGGAAAGGAATATTAGTTGAACAATGCAACAGAAATAATGCACCAGGCCATGACAGGCCAATGATACTTTATTATCCTGAAGGTCCACGTCTACAAGATTCTCTGCTGCAGAAAGACTGTAGTTTGGGCTTCGGGGTGGCAGGATGTTTGCCTCCAGTGTGGAGGGATTGGTGCTTGTAAAAGGGGATTTGTAATGTCGTGAGCGACAAAGATCCTATAGCGGAGCAAGTTAGACCACTCCTGCTAAATGCAATGGGCTGACGTGTAGTGCGCAACGGAACGGAACATTTTTTCATCCATTTCCGTAACCCGACCCGACCCGACTCGCAGTGTAATCAGCGTTGCGGGGGAACAGTTTGTGTTAATAAATTAAAATTCTGAAAATGAGAAGATTTTTACCAAATAACTTTTATTTTTACGAGGATGTTTCCTCGTAAAACTGGCTTCCGTCTCCGCACTATTATCCTATGGGATCTTTGGTGCGGAGACGGAAGGCGGTTACGGAAATGGGGCCTTAAATTACCCATGAATCTGCCCATGACCGTACTACGTCTTTTTCGTCGAATGGACCATCTTGCTCGCTATAGGATCTTTGGTGAACGATTAGGGTATCTGAGTAGGTGTGAGATGTCAAACCCGATCTAACTGGTGGCCAGTTCCTTGCACCAAGCTTCGCAGTCAGGCGCAGGCCCCATTTAACTTGTGCTGAAGTTCTGCTGAACTTGGGCATGCTTTTCATTGGCTCCAGCATGACGTGCAGATATAGTTGTGCTCCATGCAGGTTATGCACACGTCAATGAAAATTGCAGAAGTTTAATCCACACTTGGGCTTTACACTGTGCATGCTGTCAGATGCTTCTGTGAATCTGTGTGCATTAACATGTCAGGCACACAGAAGTCCTAGAAAGAGTTCATGGACAGTGCAGTAATTCCCCATGCACACTGCTTGATTGATTTTTTTTTACCAAGAAACGCTATTGTGAGGCCAACAGAAACAGAACCAGGCAAAGACATTTCTCAGCAATAACATCACTGAAAGACACTGACATTCGGCTTAAATTTAAGTGATGTCAATAAGGCCTTTCTTTAAATATCTTGTATGATTTTATTTCCGTTGTTAATTATCTTTTAGTCTTGATCGAAGGCTCAAGAGGAATTATGGGGAAAAAAACATTCATTATGAGTGAATGGTATTTTACAATATCATTATGAAGACTTGCCTGAAGTACATTTTGAAAATGTCTGGAGCACATTAATATATTCCATGAATCAGAATGTGAATGTCAGAAAATATAGATTAGAATTGATGTAATATATAGAGAGAGCATGGCGAATCAATTAAAGGCCATGTTTGCTTTGAGGGATATACAGTAAGCCTACATGAGGCTGTGTTGAAACTTTGACATTTAGGAAATTAGGTTCACATTTTTATTACTGAAAAGTTCTTTTTTATAATTATAAATGTTCAATTCCTTCGTATCTTTTCAAAATGGAGTTTTATACTCCACCGATCCCATGAAGCTACATTTGAATTTTGCCTATTCCATC
The DNA here is from genome assembly GCA_038087875.1 of Malacoraja senta. Classification (NCBI taxonomy): domain Eukaryota; kingdom Metazoa; phylum Chordata; class Chondrichthyes; order Rajiformes; family Rajidae; genus Malacoraja; species Malacoraja senta. The sequence continues at coordinate 188,590 of JAXLNO010001050.1, forward strand.
CCATCGCTGAATATGATCTTCAGTTTGATCAAGAAACCAATCAAGAACCAATTACTTCAGTGGCCTTTAAGTCATATCTCAGATGTGCCTCCCCATGTAATAAGTAGACAGCAAAACTGAGCAGGAATTCTCTAAACTTTGCTTAGAAATTCCGATTCTCGATTCATGAAACTGAGACCCTTAAACCTGTTTAAAAGAGATAAACTACTTTTCTGTCTCACGTGCTCATCTCCAGAGACTGCCAGACAACAGCTGATACTGCAAAATATGATAGAAATAACTGAACTCTACAAAGCATTCAAAATGAAGCACATATATATATGTGTGTGTGTGTGTAGTTTCAGATTGTTAGGCTCACCTTCAAGTTCAAGACTTTCATACATTTCGCATACAAGTATTGTTAAAAAATGTTAATCAGTTTGTGAGTTTGCCTTTGGTGGAAACATCGTGTGGTAAGAATTGAATTAGAAAGGGAATAAAAGGCCTGTCTCACGAGTCTGCGGTCATTGGCGGTGATACAGGAAGTATCTACCGCTCGTGGACCGCCAGAGACCGCGGGTTCGGTCAAACGCACACCGCCGAGGCCGTGCGGCGTTGGTCCCAACACCGCACAGTGCTCACAAAAAGTCAGCAATGTTTAAAAATAATTTCTTACCGCACAGCCGCCGCCAGTGAGGCACGAGTGCGGCCACAGCCGCCGCCAGTGAGGCACGAGCGCCGTGAGTCGAACTCTCACCGCCACAGCCGCCGCCAGTGAGGCACGAGTGCGGCACAGTCACCGCCACAGCCTCCGCCAGTGAGGCACGTGTGCGGCACGGGCGCCGCCACAGCGCCGCGATCAGCACTACTGCCGCCACAGCCCCGCTTGTCTTTTAGAAAGCAAATTTCTATAACACCGCAAGCTCGTGGGACCGGCCGTACTAAGATGACTCGGCCCCCGCGCAGCATCCGTGCGGCGCTCCCGCGGCATAGGCTCCGCGCTCTCGCGGTTGACGTGCGGTCCCCTCTTCCGGCGACGCCGCGTTTCACCGCCAATGACCGCAACACCGTGAGACAGAGCCTTAAGGGTTTTGAGCAAAATCTAGCAAAAACCTACTGAGGCCACACAATAGGTTTCAGCTGAAACCATGCATGGAACTACATGCCTGGCTAACAGCTCTATTTATTTATCTATTTATTTATCTATTTATTTATTTATTTATCAAAAAATTATTCGATTATTAAAAATAATATTTACAATACAATAAAACAAAACAGAACCCACCACCATAATACAATACAAACAAATATGCTAAATAAACTACTATACAACTATGTTACAATCCTTTGCAAGGATGCATTCAACCCCCTGCGGTGCCCTGCGATCCCAGAAATCCCCTTGTGCGCCCGTGGACTGCGCGTAGTCCCTCTCCAAAACCCTCACATACAAAATGCCTCAAAAGTTGTATTTGTTAGTGAAATGCAAATGGAAAGGGGCAGGCAGCTGGCTCGGGCAGAGCCCTCTTCCGCCTAGCGTCGTGACCTGCAGATGGCCAGCCAGCTCTATTTATTGGAAGGATAAGCATGGAGATAACACACTGCAGTTGGATTTGACACAATTATTTTTATACAGAGAGCATAGAACAGTACATCACAAGAACAGGACCTTCGGCCCACTAAGTCCATGCCCAACATCATGCCAAGTTCAACTAACCTACCTGCTTGTGGTTAATAACCCTCCATCCCCCTGCCTATTCACGTCCCTTCTTAAATGCTTGTTAACTGTTAGAATTGTATCTGCTTCCACCACTCACCTGACAGCACATTCCAGGCACCAATAACTCTGCATATACAAAAATTGCTTTACAAATCATCTTTAAACGTTACCTCTCTTGCCTAAAAGCTAGGCGGGCTAGTGTCTAACATTTCCACCTTGGGGAAAAAGACTGACTATCTACCCAATCTAACCGATCTATAATTCCACACATTTAAGTTATTGTCCCTTAGTCCTTGACGCTCCGGGGTAAACATGAAAGTTTTCTCACACTTTGTGAAGCCACATTCTAATAAAAGTTTTTAGAGGACTGCTTGGAAATGAATTGTTGTGTATGATGAAAATAAAAACAAAAAGGATAGGTGATGTTTTGAGCTGGGACTCTTCTCCAGACTGATTGTGGGAGGAGGGAGAAAGCTGGAAGAGAAGTGGGGGGTGGAGGGAGAACAATGCCTGGAAAGTGATGGGTGGATGCAGAAGAGGGGGGGGGGATGTTCATTGGCAGTTAGTTGGACAAAAGGCAGAGACGTAAAAACAAAAGGTAGTGAGATAAGGAGAAAAGGGGGATGAAATGTGAAGCCAGAGGAAAGTACATTGGTGGGGGGGGGGGCGGGGAGGAAGGGAAAAGGAGAAATAGAAGCACATCCAGTTGGGGCACGAGAAAGAGAGGGGAGAAAAATGGGGGTGGGGCTTGCTTGTAGGTGAGTTACCTGAGAATGATGTTGGGTCAGTCAGTATGAAATAGAATGTGTCCAAATTAAAGTCATGGAGTACGGAAACAGGCCCTTCAGCCCAACTCGTAAAGCCGAGCAAGATGCCTCAACTAAGCTGGAAGTGACAAACTAGAAGTGACATTTTATAATATTGAATGATCAGTAGCGTTCACATACATAGTTTAATGCTTGGAGCAATAACTGCAGAATACACCTCTTCTCCTTCAGAATTTCAAAATAAATACTCTACGCCACAAGAATAATTCCCAAATATGATTGATTATTTATGACAAGTACTGATCAAAAAAAAAAATCCTTGTTGCAAGATGTCTGCTGGATGAATAAGCACGCATTTATGTTCTTACAATTACATCCCTGAAGGATCAACTTTATCTGAGAATGTGATAACAGTGCCATGATATACTAAATAATCTCTGTCTAGAAGAGGTCCTTGTTGGTAGATATCAGAATTAATAGATGCGATCTTAAAATAAGGCTGTTTTCAAAAAGTTAAACATTGAATTTTGTTGTCCACATGAGCGAAATAAATATCCACCGGGAATAAGTGAGTTCGGTATTCTGACTGCGCATGCCCAGGTCAAAGGTCACTCTGCATAAACATTTCTGGAAGCAGTGGAGCTGTGTGCTTATAGACCGTCATTTCATCTGTTTTTTCCAGCTTTGATTCTTCTAGGTAAGGAAGTACTGCTTTCAAACTATGAATTAGTTGTATTTATTGTTCCTTTGTTATCTAATGTTCCTTTATTGGATTGCAGCCGGCGCGGGTAGGGAGCCGTTCCCCGGCAGGCTGGGGACCGTCGGCTGCGCCTCTCTCCTTGTCCAGTGGCTGTCGGTTGCCCCCCTCGGTGCCGGCGGGGGCTGGATTTGGCGCTTGGGCTGGAGTTGGCACTTCTTCTCTGCGCTGGCTGTGGGCCTGGGGCCACTGGTGTCCCGTGATTCCGGGGCTGTCAATTGGCCCGGCGAGACAGGCGTAATTGAGCTGGGGTTGGCGCTTCTTCTCCGCGCTGGCAGTGGGCCTTGGGCCGCAGATGTTGTGGGTCCGGGGTCACCCCGGATGTCACCGGTCACCCCCTGGGCGGGGATGGGATACTCGGAGGGGGGGACGGGGCGGTCCAGTGGCGGTTCGGCAGCGCTTGCGGCGCCGGGGACCCGGGTTCGATCCTGGCTGCGGATGAGGCGCGGGTCTGTGTGCACGCTCTCCCCTGTCTCCCACTCGCACCTTTCTCTCGCTGTTACACCCCGCTCTCCCACTACCTGTTCCTTTGGGGGGGATGAGAGTTTTACACATAAATTATGAATAAAGATAAGAATTTATACACTGTTTCTTCAGCCAGCGCTTCGTTCGCTTTTTCTTTATGGTGAATGACCTTTGTTAAATCCATGATTCCTCGTGTTTTTCGGAATACCAAACTCGCTTATTGAATCAGCAAGTTTACATTGACTGGAGTATAAGCTGGAATTGTATGCCAGGTGACTTAATATTTGAAAGAGAATGATCAGAAAACATTTGAGAACAATCTTTCTATCAAAACTATATTCTTGTTATAGTACTGTTGTTATAGTTATAGTATTCTTGTTATAGTACTGTTTTACTCCTGATTAAAGTACACTGTGTTTTAGTATAGTTCATGAATGTATGTTTTTGTGACATTGAGTGGTTTCTTATAAACCTGGTCTTTGTATTTCTTGGGCCAACATCCTTGAAAATGTCAGAAGTAGAAATCAGCTGGGTGGCATTGTATTGAAGGAGGTAAGAAGGCTACGTGAAAATAAAGAAGAAATTGAAAATCAATTTCCGTCTGATTTATGTCATTCTTACAGGCAATAATGTCGAATGAAAAGCTGTGTTACCGAATATTTTAACTTAGTTCACAGAGTTTTTCTTTTGGCTCTATTTGAGAGATTTCTACCTCAATATAGTTTTATTATGTCTCCGACTTACTATCTTTACATTTGTTTCACAAAATGCTTCTCAAGCAAAAGCTCTGAGGACCATTATGTAAACTACGTGATAATTAGTTAAACCTTGCATTGCCCATAATTTTCACATACAAAATGCCTCAAAAGTTGTATTTGTTAGTGAAATGCAAATGGAGAGGCAAGATGGCTTGAGCCTTTACTGTAAACAAGCGCCTTAATGCGAAACCACCAGATGTGGATACAGTTGAAAGAGATAGATACAAAAAACAGTGGAATGTGGCAAGGAAGTCACTAACCTGCTTAAATTAAAGCTTGCGGGGCAAATTTAATTATAACTGAGATGTTACACTGTGGAGTTCGTGACATTGTAAAATGGGTCTATCATAAGTTAGTGTTTTGTGTATTGGTGTGTGTGCACAGAAAAATTGCTGACAAAACCCATCAGGCGATTATTATTACTTTCCTTTTTCGAGGGACATTTTATTATAAGCTTGCTTCCTGCCCTTGAATTAGGTCCTTCTGAAAGCACTGAAGAACAGGTGTAGCTCCTCACCTATAATTATTACATTGATCAAAGCCATGTGTTATTTAATTTCTGCATGTCAAAGGATCTCACAATCCTCATCTGTTATAGCTGCATTCCCGCTGTGCATGTCTTTTCATCCAGCTTGCTTTTTATATTTAGAAAGTAAAGTATTAAAAAAAAAAGATTATACATAATTGAAGCATTCTTCAAGCCCTCACGAGCTTTGTCCACATTTACTGTGAGAATGACAAGGAGACCCACGAGCGAATTAACCCCAAAAAAAGGAGTTCCAGCATTGGAAGCTTCACTTCATCTCAAGTGCTCCATGTGCATCTGAAACCTTAGTTCCAGCAGAAATCTATGACTAAAAGAACAAATGATGGATGGATAATCCACAGCAGGCCCAGTAATCTGCTGATAACCATGACATTGGTTCTTCAGTTGTCAAGGCCACCCATGGTCCAAACACCCAAGGCAGAGGTGAACTCATCAATGAGAGAGAAGCAGTCAGTGGCTTCTGGATGGAATACTTCAAAGATCTCCTCAGCTGCATTTCAGTCTTTGATGTATGCACCCACGGCTTCATCTCTCTGCAAACTATCCAGCCCAGCCTTACGACCCACTCCTGAATGACAAAAAACAAAGAAGGCCACACATGTCAACTAAAACAAAAACAAATCCCCACGAGCAGACAGTATCCTTGCAGAAGTTCTAAAACTTGGCAGGACCTATCACCACAAATCCCCAACATCATCAACATCTGGAAAGAGAATATCCCTGGAGACCTGAGAGATGCCATGATGGTTTAGTTCAGAGACACAGCGCGGAAACAGGCCCTTCGGCCCGCCACGTCTGCGCCAACCAGCGATCCCCGCACATTAACACTATCCTACACACACAAGGGTACATTTTTATATTTACCAAGCCAATTAACCTGCAAACCTCTACGTCTTTGGAGTGTGGGGAGGAAACCGAAGATCTCGGAGAAAACCCACGCAGGTCACAGGGAGAACGTACAAACTCCATACAGACAGCACCCGTAGTCGGGATCGAACCTGGGTCTCTGGCACTGCATTCTCTGTAAAGCAGCAACTCTACCACTGTGCCACCGTGCTGCATCTTACAAGACCATCTTACAGGAAGGAGACAGAGCTGAGTTGAAGAATTGATTAAGGCCCATCCTGTTGTTACCACTGGTAGGTTTCTCCTATACGGCCTACTCTGAGAAGATGAATAACTACTCTCCACATTGCCTTGTCCATTCTGTCCATCTAGAGGAACAATAGACATGGTTTTTGCTGCCAAATAAATCAAAGAGAAATACAGTCATTGGAATCATATATGGCCTTATTTGACCTCACTGAAGTATTTCAAGAGAGAGTCAGATTTAACTCTTAGGGCTAAAGGAATCAAAGGATATGAGGAAAAAGCAGGAACGGGGTACTGATTTTAGATGGTCAGCCATGATCATATTGAATGGTGTTGCTGGCTTGAAGGGCCGAATGGCCTACTACCTAGTTTTCTATGTTTCTATGTGTCTGCTTTCATCATTCTGAAAGACATTTCTCAAATATGGCTTCCTGCAGAAATTATCTCCAACTTGTACTTGCTGCAAGTTGGCATGCAAGTTGTGATCCTAACAAATCGGTCCAAAACAGAAATAACTCCAATGCAGACCCGTGACTGGCCTGGATTGCGCTGTCAGAAGTGGTAGTAGAGGCCGATATGATAGTAGCATTCAAATAGGCACAAGGATACTCAGGGAGGGAATGGTGAGATATGGATCACGTGCCGACAGATGAGATTACTTTAACCTGGCATCATGTTTGACGTGTGCATTACAGGCTGAAGGGTCTGTTCCTGTGCTGTAATATTCTATGTTCTATACACATTCTTTGGAAGAATTAATTACAAATAATCATTGACGTGTTCATAGAAAAAGTCCAACCTGGCTTCCGAAAATAAAGGTTCACGAGAAGATTCTGGAAAACTTGAACCACTTCCTATATCTTAGCAACTACTTCTCAGCAAAGATAATGAAATCTGCCATCACCTTCGTTCATTCACAAACCCGTTGGCTGTTTAATGAAAAGGTGTCTGCTGGACCAGACCTCAAAAGCCGATCCTGTTAATGAAGCACCTGTGATCCTTGAAATCTTATGTTTACTGCAGGCATTTCAATGGCTTGGGGAGTTATTACCAATACTGACTCTGCAAATTCTACAAGTCCACTAGTTGGATAAGCAAACCAGTGTCGATGTCTTGTCCCAGGCCAACGTCTCCAGCATTAAACTTCCAATTGCACTGCAAAACAAGTCACTTTATTCAGTGTGTATAAAGGAACTGCAGATGTTGGTTTAAACCAAAGATTGCCACAAAATGCTGGAGTAATTCAGTGGGACAGGCAGCATCTCTAGAGAGAAGGAATGGGTGATGTTTAGGGTCAAGACCCTTCTTCAGACTGACATCAGGGGGCGGGGGGAGATAGATAGATAAGGAATGTGAAGATATGAAAGCAGGAGGGAATGGAGATCAAGGAAAATGTAGAATAGATCATTGTTAGCTGGGAGAAGGTAACAACAAAGCAAACAGATAATATGTAGTCGGAGACAGTAAGACTGGTCGGAGAACTGGGAAGGGGGAGGGATGGAGAGGGAGGGAAAGCAGGGGTTACTTGAAGTCAGAGAAGTCAATCTTCATAACGCTGGGTTATAAGCTGCCCAAGCGAAATATGAGATGATGTTCCTCCAATTTGTGCTGGACCTTACTCTGACAATGGAGGAGAACCAGGACAGAAAGGTCAGTGTGGGAATGGGAGAAAGTATCCAGCAACTGGGAGCCTGGGCTTGGTCTCGCCGAATTACAGCAGTCCACATCTGGAACAGCAGATACAGTAGATGAGGTTGGAGGAGCTGCCAGTGAACCTCTGCCTCACCTGAAAGGACAGTTGGGGTCCCTGGACGGGGGAGATATTAGGACAGGTGTTGCATCTCCTGTGGTTGCAGGGGAAAGTACCTGGGGAGGGGGTGGTTTGGGTGGGAAGGGACGAGATGACCAGGGAGTTGCGGAGGGAATGGTCTCTGCAGAAAGCGGAAAGGGGTGGAGATGGGAAGATGTGGCCAGTCGTGGGATCCCGTTGGAGATGGCAAAAATGTCGGAGGATTATATGCTGTATGCTACGGCTGATGGGGTGGAAGGTGAGGACAAGGGGGACTCTGTCCCTGTTTACAGGGAGGGAGAACATCGAGGAGACCCTAGTGGGGGCTTCGTCTATGAGGGTAAGCTGCCCAAGCAAAATATGAGGTGCTGTTCCTCACACTTTATTCAATGCTTTGTTGAAGATGAGATTAGGAGAAAAGATTCTCAGAAAAATTATGTTCTTTAGACTACCTTGGGGGATAAAGAAATACAACATCCCTTCTGACTCTTGAAATTCCCTGGCCTATGTCCAAATTGGCTAAGTAGCATTTGGGATGATACTGAAAACTTCAAGGCAATGCTTTGTGAAGCACAATGAAGCCCAGTGTAAATGGTGAAAGGAACACACCACTTCACAAACTACCTACTAACTTATCCCATCAGACACTACCCGCCCCACCTGTGCAGTGTCTGCAGATCCCACATTGATCTCATCAGTCACCTCAGCTCACAGAACTGGACTTGGAAGTATGTTATCCTCAATCCTAAGGGACTGCCTAGTAGAGCAACTGAAATGGAATTTATTGAGGATAATCTCACCCTGCTGACATAGATTCAAGGACCTGTCCCGCTTACACTACTTTTTCGGCAACTGCCGGCACCCGTCATAGGTCGTTACAGGTCGCCGAAAATTTTCAACATGTTGAAAATCCAACGGTGACCAGAACAAGGTACGACTCTTTGGGCGACTACTCACGACCATACAGGCTTCACCCCGCGACATGTCGCCTGTATGGTCGTGAGTAATCTCCTAGTCACCTAAAGAGTCGTAGCGTCTTTCTGGTCGCCGCTGAATTTTCAACATGTTGAAAATTTTCGGCGACCTATGACAGGTGCCGGCAGTCACCGAAAAAGTCACGTAAGTGGGACAGGCCCTTTAGTTGCAGATTTACAAGTAGAGGAATCCTTCAAGAAAATAAGTCAACACCAGCTGAATTTCCCCAGCATACACAACTGAGCTTGAACAGGCATAACCTGGATAGCAGTGGCTCTAATTCACTTTCAAATTGCCCTGAAGTACTGGCTGTAGATTCAGAGAGAATATAGAAACCCCGGGCAATGGTAATATTTCAGACAGAAAGCAGAAAGTAAAATATAATATATACAAGAATGGTGGATAATAAAGTTGCATACTTTCAAAGAGTGACTAAGAGACACCTGTTTTTTTTCCATTGCGTTAGGGTCACATCATACACTAATACTGTAATAATCTAACGTGCCCATTATCTGGTTTAATGGATGATGGATGGGGAACAGCAAAGGGCATGGCTGGGATATTAATTGATTACATTAGGTTTTACAAACAAGATACTGCAAAAGCCTCAGCATAGGATGATATAGCTGAGATTCCAGATGGGTTTGGAATTGAGATAAATGAGGTTCCAGAAAGGCTAGTGGATAAATCACTTGGTGAAGACGAGGGGGGTTTGTAGAAAGCTTAGCAACGTAGGGAGGAGATTGCAGATTTTACCATAATCTTCCAAACATTTGTTCAGGGAAAATTCAGAGAAGGTATTGATGACTGGCAAATGCTACAACCTTGTTCAAAAAAAGGATGTACAAATAAACTCTGAGTTAAACTGACTGGTTTGTAGTTAAGAATTGAGAATAGTTATAAAAACAATAAAATAAAGACAAATTGTAGAACGCAGGTTTGGTTGCACAGGGAGATAAGGAATCACTGATAGAGAGATGATTCCTTCGATGGATCGCAAAAGTATATTCTCAATCCATACTCTCCACATTAAAATCTTTAATACCAAGACATTTCACTGATAATCACCAAGATGGTCTGGGTGACACAGTAATCCCTCACATGTGGCTGTGCAGGATTTGTCTTCACTCTATCATACTTCCCTGATTCCAATGGCTGGAGACCAATGATCTGTGATTCCTAATGAGTAGCACCTTGCTGAAGATCTACGACCTCTGCACAAAATACACTTTCCTCGTGTTAGTTCAACTCTGCAGGTTCAAATACCGACTCAGCTATTGTCTCCATTTGGGCTGCTGATCAGCATTGTTAATGTCTAGTTAACACTGTAACTGCATGTTGGGAGTAGTAAAGCACATGGGAACATAATGATCAGATTGTCATTCAGCAGGCATTGACGGGCTAGTTTTTCAAGGCATTGAAGTGTGCAATCATTCAGCAACGAGTAATCCTTCATGAGATTCCAATTTTCATTCATGGTAAACCATTTCACCAATTGACCATTTCACACAACATAATAGACCAGAAATGATGAAGTTTCAGTGGTAGAATTGCCACTTTTTCATTTCACTCAAAACAAATGAATTTGATCAATGTGATACCACGCTTTCCTGAACATGCCACCGTTTCTTTTTACAAAACTATCTAATCTACCAGAAATATATAAAAGTATGTGAGGTGTAATTGGGGAGGCAGTCATGACCTTTATCCTAAGATGGAAGTGTCAAAGACTAGAGAGTATAACTTTAAAGAGGACAAAGTTTGCAGGAGATGTGCAGGACAAGTTTGTTACACAGGGAATTGTGGCCGCCTGGATCGCTCTGCCAGGGATAGTGGTAGAGTCAGATAGGAAAGTAGCATTTAAGAGGCTTTTAGATAGGCACATGGATATGCAGTGAATTGAGGGATATAGATTATGTGCAGGCAGATTAAAGTTGGTCTTGGCATCATGTTCAGCACAGACATTGTGGGCAGAAAGGCCTGTTCCTATTCTGTACTTTTCTATGTTCTATGTTCTAATCATGTCACTTTCAGCCTAATTGAGGCAGCAGGCGTGTCATGTAAGCAGGCAACCTCCCTCAGGTTTCTCTGCCTCTTGTGGGGAACCCTCCCTCAGAAAAAGGTAGTGTCTGTTTAGTTTTTTAGTTTAGAGATACAGTGCAGAAACAGGCCCTTCGGCCCACCAAGTACGTGCCAACCAACGATCCCCGTACATTAACACTACGTTTTACATTCATACCCAGCCAATTAACCTACAAACCTGTACGTCTTAGGAGTGTGGGAGGAAACCGAAGATCTCGGAGAAAACACACACAGGTGACGGGGAGAACGTACAAACTCCGTACAGACAATAGTCAAGATCGAACCCGGGTCTCTGGCACTGTAAGGCAGTAGCTCTACCACTACACCACTGTGCTGCCACTGTTATAAGAGGAGAGCGAGCAGTGATTATGAATGGCAACAGAATAATTGTTGGTGCATTGGAATTTAGAAGCAGGAATGCCAAGCAATATGTCAGTTGTGCCATGATTTAAAAAAAATCATGGTCATTTGGTGACATGATGAGTTTTAAATGTAATGCAAAATTTAATGTGTCGATAAATTCAAGTGGTGGCAACCATGTTAGCAACTGTCTCATAGCAAAGAAACATGGCCGTCAGCCCAACTCGTCCACGGTGAATAATATGTCTCATCTAAGCTTGTCCCATTTATCTGTGTTTAGCCCATATACCTCTGAACCTTTCCTATCAATGTACCTCTCCAAATGTTTTTAAATGTTGGTAGTGAATGTGACTCAAGCAGTTCCTCTAACAGCTCGATCACTCTCTGTGAAAATGTTGCCCCTCAATTTCTTACTAAATCTTTCCCCTCTCACCTTAAACCTATACCCTCTTTTTCTTGATTCCCCTACCCTGGTATAAGGACTCTGAGCAGTCACGCTCTCCATTCCCCTCATGATTTTATACAGCTCTATAAAATCACCTTTTAGCCTCCTGCTTTCAAAGGAATAATGTCCGAGCCTGCCCTAACTCCCAACTCTCCCGATAGCTCCTACCCTTGAGTTCTGGCAACAACATAAATCATCTCTGCACTTTTTCCAGCTTAATTACATCTTCCCCATAGCAGAGTGACTAAAACTGAACACAATATTCCAAGTGTGGCTTCAGCATGTCTTGTATAACTGTGAAACATAAAGTCACAACTTCTATGCATTTCCTGAATGACGAAGGCAAACGTGCAAAAGCCTTCTTCACCACCCCTTCTCCCTGAGGTGCCACTTTTCTTCAAGGTATTGTCAATTGTTGCTCACATTGGAAGTCTGTACATCTAAATTTGTGGGAGGAGTGCTTGCCAGTTAAGGATTTGTTATTTTCTCTGAATTGTGAGGATTTTGTACTTACAACCAGCTGGGAAATAATTTGTTGCCCTCAGTTTCAAGATGAAATTTGTATATATTCCTTAATTCCTGCCCCCCCCCCCCCCCCCCCAACCCCACACAAAAATGTGAATGCAAATATGTAAATGAGATGCACAAGTGGTGGCTAGAAATGATCATGGATCAGATTTACACAGAGTTAAGATTTATGGCACAGTATCTGGGGAATATCAGGCTAATGTTGCCATGTTTCCAGCTGTTGTGGATACTTGTTGAAATGTTTAATTCCAGAAATAAACGTCTAAAGGGCCTGTCCCACGATGCGAGTTCACCCAAGAGCTTTCCAGAGTTTAAAAAAAAATCAAACTCGTGGTAAGTACGTAGAATGTACGTAGCGGGTACGTCGGAGCTCGTGGATGTCTCATAGCGGCTCGTAATGCTAACCGCAGGTACGCAGAAACTCGTGACGTTTTTTCAACAATGTGAACAATTTCCAAGAGTAAAAAGATACTAGTGATGAGGTACCACGAGTTTGATTTTTTTTTAAACTCGGGAGAGCTCTTGGGTGAACTCGCATCATGGGACAGGCCCTTAACGAAAAATATTCAATATCAAATTCTGGTGAAATTCTTCCATGATCAACGAAAGAAAATTCGGGATCTAAATTGAGCATTATATATGTGCGTTGCATTATTAAATTCATATTGATTTTATTTACAAGTTAAATTTTTGTGGTCCATCTCAGATCAAATGTAATTTCATGTATATCATTTGGCCAGGTATTAATCTTTCAGATTGCACAATATTCATCCATCTTCTTTCAAAAGGTGTTTGTCAACTTTGTTACCGAATGTCTTCTCCACTTACAATTCCAAGGAGAGAACGTCTTGTCAAATCTCATGTCTTGCTTGAGGCTTGTCACACTTGCTCTCGTGTCTTCTGGTGATAGAAATAGAGCAAGGGAATGTTGGATTAAAAGCTGATGCCTCACGGTGATATGTTTTGGTTAAATCATCATTCTAATTAATTTTCTGATTCTGTACACTTGCTCTTGATCATCGTTCAGAAAATACATTAATTAAAGCTGCTTTTAACCTTTTGAAATGCAAAATCTCTCTAATTACTGGAAGATCTTGGATTTAGATGCAGAGGTACATGATTGATTTGTAACATGTGATTTTATTGGAATGTTTCTTTTGGATTTCTTTAATTGGATTTCCATTCCAACTCTTGATTCACATTGGATGTAAGCATCAGCATCATTTGTCCAAAGTGTCCTGTTATGTAACATTTTCTTTTAATGACACATAATTAGGCATGTTGGGGTCGATTTTAAGCTTGTTGTAGTTATTGTTAAATCATCCACCCAATAAACAAAAGTTAAAGCCCAGTATTTTCCTATAATGGACACTCAATGCATAAAAGTGCAAAAGAAACAAAATGGTTTAAGTGCATGGTAGTTCAGACAACCTTTGTGTAGAGAGAAACAGAGTCAATGTTTCAGATACATGAACCTTCATCAGAATTAGGAAAAGGTAGACAAAAATGCTGGAGAAACTCAGCGGGTGAAGCAGCATCTATGGAGCAAAGGAGATAGGCAACGTTTCGGGTCGAAACCCTTCAGGGTTACCTATTTCCTTCGCTCCATAGATGCTGCCTCATCCGCTGAGTTTCAAGATTCAAGAGATTCGAGAGAGTTTATTGTCATGGGTCCCAGATAGGACAATGAAATTCTTGCTTTGCTTCAGCACAACAGAATATAGTAGAGATAAATAAATACAGAACAGATCAGTGTAACCATATACCATTAAATAAATATATATATATATATATATATATATATATATATATATATATATATATATATATATACACACACACATATAAATAAGCAGATAAAATGCAATGGGCTATTAATGTTCAGAGTTTTGTTTGAGTTGAGTTTTTGTCTACCTTTGATTTTCCAGCATTTGCAATTCCTTTTTAGGAAAAGTTAGGATTCAAACATTGTTTAAATTGAAAGGAAGAGGGAGGATGGGGAGATTTCAGGGATTGAGTGTGCAGGCCAAGTGACATTCGACTAATGCAATGAGCAGGTAGGTGGCATGTAGAGGCTGGTGAAGGGTTGCTAATCGCAGCCAAAGAATGTGGTGCAGATCCAATGAAAAAGAGATGAATGAGGTCAGAGGATGGAAACAGTTTAGAGCAAAGTACTCAGACGATGAACTTGAACTTTGAAGAGTGAGATTCAACTTGATGATATTGCAGATATTAGGAATTGGCAATGTATTTCCAATGTTGGGGAAACAAGAGAGCAAAATATTTGAATGGCTATGATAAAATAAGATGAACTATATTAGTTAAAATTACTAGAGGTCAAATGTTAGATCAAGATTTCTCTTTTGCTCTCAAGAGTCAAGGTGACTCAAGTCTAATGGATGGATGTCTGTACCTTTCAAATTTTACCATACCATATTTGAAGCATCTTCTGCGTGTCAATCTTCAATGTCCAACAATATCTAACCTCTGGTAGACAAAAGTGCTGGAGAAACTCAGCGGGTGCAGCAGCATCTATGGAGCGAAGAATATCTAACCTCTAATGCTTTGGAGAAGAAAACATTGGACTGGGAATGTAATGTTTCAGACAAGTTAATATAATTCTACACTGCACAAGGTTATTCATGAAAGGTATTCTGCACAGAGTAAAACAGCATGTATCTAGATTATTTTAGGACTCTAATCTATTATTTCTTTTCTTCAAAGGTTTAAAAAGACTTGCAGAGAGCGCGCTTGTGATTACAGGGTGTGGAATTGTCGATTAGATAGTGACCTGCCTCCTAATTGGCAATTGGTGTACAGGTGACAATTAACTTATCACTTGTGCAATTTAATTTGAGTAGAAGGCACGCACCAAGTGCTCATGACAGAACTTTGATGAGGAGACGCTGATGGAATGCAACAAAGAAAGCCAATTTCACACATGTAGTGAATAAAACCAATCTACGTTGAAGTGATAAGTAGATGCAGAATGAGTGTAAAAAAACAACCACAGTTCAATCAACTGCTATTGTAGAACATGGCTTGTTTCAGACTGGTGAATTGTGATGCATTTTCACACAATGAGCTTTCTTCTTCTCAAGCACTCCTTTGGGTTCAAAGATGACTTGTGTTCAGTCAGTTACATGCGTTCTGAAGTGACTAATGAGGTCAGTCAGGCAACCTTGCACGGATGGGGCAGGGTATAGTCTGTGATGTGATGTGCCAGTTCCGCTACATGTGAAAGTCTCTGTGTGCTCCCGATTCATGGCCTCTCAATCCTCAATGCTACTCTGAATGCTCCTTTTTCACTTTGAGCACTTGTGCTGCCGCTTTTAAGGAGTTATCTCTGTACATCTGTGAAACATTATAATATGAGGTAAAAATTAGTTCTCATTCAGATATGTTCCCTAGCTGTATTCAAACCCAAAATGATGTCTCAATTAAATGAATGGTACTGAGTTTTTATAAACTGGGGACAAGGCATGAACGAGCCAGAAAGATCAGCATAGAAGCAAAAACAAAATGCAAGAGACAATGAGAAAAGACTGGGACCCAACTTTAAAGGGAATCCAAAAATGCGATTTTGGTAAACGGACAGGAAAAGAATATGAGGATGAGCGGGAAATGCAGAATTGTTGAGCCATAATTTGCCAACTACTGTGGAATCAGAGGTGGTATTCTTGCACCAGAAAATAGCAAATGATATTCCCTTGTTCAAGAAAGAGTGCATCGGGAAACAGTATAAATGCTGAGCAGTCTGTTTAGTCACTGTGATGAGGAAAGTTCTTGGGGTTTTTTCTCATGACTTTGAAGAAAGCCATGCAGATTTTACTCCTTTCCCCAATCCCTCCAACACAATGGGCAATTTACATTAGCACACATTTGGACTACGCAGTTGCAGCATGGGATCCATACCCAAATAGAAACATTTCTTCCATCGAACATGTCCAAAGACAGGCAGCTCGATTTGTTACAAATACCTATGAGAGAGAAGCGAGTGTTACTAAACTTCTGAATTCACTGGGGTGGAACCCTCTCCAAGACAGACGTAAAGCTCACGGTTTGACCTGTTTTTACAAAATGTTAAATGGTCAGCTCGACATAGATTACCAAACCTACACCAAACCCAAACCTATTAGGAGCAGACGAGGGCATTTGATCCAATTTGAGAAACCAGCTACCAGGACAGATGTGTGCAGTAATTTATTCTTCCCACGCACAATTAAAGCATGGAATAGTCTTCACCCTGCCATAGTTACTCAACCGGACGCAACTAAATTTAAGATAGCTCTTCTTCTCCAAGAATCCTTTTTTGCTTAAGTCCACACTCCACCACCTCCAGTTTAAATTCCATTTGGAATATTTTGGAGGACCAAGAACCAAGAAGAAGAGCACTAACCTACTAACAGGTCTTAGGAATGAGGGTGAAAACTGGAGCATCCAGCAGAAATCCCTGTGTCCCCAAGGAATGAGTAGGTTAACCTTTGATGAGTGTTCATCCACACTGCACTGGCTGGAGTTTAGAAGAATGAGGGAGGACCTCATTGAAACATACAGAATGGTGAAAGGCTTGGATAGAGTGGATGTGGAGTGAATGTTTCCACTAGTGGGAGAGTCTATGATTAGTGGTCACAGCCTCAGAATTAAAGGATGTTCTTTTAGGAAGGAGATGAGGAGAAATTTCTTTAGCCAGACAGTGGTAAATCTGTGGAATTCTTTGCCACAGGAGGCTGTGGAGGCCAAGTCAGTGGATATTTTTAAGGCAGAGATAGATAGATTCTTGATTAGTACAGGTGTCAGAGGTTATGGGGAGAAAGCAGGAGAATTGAGGTTAGGAGGGAGAGATAGATCAGCCATGATTGAATGGCGGAGTAGACTTGATGGGCCAAATGGCCTAATTCTACTCCTGTCACTTATGACCTTATGACTTGTGTCATGGTGAGAATGTGCAAACTCCAAATAGACTGAGGTCTGGATGAAATTCCATTTGCTGGATTCTGGAAACTATAATGAGAGGCAGCATTGGCCGTCATGTGGATAGGTGTGGATTGATTGAAGAATTGCAACATGGATTTGTTGGAATCAAATCCTGTCGAACTACCTGTTGTTTATTTTTGATGAGTGACAGAGAGCAACAGTAAAGGAAATGTAGCTGATGTGAATATTATATGTCTCCAAAAGGCCTTTGATAGTGCCATGCAATGGACTGAAGCCACTGAATGAACAGTCCGTCGGACCAGAGAATGAACATTTCCTAATTAGAGGAAATAAGATAATTGAGAAAGATTGATTTTGGGTCTGGATGAAAGTATACAAAAGAGTTCCCCAGGGGCCAAAACCAGGACCACTGCTTTTCTTGACATTTTGTTCATGATGTAGACTTGGGTGTGCAGCTCCCAATTTCCAAAGTTGCACATGGCATAAAACTAGAGGTGAGAAGGGGAAGTTGAAATTGAAGTTAAGGCAATGGAAGCAGACTGGTGGAATGGGCAGGAAGTGGCAGATATTGCAATGTGAAAGGAGAAAGCCATGGGTAATCTATCTATCTATATTACTAAAAGTCTGATCTTGACCACTTTTGGCTCGCTGTGGTGTGATTTCCGAGAGAATGCCGCCACCCACGGACGTCATTTTTGGCCACCTCGCTCAGAGCCCCCCTCTGCCTTCCTGGACCAGAGGATTTTCCCATCGATGAAAAATCAGAGAGATATGAATGTTTTTAAATAATTTGCCATTCTCTTGGCTGCCCCTGCTGGAGGGAGGGGGAGGGACTATAAAACCAGGAAGTGGTGTGCCTCACTCAGTCTCTGCAAGATGGAGGAAGCCAGAGTGTCACGTCTCTCTGAGCTCTGAATAACACTGAACACATGTCTACTCAACTGTGAGTGCCCTTAATGTGGTTTGAAAATGAAAATATGGTTGGTTTGAAGTAAAAAGGAACTACCTGCAAATGGTTGTTTGGGGGGTTTGGGTTGAAGTAAAAAAGGCACTACTGCAAATGGTGGTTTGGGTGCTTTGGGTTGAAGTAAAAAGGCACCACTGCAAATGGTGGTTTGGGTGCTTTGGGTTAAAGTTAAAAGGCACTACTGCAAATGGTGGTTTGGGTGCTTTGGGTTGAAGTTGAAAGGCACTACTGCAAATGGTGGTTTGGGTGCTTTGGCTTGAAGTTAAAAAGCACTACTGCAAATGGTGGTTTGGGTGCTTTGGGTAACTTCCTGTTTGCACTGTATATTGATTTTAGATAAAACGCTACCACTTATGGCTGTGATTTTTGGCCATCTTACTCAGTCCCCCTACGCTCAGAAGGTGCAGAGGATTCTTCCCATCAATGAAAAATAAAAGTGTTATTAGTGTTTAAAAAATGTTGAGAATCTCTCTCCTGTCAATCACGCCATAAAGGCCACACCTTTTCTGGGGGGAGGGGTTATAAAACACAGAAGTGTGGGTGTGGCTCAATCTCTGCATGATGGGGGAGGGAGAGGTCACGACGCTGTCTGAGCTGTGAATCAACTGAACACACTGAATGTCTACTGAACTGTGAGTTTGGTGTTTTGTGTGGTTTTATGGTGGTTTTATGATGGGTTCATCCTGCTTGAAATGGTATGAAACTGCATTTGAATGTGGTGACCTTGCACCCTGCATGAAATGGTATGAAACTACATTTGAATGTGGTGGCGTTGCACCCTGCATGAAATGGTATGAAGCTGCATTTGAATTTGGTGGCCTTGCACCCTGCTTGAAATGGTATGAAACTGCACTTGAATTTGGCGGCCTTGCACCCTGCTTGAAGTGGTATGAAACTGCACTTGAATTTGGTGGCCTTGCACCCAGCTTGAAGTGGTATGAAACTGCACTTGAATTCGGTGGCCTTGCACCCTGCTTGAAGTGGTTGGAAACTGCACTTGAATTCGGTGGCCTTGCACCCTGCTTGAAGTGGTAGGAAACTGCACTTGAATTCGGTGGCCTTGCACCCTGCTTGAAATGGTAGGAAAATGGATTTGAATTTGGTGGCCTTGCACCCTGCTTGAAATGGAATTTCAAGGGATAGCCGTGAGTCAACTGCCAGCCCACCAGCCGTGAGTGAGCTGCCAGCACATCAGGCTTGAGGGACTGAGCTGCCACCCCAAGAACCCATACCAGCGCTCCAGAAAGCCCCCCAACTGGCCTCTCCACCAATATTGGAATTGGTGGAGAGGTGGAATATTGCGTTGGGGGATCAGCCCTCCCGTGTGAACATGGGACCCAACGTGTCCCACTTAGTCTAGTAATTTATACAATCTGCAGCTTGCAATTAAGTGAAGATTGTGGGATCATGAGGATGGGTGATGGGCAGAGGGTATCATCAGTTTTTATGGTTTCGATGTGACTGTCTATTAAATCTGTAACACTCATGTTGGTGCAGCTGTGCCTGTGTCCCCTTAATTAACTGCCTCTGCTGTCCATGAGGTCCTACAAATGAGGAGAACATGTTAGTGTCAGGCAATGAGCTTGTCATAGCTGAATGGCTCACTCGGTGTGCAGCTTTTGAGATGTAGGCCTAAGGAGTGCGCCACTGCTGAATGATGAGGGTGTAGTTAAACATGAGTTCCACTTGATCAAGTTTGTTATCGGGTGAGTGATGTGCTCGGCATTACCAGCAGTGCAAATGGAATTTGAGTATGCATTCACTAACCTGGATCTAAAATGTGTCACTTCTTGTGACACTCCATCTCAGATCTCAAAGCTTGACTGATATCCTTGACCTGCACAATGTCCCTGTCTGAGCACACATCTGGAAGATATCCAAAGCCCCTGTAGGGACAGACCATCTCTCCTCCGTTCCATTTCATCGAACTGCTTCCATTTCAGGTTCTGAAAACGATGTAGTCTATAGTCTACCAGACTGGACTATAAATCTGTCAGCAAGCAGCAATCATATTCATGATTATATCCACCATCTGCTGTAATGCCAATTGATGTGCCCTTTTAAATTGTGTAGGCGATTGCTATCCACTTGCATAATTGGGCTATTTAATAACTCAGCAACATTAATTAGATGTGCATCCTGCAATGGATTGATTGTAAACCCTGCGTGTTTCAAAATGCAGCCAGTTTAGATATCTTTGATTTTTATAGTCAATGCCTGGTCTTAATATGTAGAAACTTGTCATGTTATTGTAACAAGCTGTAGTTGCTGGTTTGCATCTATCACATACTTTGATGTGGATCTGGGGAGGGAATGGACAGGCAACTTTTCAGGTCAGGACCCTTCAGTTTGCAAAAAGGACCCATTCCAAAACTTTGTCTGTCCAATCCCTCCCAGATGCTGCCTGACCCGCTGAGTTCCGCCAGCGCTTTGTGCTTTGCTCAAGATTCAAGCTTCTGCAATTATCTAGACGTGATAGATCCAGGTCTTTCATAGAAGGCAATTGACCTGATTTTATGTCCTTGTGCAATGAAGTGCTATGCTTTAATATCGCACCATTAATGGAATAATACCTATATCCACGATGATGTTGGCCGTTGACACTATTCTGTTCCATAGTGGGATCATGTTTGGTCTGTATCCCCTTTACCCCCCTTGGATCCATGTTCCTTAACATAATACCCTGAACTAGCAAACATTAAAACAAAACCAAACAGCTCTTGAATAACTAAGCTTTATGCATTTGTACAGTTTTCTGTTCTGGAAAATTGTGCTTACTATGTTGTGTAGCCTGGTCTGACTTATTTTATTATTAACTCCAGGTATCATGTTGGAAGCACCATGGTCATCGTTAGTTTTAGTAGTCCATATGATTACTTCTAAGGCATTCTATTATTAGCCATTTGACGTACAAAGGAATATGAGTTTGATCTTCCCTTTTCAATAAGAAGTATGAAATTAATTATGGTAGAAACTTTATAGCATAGTATTAAAGAGAATTAATGACTCATTAATGCACTCACAAGGAAGCTTCTTTTAGAACTTCCTCTTTTGATCAACTTGGTAATTTAAGACAGTAACAAGACAGTTTGGTTCAATCCTGACAGAAACTGTGAAACTGAATAAATTTACATTAGTGTTTCATCATCCCAAAGTAATGAACTGACGAATATCCTCACAGATTTACAAGCTGACTTGATGGCGAATAAGTCAATTTACACAGATTGGGTTACTTAAACCGAATATGTTCTTGAGACAATAATTTATTGAAAATAAACCATTGTCTGGAAATACAGACATACATGCAGAAAGACTCTTAGGATGAGAAGATATTTTTGTAACTGATTTGCACAATACTTTGCAGTACTACCTTTCCTTGTTCTCCAGAGATACTGCCTGACCCCCTGAGTTACTCCATCACTTAAGGACAGAAAGTGCTGGAGTAACTCAACAGGTCAGGCAGCATCTCTGGAGAACATGGAGAGGTGATATTTCGGGTCGAGACCTTTCTTCAGGCATGTTGAGTTATTCCAGCACATTGAGTCAATTTTTTAAATCTATTTGAGAATGATTGCAGAGACAAGATACAGGGTGGTGGTAGAGAAACTATTGGAATTTCTTTTTGAGGGATAGGATTAAACTACACTGAGAGATGTAAGGGTTAAGCATAGTCAAGGATTAGATAAGAGGAAAGCAGTCTGTGTATTCTGACACAAATACCACTTAAAAAAAAATGAGGACAGTGTTATTGAAATAGCCATTATGGACTTGAGCAAGGCCTTTGACAGGGACACGGGACCATAATGTAAGAAATTAAGGAAACCAGGACAATTTGCAAAATTGCATCTGTAATTGGCTTTAAAACCCCGTCCCCTGCTCTTTTCCCTCCCCTCTCTTCCCAGTACCCCATCTGGACTCACATCCAAGCTGGACTGCACTCCTTGATCAACACTCCCTTCCATCAACATTCCTTGCTCTGGCATCAGCATTCACAAATCTTCTATCCTTATCTCACACCATTAGTCTTTTTATCTATGGCCTTTGTCCAACCATTAGCCTATCCAAACCCCCCTCACCTGTACCCACCTATCACTTGCCATGCTTAATTCTGCCCACACCTCTTCCAGCTTTCCTCCCACCCCCCCTCTCCCACACACACACACACACACAATCAGTCTGAAGAAGGGTCTTCATGACCCACAACATCACCGATCCATGTTCTCCAAAGATGCTTCCCAAACTTATTAGACAAATGGATATAGATAATGCTAAAGATCCATCAATAGATAAACATAATAAAATAATAATTTTGAAATTTAAATTAAATAAATTATTATCTGCCAAACTTATAAGACTTTTTCAAATTACAAAACAAGAGCACTTTGAATTTGGGGATAAACCGCATAAACTTTTGGCTCGCCAGCTAAAAAAACGAGAAAAGGAACATGCTATCCCAAAGATTAAATCAGATAAAGGGGAATTATTAACAACACCGAAGGATATTAATAAAAGATTTGCGCAATTTTATGAGAATTTGTATACATCTAAAACGACAATTGATTCCAATAATATCACAAAGTTTTTGGATAATTGTAATCTTCCAAAGTTAGAGCTGAAGGAACAAGAGGAATTGGGTGCACAAATTTCAATTAAGGAATTAGAAGATACAATAAACTCACTAAAGAATGGAAAAACACCAGGTCCTGATGGATTTACTAATGAATTTTATAAAAGCTTTTATGATAAAATAATACCAAGATTACAAAAAATGGACCAATATGCTTTAAAAAAACAAATACTACCTGATACATTAGCGGAATCAACGATTACACTAATACTTAAGAAAGACAAAGATTTAGAAGAACCGGGTTCATATAGAGCTATAGCATTGTTAAACACAGATCAAAGATGCTTCCTGGCTTGCTGAGTTACTCCAGCACTTGGTAGCCTATTGTGTATTAATCAGCATCTGCAGTTTTTTGTTTCTACATTCTTACTCCAGCACTGTGTCTTTTTTAGTAAACCAGTAGTGCCTAATGTCATCATATGTTTCTGTCTCATTGAACATTTCCTTCATTCCTTTTATCCAGTCAGGATTTTTTATCATCTTTTGAATGTGGGCTTGTTTAATAAATATTTGGTTAACCAACAAAAGAATATTGCATGCTTCCAATTTGAGCAATGTAACCTATCTATGCCCCAGGAAAACATGTGAAGCACTGAATGAATCTGTTCCTGCTTTTGCAGGTTTGATGTGGTGCACCTGCCCCATACCTTTCATTTCATTTCAAAGATGCTTTATCAACTGGCATAAGTATAAAGAACAAAATTGAAACAAGGACGTGATGATAACCTGACTACAATTGAGAATCCTTTCACTTTAATCTACAAAATCACTTTTTGCTTCCACGGTGCTTCATGTTTTCACTTCAGCTGTATTAATCCATTGCTTTTGTTCAAAAATCTTTCAACATATTTTTAAAATTTCATTTTAAAATCTGTTTTGTGACAAAGGCCTGAGATGATCTAGAATGCTGTGTTTATCAAACATAAATTATAATCTCTTTTTTCATTTTTATTTGCAATCATCTTTTTTATATTCAAAGATTATTTATTGGAATTTTAAAATTTTAACTATGGATTAAAGTGACTTCAGGAACATTTAATGGACTACACTGAAGAGAAATGTAACTGAACAATTGAAGACGCAATAGATCTAAAGACAATTATGTTACATTAGCAATTTAAAACTTTGTCAGAACAAACAATGCACCATGCATAGATCACAGAAAATACTCCTAAAGTCTACAGGTAAATATTCCTGAAATCTACAAGGTCTGGGTCAATTCTGTTTCGACTTTACTCGGCCCACCAAGTCCGCGCAGACCAGTGACCACCCAGTAGACTAACACTATCCTACATTCGAGGGACAATTTTTACTATTTTACCAAAGGCCTATAACCTATAAACCTGAATGCCTTTGGAGTGTGGGAGGAACCCCACGTGGTCACAGGGAGAACGTACAAACTCCACGCAAAGAGATCCTTCAAGTATGGAACAGAGGCACAGCTGGTAGTTGGCTCACACATCCAGGAACCAGGGTTCAAACTTGACCTCTGGTGGTGTTTGTGTCGAGTTTGTACATTCTGCTTGTGACAGTGTGGGTTTCCATTGCATGCACCGATTACTTCCCACATCCCAGAGATATATGGGTTGGTAGGTTAATTGGGTACTATACATTTCAGTGCTATGTAGGTGAGTGGTAAAATCTTGGGGGAGTTCATGGGAATGTAGGGAGATTAAAATTAGATTAGTATAGGATTGGTATGGAATTGGGTACTTCATGCCCAGTCTGAATCTGGTGGACTGAAGGGCCTGCTATAACTGTGATTTCTATATCATTGAGATTGTGATCTGCAGTTGTCATTTCAGTTAGAAAAAATGATATCAATAATAGTGACTCGATTTGACACCAATTTAGATTCTGTGCCGATATCTTGAGGCTGAGAAATGATATGTTCCTTCTTTTAAAAATTCTGATCATGTAGTAATACAAGGTGAATCATGCTATATTTAACTTTAATGTTTACAATTGCATGAATGTTCAATAAGTTTAAGTGTTTTTTTAAATATTTTTAAAATTGATAACTGAGCCCGACTTCAAAACTGTATCTAAAGAAGTAAAACTTAGAAGCAAGAGAGTATTGTGAATTAAAACATGTATAAGACCTGGGTGCATCCGTAACCTGCATTATTTGGAGAGGTGGGGCATGGGGTGCATTCCCAGAAAATGATCTATACCACAATTTTCCGTGACTCAAAGCCACATCATTTGCGCAAAAGCGCCAGTTGATTCTAGTTTCTTGTCACATGAATTCCGGGAAAGGAAATGTTATTCCATAAAGAAGATAGAATAGTATAGCACAGGAACAGGCCCTTCGGCTCACAATGTCCGTGCTGGACATGAGGTCAAGTTGAACTAATGTAATCCCATCTGCCTGCACGTGATCCATATCCCTCCATTCCCTGCATATCCATGAGCCTATCTAAAAGCCTCTTAAATGACACTATTGTATCTGCCTGCACCTGCATCATGTTCAAGGCACTACCCCGCTCATTGTCTTTAAACTTTGCCCCTCTCATCTTAAACCTACGCTCTCTAGTCTTGACATTTCCACCCGAGGGAAAAAGGTTCTCAAACGTTTGGGTCATGATTTGAGAATTCTGTAAGGGTGGATTTCCTTTACCCGAATGGCTGACATGGAGGTTGCCTGAAGACTTTAATTAAATGGATATGAAAAGCATGGCTCGATGTTGGGAGCATTGAGAGAAAGAAAGACACCACCTCTATTTTCATTGCTCTCCTTTTCCAACTGTCAGCCACTATTTTCTGGTTCATGTTTCGGCTGCCTGTAAGACTCCACATTTTCGTTAGGCCTCCCAATTAAGTTGGAGGGATTCTTGTCCATCCTAAATGGTGACATGCACGTTCTAGCCTCTTGTACCCTGGAGGAATCAAACACAATGAGAAACGTCAAAATATTTGGAGCTAGAATTGCATTAATGCAAGAAGCTTGACAGATGGTGGCGTACAAAAGCTGCCTCCCCAACAGTCTGTCTCGTCCTTTTCTTCTTTTGTTGTTTTTAGTATGTTGTTAATTGGATGTTTTGGTGTATCTTGGTTTTGCATTATGTGGGGGGTGGGGGAAACTTTTTTCATCTCTTTCCTCGACGGAGATGCAACTTTTCCATATCATATCCCCGTCCTTGCAGCCTAACATCGAGGAGCTGGCTTTGGGAGCTCCAACCATGGGAGCCTGCGGACTTAATATCATGGAGCTTGCGGTCCCTAGGTTAGGGACCGACTTCAGGAGCTCCAGCCGCAGGAGCTTCGACCGCCCAGATCACGAGAGCTTCGATCACCCCGATGCGGGAACTTCGATCTCCCTGTCGCGGGAGCTTTGATCGCCCCGACTGCGGATGGTTCAACTGCCCCGACCGCGGGAGAAAAGGAGGGAAGAAGAGAATATGTTATTGCCTTCCATCACAGTGTGCTGTTGTGGATGTTTCAATTAATTTTTATGTAGTTGTGTGTCCTGTTGCTTTTTTGGTATGACTGTATGGCAAATCAAATTCCTTGTATGTTTTTACGTACTTGGCTAATAAATTAATTACAATACAATACAGTACAATATGATATTTTTCTGTTGCTATATTAGATATTATTACTTTCTTGGAAACATGATGAAATTATTTCTATCATTGACATGTGTATCCAGAAAAATATAAATAGTTTGGCAGCAAGCAATTAGAAGGCAAATTGTATGTTGACCTTTATTGCAGGAGGATTTCAATGAAGGGTCGCGAACACTGGCTCCAGCTATGTATGGCCCAGGTAAGGCTATTATGTACAGGTCTGGCCTCTTTCCCTAGAGGAGGATATACTTGTGATAGACGCAGTACAATGGAAGTTCACCCGATCGATTTCTGGGATGTCATGTTTGTGGTATGAATGGAGATTAATCTGACAAGGGATTTTTTTTTTTGATTTTGGAAGAATCAAAGTGATCGTATTGAAATGTGCAAAATTGCTGGGATGTCCAGAACCAGGCATTACAGTCTCAAGACACTTTAGATGGTAATGGGAGCACTGAAATTGCCAAGATAGAGCCTCAGGAAGGTTTTTAGGATCTGTACTTGAAATGTGATTACTTGTGAAAAAGCTGGTTACTGAAATTGAAACCAAGTTATCAGACCAAATTTGACTGCTTGAAGAGCTGAATTTTGTCTGTGAAAGTAGAGAGAGTAGTTTTTCTTCAAGGCGTTCATTCTGAATCAACACTTACGCTCTTAAAGAAAATTCTCCAAGCCAAGCACACTCTTGCCTGATAACTGGTATGATCAAATAACTTGCAAATGGAAAATAAAACCATTAAGATCATAAAAAGATAATGTCATAAAACTAGAATTGTTTCCAAACAAACAATATGTGAGGAATATAAAATAAAAAAAGCTAATAGAGTGGCAAAAACAATTGAATATCAGGAGGTTGCATTTAGGTAAAAATAATCAGTACAAAATATAGAAGAAATGAACTGATGAATTTATAGAACTTGCAAAGTTTTAATTATACAAAGAAGGAACTGCAGATGCTGGTTTACAAAAATCGACACAAAGTGTTGGAGTAACTCAGCGGGACAGGCAGCTTCTCTGGAGAGCGTGTCATTTTGGCTCGGGATCCTTCTTCGGACTGATTGTGGTGGGTTGGGGGAGAAAACTGAAAGAGGTGGGGGTCAGAACAAAGTCTGGCAAGTGATAGGTTGATACAGGCACAGGGAGGAAGGGGAAATGGGGGGGGGGGGGAAGTAGTGATTGTTACATTTTACCTAAATAACCTACAAACAAACCCCCTTCATCCCCTCCCCCCTCCTTCATTTTTCCCCCTCTTTTCCCAGTGGGATGGAAAATGTGGCCACTGTTTAGGAACATCTATAGTGTACTAATTCGTGATCAGAAGTCAAATGTGCAGATGATACAGGGCTAAAGAACATGCTGAACCATAAATTCAAATGGATGTCACATGAGCTCACAAGAAAATATGAGTAGTCTAATGGCAGGTACAATTCAGCTGAGAGGAAATGCAAAAAAGCTACTTCTGCCGACTAGGGGACAAGGGACAGTTTGATAATTCCATATATTACAATTGAAAGATTGGGATATTCTGATTTGCAATAAATTGAAGCTTTCTTGGTGATCCTTAGTGGCAATGGATAAAGCAAATTGGATACTGGGCCACATTAAAGGTAAGTAATCATCCAAAATGGTGAAATAGTCTTGTTAAACCCCTGTCTCACTGTGCGAGTTGACCCACGAGGTATCCCGAGTTTAAAACAAATTTAACTCGTGGTAATCACGTACGATTAACGTAGCGGGAACGTCGGAACTCGTGGACGCAACTTAGCGACTCTTGGCGCTAACGGCAGGTACACGTGACACTTGTTAACTCTTGGAAAAATTCAAACATGTTTAAACTTTTCCACAAGTAAAATGTACTCTTGAGGATAAAATTTGAAACGTTTAAACACGTTGTAAGAACGCAGTGGCCTGTGCGTTTACCTTAGTGACTCGTGAGTCTACCGTGGGAACTCTTTAACTCAGCGGGCAGGCAGCATCTCTGGAGAGAAGGAATGGGTGATGGGATGACGTTTCCAAATTTCTGCTGTGTCTTTGTGTAACTCCAGCACCGTGTGTTCACTTTTTGTCAACCAGCATCTGCTCTTTCTCGTGTATGACATTATTTGTATCCGTGGCAGTTGATTGTCGCTCCCTTCAGTTTCCCAGAGGGTCGGGACGGGACTGGAGTTGGGAGGGAAAGGTGTGGGGGGGGTGGGGAGGAGGGAGGGGGGGGCGGTTGGGGTGACTTAGTACGGGAGACGAGTGTACTGACTTTGGTAGTGATTGCCCATGGGGTTCACTGTCGAGGACTTCATAATGCAGGAAGCATTATAAACAGTGGAGCGATTAACCCTGGAAAGGGGGGAGACTTCTCTCTGAGTTGGTCCCATTTGCAGGAATTTTCTTGAGGTTATTAACGACAGATAAATGGATGGGAAGGGTTTAGAGGGCTATGGGCCACATGCAGGCAAATAGGACTACCCCAAGACGCCAACTTGGACGGCACGGCCTATCTGGGCCGAAGGACCTGTTTCCGTGTGGTACAGCACCATGACTAAAGCCTATCCAGTGGGATTGACATGTTTTGTATTTTTCCTTTCTAAAGATGCAGTGTATTTTGATGACTATTGCACACTGCAGACCAGAAGCGCCTTCAATACCCAGAGAGAAGGGATGGGCGGGTTAGGTGAGCAGGAGAGTGGGGTTGTTTGCAGTTGCAGAGGGAGGGGGCAAGGGCAGTACAGTTCCCAGTCTCAGCTCCTGTTCTACCGAGCATGTGGACGTGGACGGGTGGCTTGGTTAGCAGCGGCCCATGGTGTGGCAGAGCCGGCGTGCCCGCTGACTCCCATCCCCCCCACCCCGGTCCGGGGCCGCGCTGGGAGAGAGCCCCCAAGCATCTGCCCCGGGGCGACGGGCACTGACCTGCTGGCATCGCCGACGTGAAGACAGTGCAAAGCCCCCGCGCCCGGATGCAATGGGCGGGGAGCTGGAGAGGGGAGGGAAGGGGTCACACACATGGCCAGGAAGCAGAGGGGTGGGGGTGGGGTGGCGACAATGGGATGGAGAAAGACAGAAACACCGACGTGTAAAGGAGACCTACAATAGTGCATGATCTCTCTCATGTTATGGCGGGTGATTGTTGCCTGCCCGCTGTTTCTGACGCTAAAACCTTGGGATCGTTGCCCTTCGTGTTGGCGTGGAGGGGGAGGGGGGTATTGTGCTGTTTGATCGCCCCCTGCTATCCCAGGGACAGGGAGACACAGCAGCTTTTGAGACTGGTGGGCAATCACTACCAAAGTGTCTGCCCACACAGTCAGTACACCTCTCCTACACTTGTCTCCCGTACTAAGATCATCCCGCAGAGAATGATCCCAGCCTAACCCAAGAGCCTTGTCACCCCAGACAGATTAATGACGCCCTCTCTCTACCTCAACTCGCGCCTGGGCACCAAAGCAGCTCAGGAGGCGAACCCTGAGCTCCGTCTCCCAACAACTTGATGTGCAACTGATGTGAAAGAACAGCGGCTGCGGCCCGCTGGCACCCGGCACGAAAACTGTGTGAGAATAAACAAAAACAAGGAACAAAACCAAAGCCCGGCTTGAAAGGCATCTAAAAATATATTCCACTTAGAACGAGCAGGCACGGAGACATCCGTCCACATTCAAAGATTTCATCTCCCGTCTCCCCGCAGTGTGTAGACCTGGCAGTAAATTCAATTAAAATATAGCAAACCTCCGCTCACTGGTCTTCTAACTACGTGATGTGTGTTTCAAACAAATCATCAGTATAACTGCTCTGGCACTGGATGGTGCACATTTTCCCTTTTTGAAGGTCAAATCAATAGATGCGGCCGCGCTGAATTCTATCTTTAACTCAAAGCCGCAGGATGGAGATGTCTTCTTTAACACTGTTGCTTATTAAAACAGACCTTCATTCATGGTTGGCTCAAGAGTAACTCGGGAGAGGAACTTGTTAACTCGGGAGACGAACTTGGAACATCGCAGAAATGACAAGTAAACGGCAAACGTAGTCATACCCGTGGGAACTCGGTTAAACTCTTGATCATACACTTGGAATCTCGTACACAACCACGAGTCTTTCAATCGGGGTACCTCGTGGGTCAACTCGCACCGTGAGACAGGGCTTTTACTTTATAAATCTTGAAAGGATACAGAAGAGAACATGTGTGATGGAGGAAATGGAGAGGTTTGAATATGCGAACAGTTGTAAAAATTGATGAAGAGATGATGTCGTTGTCTTTAAATACTCAAGGATGAGTTATTGCAGGCAATTACAGGTTTTTTCATCTTGCGCAAAATATTGGATTGAAGATACTGTTTGCACGAGAAAGGGAAATAAATTAGGGTAAATCATTTTTAAATCGGTGAACCCAGGTCACCGGAAAGTTTGTAGCATTAATCTCTTTTGATTCATTGCAATTAAACGGAGGTCTTATAGAAACTAATTTTCAGGATATTGTAACAATGAGGTATGATTGGTGTACACTGCATGGCTGGAACTAGCAAGTGACTTTGGACATAACATTCCCTAAGTCGGGGTGAGGTGCTGGGATTGCTTCATGTTATATCCATGTCAAATGTAGTTCAGTTCAATTCAGTTTAGTTTATTGATACGTGTACCGAGGTACAGTGAAAAGTAGTTGTTCTATATCTCTCTACATCATCGTCTATATCTCCCGTTTCTCTTTCCTGGGACTTTCAGTCTGAAGAAGGGTCTCGATCCGAAACGTCACCCATTCCTTCTCTCCAGAGATGCTGCATGTCCCACTGAGTTACTCCAGCTTTTTGTGTCTTTTTGCAGAAAGACAATACATGATTACAATCGAGCCATTTACAGTGATACATGATAAGGGAATAACGTTTAATGCAAGGTAAAGCCAGCAAATGCAGACTAGTTGATCAAGTGACTGTTATGATTAGTTACAATTCTAGCTTTCTATCAAATGATTATCAGAATGGCAAAATGCTCCAGTTCAAATTTTCCAGTAGTCAGCAGTTTGTGAGAATGTATTTGCGGAAGCCAAATTAAAACAGTTTTCATTAAAATTCATTGACATATAAATTAAGGATTTTAAACTCCAGCTTTTTGTATGGATTGGTTTATGTCAAAACAATACATTGCTGAAGTTGACAACTAGGATCGAGCTATAATGTAAATTCTCATTAAAACAGTAATTGGTGTGTATGAGGCATAGAAATTAAGTACATACAATTTTCAGTTTATTATACTCTAGTTAGCAAAATTAATATAAAATTGAATTAAATTTAACGTGTGTGGCATTACAGTCTATGGTTATTAAAGTATGTCGGCACAGGCATGTTCGGCTCACGTTGTGGGCCGAAGGGCCTATTCTTGTACTGTACTGCAGAAGGATGAGGGATAGTTATCTAAACCAACATGTAGAGGAACCAACGAGAGAGCAGGCTATTCTAGACTGGGTATTGAGTAATGAGGAAGGGTTAGTTAGCAGACTTGTTGTGCGTGCCCCCTTGGGCAAGAGTGACCATAATATGGTTGAGTTCTTCATTAGGATGGAGAGTGACATTGTTAATTCAGAAACAACGGTTCTGAACTTAAAGAAAGGTAACTTTGAGGGTATGAGACGTGAATTGGCCAAGATTGACTGGCAATTAGTTCTAAAAGGGTTGACGGTGGATATGCAATGGAAGGCATTTAAAGACTGCATAGATGAACTACAAAAATTGTTCATCCCAGTTTGGCAAAAGAATAAATCAGGGAAGGTAGTGCATCCGTGGATAACAAGGGAAATCAGGGATAGTATCAAAGCAAAAGATGATGCGTACAAATTAGCCAGAAAAAGCAGCATACCAGAGG
Organism: Malacoraja senta; assembly: GCA_038087875.1. Lineage (NCBI taxonomy): Eukaryota > Metazoa > Chordata > Chondrichthyes > Rajiformes > Rajidae > Malacoraja > Malacoraja senta. Next base: position 220,787 of record JAXLNO010001050.1, read on the forward strand.
ACTGGGAGAAATTCAGAGACCAGCAGAGGAGGACAAAGGGCTTAATTAGGAAAGGGAAAATAGATTATGAAAGGAAACTGGCAGGGAACATAAAAACTGACTGCAAAAGTTTTTATAGATATGTGAAGAGAAAGAGATTAGTTAAAACAAATGTAGGTCCCTTGCAGTCAGAAACAGGTGAATTGATCATGGGGAACAAGGATATGGCAGACCAATTGAATAACTACTTTGGTTCCGTCTTCACTAAGGAAGACATAAATAATCTGCCGGAAATAGCAGGGGGACGCGGGTCAAAGGAGATGGAGGAACTGAGTGAAATCCGGGTTAGTCGGGAAGTGGTGTTGGGTAAATTGAATGGATTAAAGGCCGATAAATCACCAGGGCCAGATAGGCTGCATCCCAGAGTACTTAAGGAAGTAGCTCCAGAAATAGTGGATGCATTAGTGATAATTTTTCAAAACTCTTTAGATTCTGGAGTAGTTCCTGAGGATTGGAGGGTAGCAAACGTAACCCCACCTTTTAAGAAGGGAGGGAGAGAGAAAACGGGGAATTACAGACCAGTTAGTCTAACATCGGTAGTGGGGAAACTGCTAGAGTCAGTTATTAAAGATGGAATAGCAGCACATTTGGAAAGTGGTGAAATCATTGGACAAAGTCAGCATGGATTTACGAAAGGTAAATCGTGTCTGACGAATCTTATAGAATTTTTCGAGGATGTAACTAGTAGAGTGGATAGGGGAGAACCAGTGGATGTGTTGTATCTGGACTTTCAGAAGGCTTTCGACAAGGTACCACATAAGAGATTAGGATACAAACTTAAATCACACGGTATTGGGGGTTCAGTATTGATGTGGATAGAGAACTGGCTGGCAAACAGGAAGCAAAGAGTAGGAGTAAACGGGTCCTTTTCACAATGGCAGGCAGTGACTAGTGGGGTACCGCAAGGCTCAGTGCTGGACCCCAGCTATGTACAATTTATATTAATGATCTGGACGAGGGAATTGAAAGCAACATCTCCAAGTTTGCGGATGACACTAAGCTGGGGGGCAGTGTTAGCTGTGAGGAGGATGCTAGGAGACTGCAAGGTGACTTGGATAGGCTGGGTGAGTGGGCAAATGTTTGGCAGATGCAGTATAATGTGGATAAATGTGAGGTTATCCACTTTGGTGGCAAAAACGGGAAGGCAGACTATTATCTAAATGGTGGCCGATTAGGAAATGGGGAGATGCAGCGAGACCTGGGTGTCATGGTACACCAGTCATTGAAAGTAGGCATGCAGGTGCAGCAGGCAGTGAAGAAAGCGAATGGTATGTTGGCCTTCATAGCAAGAGGATTTGAGTATAGGAGCAGGGAGGTTCTACTGCAGTTGTACAGGGTCTTGGTGAGACTACACCTGGAGTATTGCGTACAGTTTTGGTCTCCAAATCTGAGGAAGGACATTATAGCCATAGAGGGAGTGCAGAGAAGGTTCACCAGACTGATTCCTGGGATGTCAGGACTTTCATATGAAGAAAAACTGGATAGACTTGGCTTATACTCGCTAGAATTTAGGAGATTGAGAGGGGATCTTATAGAAACGTACAAAATTCTTATGGGGTTGGACAGGCTAGATGCAAGAAGATTGTTCCCGATGTTGGGGAAGTCCAGGACAAGGGGTCACAGCTTAAGGATAAGGGGGAAATCCTTTAAGACCGAGATGAGGAAAAACTTTTTCACACAGAGAGTGGTGAATCTCTGGAACTCTCTGCCACAGAGGGTAGTTGAGGCCAGTTCATTGGCTATATTTAAGAGGGAGTTAGATGTGGCCCTTGTGGCTAAAGGGATCAGGGGGTATGGAGAGAAGGCAGGTACGGGATACTGAGTTGGATGATCAGCCATGATCATATTGAATGGCGGTGCAGGCTCGAAGGGCCGAATGGCCTACTCCTGCACCTATTTTCTATGTATCTATGTATCTATGTATCTACTGTTCTATGTTCTGCATTCTATTAACCATCTCTGCATTTCCCATCAGAAGTATTTCTGCTGAACCTGGTGGTGCCCATTCATTTTCAAATGCTGTTTTTCTTGGTTTTATTCATCTCTTGTTTGGGTTCTTCTGTCCTCTACATAAGCTCTTTTATTGGCACACCAGGCATTCGAAGTCAAGCTGAAAATATTTTGCAGCATTTGTTTTTTTTTACATTCAAGGGATGTGGGCTTTGCAAGCTGAGCCAGCATTTAATTGCCCATCCCTTGAGCAGGTGGTGGTGAGCTGCCTTCCATGAGGGGTACATAAGCCAACAATGCTCTCAAGGAGGGAGTTCCAGGATTTTGACCCAGTGACAGTGAAAGACCGATGATATATTTCCAAGCCAGGATGGTGCGTTATTTTTATTGCCCCACTTGGCAGTAGCTCTGCTGTAAAATCTGCAGTGACTGAAGAGAATTTATGCTCCCAGAGATCTCAATCTACCTTAAGAGGCAGTTCCCTCCTTTCCCTTGCACGATAATCATCAAAGTTATAATTCCACTGGAAGCAAGAAAAGGCACCAGCACTTCAAATCGACCCCTGGCAGAATCCATGCCCCATTTGTACAGCTGTGCATTTGTTTTGGGATCTTTTTGATATGAAGTAAAAACTGAAACAAGAAAGCTGCATTTGTAAATGCAAGGGAAATATTTTTCACAATATATTTATTGTGCAAAAGGTGATTAAATCTCTATGCACAAATGCATTATCTCTGTGGAGATCCAAATACAATTATAATTTCTCATGGATAGTAATTTATTGTTGGTTGCTAATGTTAAACAGACCCAGGTATCAGCTGCAAGTTGAATCTCCCTGCTGATACTCATATCATGAGTGAAATCAAACACTGGGAAATATTCTGACGATTATGCCAGATTAAATGGCCGTCTGCTTGGTGGTTTTCTTGATAGGGTTTTATGTCCTCTCTTTAGTACTGTGATCAATGGAAGTTTCTTTCCTAGGGAATTCTCTGTTTGAGTATTTATGAATGCAAATAATGATTGAACAGTGCTAATAAGTGCTGTTTTCAGCGAGCGCCATGTTCTTCCAATTTTGACCATTCCTACAGTCCTGATTTCAACATCTATTAGCGTTGGCACATGTTTCTGCTGCCTTTGCTTTATATTGCCTCACAAAATTGCGCTGTCTTTCTATATTTCTTTTAAATCATTCTAAATCCTGCCATTTCGGTCAAGCTTTTGATTACCAGAGATATAATTCTCTCACCTCTACGTCGTAGAGGTTGCGTTCTCAAGCCTCACATTTGAGAATTGAACACATAATTTATCCCCCACATGTCAGGACTGTCCTGAGGCAGTGCTCTACAATTCCAGGTGCCTTCCTTTGGATGTGCTCTTAAACCAAGACTTATTTTTGCCTTGCTGGTGAGCTTAAAATATTTGGTCTTTTAAGAGGTTATCCTTGGTGCTTTGCCAATATTTATTGCCAGGCAGATTATCTAGATACTGAAGAAGGGTCTCGACCCAAATCGTCACCTATTCCTTTTCTCCAGATATGCTGTCCTGACCCGCTGACTCCAGCTTTTTGTGTCTATCTTTGGTTTAAACCAACATCTGCAGTTCCTTCCTACACATCTAGATACTATCACACTTTTGCCCAATGTAGGGTGTTGTGGATAAATTGTCTTTATGCATTTCTGATGTACAATGGTAAATTATATGAGGGTAGGTTATAAGATTGGTATCCAGAGACTTGGACTGTTGATCTTGAAAAGTGAATTTTAATTGCACCAAGTCATCAGGTAAATCTGGAAAGCAAAGCTTGTATCATTAATGGCCTTCATAAAACTTCTAAGACAAAACAATGTATGGAACGAGCTGCCAGAAGAGGTATTTGAGGCACGTACTATCACAACATTTAAGAAACATTTATACAGGTGCATGGATAGGACTGGTTTAAACAGATATGGGCCAAACGCTGAGAGAAAGGACTTGTGTAGATGGGACATGTTGGCCGGTGTGGGCAAGGTGGGCCGAAGTGTCTGTTTCCATGCTATAGGTCTCTATGACTCTCTAACTAATGGGGTTCATTAATGACATTTAGGGAAGGAAATCTTCCAAATTTACAAGCTGTTCAATATGTGACTTTAGACTGGCAGCAATATTCTTCTTTTGTGGCTGTAATATGAGTTTGACTTACTTAGCAATTCAGTCAATCGAGACCGATTTAGGATTCAGAAAAAAACTGTGCTGACCTTGCCAGTAACATCCCATGAAGGAATAACTTAATAGGACACTCAGAAGTATGACTTTCATTGTAAAACGCAAATGCAATTTTAATTCACCAACCATATTTGTTATAACATTATGTATAAAACTTGAAGACGATCCACTTTGTCATAAATTGCATCACAGAAAGGACACTGTGGGATTACAGTGCCTGAAATTCAGTTAGATAGATGACAGTTGTCATTCCAAATCTCCGAATTTCTTCATCAAAGTATATATGCCTTCAGTGTGGCATAAACATCCCTATCAATCATTTCACATTATCCTAGCCACTTGGAATACAAAAATTCAATCCTTTGGTTCAGTTTTGCTCATCACAACCGCACGGTTTTCATTGAGGTTTAGACAAAAAAACAGACTCATTGTGTGATAGCTCCTCTTCAATCTTCCTCAATGTAATATCTGTTTAATCAGAGCCATCCTTCCCTCTCGCCATCTTATTTTTATTTGCTGCAGATGTAAACCTTGCTGTTTAAACATTGGGAAAATAATTTAGGAAGATCAATTATTTGGAATTGTTCCTTAATACCCAATGTGTCTGGTCATCTTGGATGCGCCAATGATGAATTTTGCTGTACAGCTGTCCGTAGAAGAACCAAAGAGATCTTTTTTTTTTTTAATTTGAAAGTTATTACTAATGATCAACAACTCAGTGATTATTACGTGACCATTAACTATTCATGATTCTGATCAAAAAGCAGAGTGTAACAATGAAGACAAGAGAGACTGCAGAGAGAGTCATCGAATCATTGTGCCTTGTAGATGCTGGAAAGGTTTCGTATGTCAGAAATGATCATTTGTTGCATGTTACCCAGCCTCTGACCTGCTCTTGGTGGTACGTATCTGCCATTGATTAATTCATTTGTGGAGATTCAAATAGAATTGAATATCATAGAATTTTCAGTGAACATTTATACATCTGAGTTAATGAAATTATGGTCATTGATAAAGCAGTTGAAGATGACAGGATGTGGAGTAATGGCCTGGTTTTCTACCAAAAATAAGCAAGGTTAATCAGCATTCAGCAACTCAATTGTAAATCGTTGAAAAATACTATGCAAAATATTATTCAATTTTGTTAGCCTTTCCATTAATTCAAGCACTAAAGGCCCTGGAATTGGGATAAAGGACTTAGCTTCATAATAATTTATTTTTCAAAAGGTGTGCATAAGAAAATATAGATTTATTTGAAGGTTGCAAATAGGCACATGATGGATCTTGCTGCAGCAATTAACCCAGCCTGGTGGTTCAGCTAATTTTCTGAATAGATCCAGAGTCCATGGTTTGAATCAATGGAAAAGCTAACAGAAAGCTGATTTCAACAGCTCAATATTTTCCGAGCAAACTTCAGAGTAAACTACTGGCCTGCAAGGTTATCGGATGAGTTCATGAAAATGATAAGAATGATTGTTTTAAGTAATGGCTTGAAATGAGCTGGAAAATGTTCTGCAGATATTTGCAATCTCAATGTTTCCAAGGGAAGTAGCTTTCTTGCTGAGGCCGTTGCTGTGTCTGTCATTGTTTTTTCACGTATTACCCATGGATGCATCATCAATAACCACCACAATAATAATTTACTTTGGTTACACATATCTTTACATTAAAAAGTTAATCTTAAAGTGGTCTACAGCAAATAAATTATGTGTAAGATGGCTGGAGGGGGGGGGGGGGGGCAGAGAGGAGGTAAACATTTAAATATAAAGAGGGCTCTCTCCTATTTGATATGTTTGCGATTAAGCATCTCCTTTGTACTGAGGGTCGGAACATTGCAGGGACCCTGGATCCTGTACATTGGGAATTATACTGTTTGGTTGTGCTATGTCAGTTTTTGTTGTTGTACGTGATTAAATGAATCGCAAAAAAAACCTCAAATCTTGCAATGTCACAAATGCAGTTTGTGATCCATCAGCCACTGGCTTTTCTTTATATTGCAATACACGTGATTTCCTGGAAAATGTACAAAAGCTATTTGTGTGGTCAGAAAGAAATACTAGAAAACATGAGATGTGAATTTATGGTTTTCTTCTCCAGTGGTTATATTTCTGTTGGATGATTTTCTCCTTGTTCCTGGCATTTTATATTTCTGTCAAGTGCAATTTTACATCTCGTTTCCCTTGTGGTGTGTCATTGTTTTCTTTCAACCCTCTGGTTCTTGAATAATGCAGTATTGTCAGTGATGGGTAAGTGCAGCAATTTAGCACCTACCCACCATTGTAAGAGTTGTATAATTTTCAACAATGGTGGTGGGAGTGAGTGAATAGTAGCGGATCAGCTGTCCATTATCTTGTTGCAGGTAAGAAAATCAGCAGGGGAGCATTTTGGGCAAGATATTCTCTGCCAATTTTCCACCCCCATCAAAATTGAAAGCTGCTCCTCCAGATTGACAATAAGTTCCATGCAAGAGTAATTTTGATTCATTTCAACAACGTTGGCGGAGTCCAGAACCAGTGGCCACAGTTTAAGAATAAGGAGTAAGCCATTTAGAACGGAGACGAGGAAACACTTTTTCTCACAGAGAGTGGTGAGTTTGTGGAATTCTCTGCCTCAGAGGGCGGTGGAGGCAGGTTCTCTGGATGCTTTCAAGAGAGAGCTAGATAGGGCTCTTAAAAATAGCGGAGTCAGGGGATATGGGGAGAAGGCAGGAACTGAGTACTGATTGGGGATGATCAGCCATGATCACATTGAATGGCGGTACTGGCTCGAAGGGCCAAATGGCCTACTCCTGCACCTATTGTCTATTGTCTATTGTCTATTCCTACTGATGTGCATGCAACTGAAGTTCTGCTGAGGATATCCTACATACACTTATCAACATTTTCCCCCACTACACTCTTCTGTTTAAGGTGACCTTGTGTCTCTGTTTCTGTAGTTAATCAACCGCTAATGATTCATGGCCACATACCCAAAGTCACAGATTATAATTGTGGCCTCATTTAATAAAGGGCTAGTTGTCCTACTTTCCTTCCTACTTGTTTTTCCAAAAAGTTTGTCACTCTTTGTATTGTTCTCCTTGACAGTGAAGTATCACAATTTAAGATTCTTGCACATGTTTTCCCAAAAGGAATTTATAAAATATTAATTTAATCGGTCTGTTTTTATATCAGAGCACATATATTGAGTCTAATAGATGTTTAAAATACAAAAAATAACTAAGCTTTGGTGTCAAGGAAAGGGAACAAGCAGCATTTATTTACCTAATCTCAGCCATTCAAAACTATCTCACATCCTTTGTGTGGGGAGATTTGGCCTTGGTTCTTTTCATCGGATGTCTAACTTGGCTCTTCCTCCTTGCTTGTGATCTCCTGTGGTTAAAGGAAAATGGGAATGGAAGCACAGAAAGGTTAAACAGAAGGTTGCTGTTGAAGGCTCCAGAATGATGCATAACGTGAGCGTGTGTGTTTCTAGGCTTATTGTCTTGAGGATGTTCTGTTATTGCAAAAGTAATTTGTAGTGATTGAATTAAATGGGTCAGATGTTGTTTGTGCATTTGTGTTCTACTTGCTGAATTAGAATGAACATCTTTGTGATTCCTAAACCATTTTCTCTTCACAAATATTTCCTGAGCAAGCTTACAAAAAGATAGAGATTTGTGAAAGATGAGAATAATTAGTTTATTATTCTCCAGCTATATTTTAAGGCTATGCTGTGATATAACTGGATAGTCACAGGTTTAAAAGTATGACACTCAGAGAAACTGGAATCTTGAACAAAGTACTGGAAAAACTCAGCAGGCCAGGGAGCATCTGTGGAGTGAATGGACAGGCGACATTTCAAATTCAGACTGAAGGAATGGGGGGAGAAAGCTGGAACTGGTTATAACAAAAACATGACAGAGATAGAAAACTAGGGTTTTCCTCATATCATTTCGGACATTGTAGTGCAGCAGTTATGGGCAGTGGCGGACTGGCCAGGGTGTCAGCTTGCCCGATGACAAGTGGGCCCCTGATGAAGTGGGCCCCCTATATCAAGTGTGTAATGTTCCCTGTAAGGCCCTGTTGTGACTAGCACAATGAATACACGTCCGCCATCTTGTAAGTAAGATTTTAATCTGAACAACCAATGGAAACTTCTAGAAGGTCACCTGACCTCAGTCACGAGGTACAGGCACATTTGCATATATATCACATCTCCCCCTTCACTTTAATTACATCACTACATCACATCTCCCCCTCCACCACTGGGTTCAAAATAATAACTGGAACCTTTACTCAATTTACTGTGGATAAATGACCACAAATAACACAGTGCTCTTCATATTACAGAACTACAAAATAATTGTCCATCAATTTTACATAACCAGTCAAGTTGGGGGTTTCGGCCATCGCACACTTCTCGTGCAAGTCGTATTTCCACCTCGTTCTGTGTGTGAGTATGGCTTGGCACACTTCGAGCCGGTTCCCCCACCACAGAACCTGGTGATGCCGCCTGTGATAGTTCTCTTGAGTCTGGGAGACTAGCTCCTTCTGGGAAAGGGGTTCCTCTTTGTGGGAGAGTGTTCGCACTTGTCTGCTGCGTGTTGCCAGGGCATGGCTCAGCTGCTTCGTGCGCAGGTCGTATGTCCTTCCTGTTTCTGCGGAACTCAGTACCACTCGGTGTAGAGATGACGTAGCTCAGAGGGGACAGGTTTTCTCTTGCAATCCGGCCACGTTGCCACTCTGTTGGTTTGGCATGAAACCACACCTGCTGTTGTTCCAGGCGTGGCAGCGGCTCGGCGCTTGCCTTCTCATTGAAGTATGCTGCCTGTTTTTCTTGCCGGACGGCCAGTTGTGGTCCCATGGGAGGGACATGATGAGGCAGTAAGAGCGATAGAGGCGATGGCAATCTGCTTCTTAACAGTCTACTGTTCAGTAACTGTGAGGGGGCATAGCCGCCTGTCCCGTCAAGGGGGGTGTTGCGGTATTCGAGGATGGCGTACATCGGGTCACGGCCACTGCGTTTGGCTTTCCTCATGATACCTTCACTTGAAGACTTCACTGCAGTCAGGTAGCTGGAGAAGGTCTCCCCTCGCCGCTGATTACGTGTATTAAATAAGTATCTTGTGACAGTTAAGTTCTTTTTTGGTTCACAGTATGTCCGAAACTTATTCTTCAACGGTTGTATTTTGTCACTTTCCTCAGGGGTGAACCGAAAGGTCTCATAAAGCTCCTGAGCTGCTGGTCCAGCCACGTGGAGAAATGTTGCACACCAAATCTTTTCAGGCTTACCCGTCAGTTCTGTTGCCGTCTCGTACAGCTGGAATGCTATTATCCAGTCCTTATAATTCTTGGCCAAGTTTCCTTGCATGGAGAGTGGCCCCGGAGGCTTGAGTCCTGCCATTCTTTTCTTTCGTTTTTTTATCCCACTTCTGACACCATGTAACGTTCCCTGTAAGGCCTTGTTGTGACTAGCACAATGAATACACGTCCGTCATCTTGTAAGTAAGATTTTAATCTGAACAACCAATGGAAACTTCTAGAAGGTCACCTGACCTCAGTCACGAGGTACAGGCACATTTGCATATATATCACAAAGTGGGCCCCTGATGAAATGGGCCCCCTTTGTCTCCTGGCAACCAATATTTTTCGACCCAGTCTGCCACTGGTTATGGGCCTGTCCCACTAACGTGATGTTTTTGGCGACTACCAGCACCCGCCATAGGTCGTTGCAGGTTGAAAATCCAGCGGCGACCAGAAAGACGGTACGACTCTTTGGGCGACTGAGGAGACACCCTGGCGACATGTCACGGGGTGACGCCTGCATGGTTGTGAGTAGTCGTCCAAAGAGTCGTACCTTGTTCTGGTCGCCGCTGGATTTTCAACACGTTGAAAATTTTCGGCGACCTGCAACGACCTATGACAGGTGCCGGTAGTAGCCGAAAAAGTCACGTAGGTGGGACAGGCCCATTACAGAGACAAAGTACAATGTTAAGAGCTGTATTCTGCACTCTGTGTTTTTCTCTTTGCTCTACCTATTGTAGTTGAGTTTGGCTTTGTTTTATGTATGTATAGCATTAACTGATTTGATTGGATAGCATACAAAACAATGCTCTAGACTGTACCTCGGCACATGTGATAATGCATTAAACTTACTGATGTTTCGAAATCCACTGATACAATTTCTTACTCCGTCATACCTGCCGAAATTTGTCAAATATTCTCACAATATTAAATTAAATCATCTATAAAATTAATGGTATGTCATTCAAAATGCAGTTTAAAGGAGATTTTGATCATGAAATTCACTCTAAATATCTCAAAAAGTCCATCTTCAATATTAAGCTTTGAGGCCATGCGTATCCTAATGAAATGTACAGGTAGGTGAATATTCTAGGCCCATTGAAAATTGCATATTAAAACAATGTATTCCATTTAAATAAGTCATGCGTAAAAATGCACGAGTTATTGCAGAGCTATAACTGAAAACCTTGCAAAGAGACTCCAGTGTACAGTTATGCTTTGGAGTTTTCCCAGTAACTTGTCAGCCGGTTATCTGGTGTCTTGTTTACATATTTGTATACAGCTGCTTGGCATTTTCTTAACATAGCCAACAATAGTAATATTAACTAGACCAACCACCAATTAATAATTACTGGGTCATTATAAACTGACCTGGAGTGTTACTGAAAAATAGAACTGGGTGAAATTGTATTGCATAATATTAATTCATGCTACCAAAATAAATGGAATGTACCTATCAGATTAATGATGCCAAAAAGAGCATATTTCTGGAGTTAGAAATATAGAAATAGAAAATAAGAGTAGGCCATTTGGCCCTTCGATCATGGCTGATTATCCAAAATCAGTAACCCGTTCTGGCTTTTTCCCCATATCCCTTAATTCCCTTAGCCCTAAGAGCTAAATCTAACTCTCTTTTGAAAAGAATATAGTAGTATCTCCAACTGGAGATTTTCTGGCCAACTTATCGTCATTCAACATACAGCATGGAAACAGGCCCTTCAGCCCATGCTGACCAAGCTGCCCCATCTACACTAGTCCCACCTGCCCACAATTGGCCTGTATCTCTTTAAACCTTTCCTAGCCATGTACCTGTCCAAATTGGCCAAACTATCAAAAACCTTCTTGACCACTCCATCTACCTGTGACACAACTTTCAGCGGACTGAATACCTGTACGCTTACATCCCTCTGCTCTACAACACTCCCCAGGGCTCTGCCATTCACTGTGAAGGTCCTGCCCTGGTTTGACTTCCCAAATTGCAACACCTCACACTTATCTGCATTGAACTCGATTAATCATTCCTCAGCTCACTTGCCCAGCTGATCAAGATCCTGCTGTTATTTTTGATAACTATCTTCTCCATATATATCACTACCCACATTAATGTCATCTGCATACTTACTAAACATGCCTGTACATTCTCATCCCAATCATTGATATAAACCACAAACAGTGATAGGCCCAGCAACCAGATTCCTGAGGCACACCACTAGTTATAGACCTCTAGTTTGAAAGACAACCTTCCACCGTCACCTTCTGTTTTCTTCCAGGGGTCAATTCTCTATCCAATTAGCTAGCTCTCCCTGGATCCCATGCGATCTAACTTTCCGGAGCAGCCTGCCACGTGGACCTTATCAAATGCATTACTGAAGTCCATCGAGACTTTTTGGTTATTTCTTCAAAAAACTCAATCATAGGCTCTATCTCACAGATCTGTCCAATTCTGCCATGGACGTTAGAGGAGCACGTGAGGGACTGAGGGACAAAGCAACTGGGCTTGAAGTTGCTGCCTTGAGCACAGTTGGCAGTCTGGTACAAATTATTCATCACTCTCAGAATTGTATATATTTTGTGAAGCGTGTTTTCTTTCTCAAGTGTCTGCTCAAAAACAAAAAGCATATTGACAGGAATATTTGTTGATGTCTGCAAAGGCCTACAATGAGGGCTGTTCATGGAAATTCTCAATGATGCATTATATTGTTACCAGCAGCAGCAGCAGCAGCAGCAAACCTGTGGACAGCAGTGATGCATTGCAAATTTTAGTTTAGGGATAAAACGCAGAAACAGGCCCACCGAGTCCACACCGACCAGCGATCCCCGCACATTAACACTACCGTACACACATTAGGGACAATATACAATTGTACATGTTTGGGAGGAAACCAAAGATCTCAGAGGAAATCCACGCAGGTCACAGGAGAATGTACAAACTCTGTACAGACAACATCCTTAGTCAGGATCGAACTCGGGTCTCTGGCGTTGTAAGTGCTGTAAAACAGCAACTCTATCGCTTTAATGGCAGAGCCCTAAATGTTAGAATTTCCTCCCGAACACTTTTTTTGCATTACTTTATCTTTTTGTGAGTTTAAAATTTCCCTTAAGAATATCTTTATGACTAAACCTCTTATAATTTACCTTATTACATAGCAATTGATAGTAGACTTTTGGAGAACTCCCCCTGCCCTCCATCCACTCACCATCAACAACACCACAGTCACATCTTTGGAGTATTTTAAGTTCCTTGGAACCATCATCTCCAAGGACCTGAAATGGGGGGCCACCATTGACTCCACAGTCAAAAAGGCCCAACAGAGGATGTACTTCCTGCGGCAGCTGAGGAAACACAATCTGCCACAGGCAATGATGGTCCAATTCTATACTGCCATCGTAGAGTCTGTCCTCACCTTCTCCATCATGGCCTGGTTTGGCACAGCCAACAAGCACGACATCCGGAGGCTGCAGTGAATCGTTCGATCAGTTGAGAAGTTTGTTGGCTGCAACCTTCGCCCCCATTGACGAACTGTACACTGCAAGGGCCAGGAAGTGTGCGGGTGATATCATCTCTGATCCCTCTCACCCGGGCCACAAACTCTTTGAAGCACTTCCCTCTGGAAGGTGACTCCGAACTGTCAGAGCCGCCACAGCCAGACATAAAAACTGCTTTTTTTCCACGGGTAGTAGCTCTTGGTTGGGTATTAATGGTGGAGTAGCAAGATGGATTCAACAGTGGCTGAATGGGAGATGCCAGGGAGTAATGGTGGATGGTTGTTTGTCAGGTTGGAGGCCAGTGACTTGTGGGGTGCCACAGGGATCTGTGTTGGGTCCACTGTTGTTTGTCATGTACATCAATGATCTGGATGATGGTGTGGTAAATTGGATTAGTAAGTATGCAGATGATACTAAGATAGGTGGGGCTGTGGATAATGAAGTAGATTTTCAAAGTCTACAGAGAGATTTATGCCGGTTGGAAGAGTGGGCTGAAAGATGGCAGATGGAGTTTAATGCTGATAAGTGTGAGGTGCTACATCTTGGCAGGACAAATCAAAATAGGACGTACATGGTAAATGGTAGGGAATTGAAGAATGCAGGTGAACAGAGGGATCTTGGAATAACTGTGCACAGTTCCCTGAAAGTGGAATCTCATGTAGATAGGGTGGTAAAGAAAGCTTTTGGTGTGCTGGCTTTTATAAATCAGAGCATTGAGTATAGAAGTTGGGATGTAATGTTAAAATTGTACAAGGCATTGGTGAGGCCAATTCTGGAGTATGGTGTACAATTTTGGTCGCCTAATTATAGGAAGGATGTCAACAAAATAGAGAGAGTACAGAGGAGATTTACTAGAATGTTGCCTGGGTTTCAACAACTAAGTTACAGAGAAAGGTTGAACAAGTTAGTGCTTTATTCTTTGGAGCGCAGAAGGTTAAGGGGGGACTTGATAGAGGTCTTTAAAATGATGAGAGGGATAGACAGAGTTGACGTGGATAAGCTTTTCCCACTGAGAGTAGGGAAGATTCAAACAAGGGGACATGACTTGAGAATTAAGGGACAGAAGTTTAGGGGTAACATGAGGGGGAACTTCTTTACTCAGAGAGTGGTGGCTGTGTGGAATGAGCTTCCAGTGAAGGTGGTGGAGGCAGGTTCGTTTTTATCATTTAAAAATAAATTGGATAGTTATATGGACGGGAAAGGAATGGAGGGTTATGGTCTGAGCGCAGGTAGATGGGACTAGGGGAGAATACGTGTTCGGCACGGACTAGAAGGGTCGAGATGGCCTGTTTCCGTGCTGTAATTGTTATATGGTTATTATATGGTTATTATACTCAATAACCAAAAGTCTGTAGCCTCCTTTTGCTCTGGTATTTTATTTCATTCACATGTCTAAACTGTAATGTTTTATTATTAATGTTTAATGTGTCATTCTTAATTGTTACTGTATGTTGTGTTGTTACGAGCGGAGCACCAAGGCAAATTCCTTGTATGTATACATACTTGGCCAATAAACTTATTCATTCATTCATTCATTCATTCAGTATTAAATAGTGTTTGATCACATTCCCAAGAAATATTTTTGGTATATTTTGCTGCATCAAGACACTATATAAATGTTTGTTCATGTTGAATATGAGTATTTTTTCAGAAAATCCAATGTTTGTACATTATTTTATGTTGGTCAGGAATAATGACATCTGGAAATATATTGGAAAGTTGCTGGCTGGTTCTTTTTGATAATAAAACGTTGGGTTTGTCCTGGAATAACTATTGCACATTCTATCAAACCAGTGCTTGAAAGACCATTGTGTAGGAAGGAACTGCAGATGCTGGTTTACACCAAAGATAGACACAAAATGCTGGCTGGAGTAACAGATTCTTCAGACTCTGAAGAAGGGTCTCGACCCAAAACGTCATCCATTCCTTCTATCCAGAGATGCTGCCTGTGCCGCTGAATTACTCCAGCATTTTGTGTTTATCTTGATAGGCCATTGTTCTAATTCAAATGAATGAACCACATTTAAAACTTCCATGCTTACACTTATTTCTCAGGTATATTGAGAATCTTTTTTTAATTGCTTTTTTTAATCGTTGTATTCCCGTTGCACGCCATTTATTCGTGTTGGTGTTGACGTCAATTAAACAGACTTTCAGAGCTCTCTTAATGTTGACACAAGGTTGTCATATGAAAGTAACTCAGAGGTGAATGTGCGGAATATTTTGTCACAGAAGGCTGTGGAGGCAAAGTCAGTGGATATTTTTAAGGCAGAGATTGATAGATTCTTGATTAGTGCAGGTGTCAAGGGTTATGGGGAGAAGGCAGGAGAGTGGGGTTAGGAGGGAGGGATAGATCAGCCATGATTGAATGGTGGCGTAGACGGTGGGCCGAATGGCCTAATTCTACTCCTATCACTTATGATCAAACAACTGGAAGTATAACTGAAGGAAAGTGAGGCAGACTGTTCTGCTTTCGCACATTATGGCTTCCATCAGAACTCTGAAGGCTGTTTTGGTAATCCAGAATAGTAATATGTCCCGAACCGGAACATTGCCTTTCCATTCCATCCGCAGATGCTCTGTGTAGGGAGGAACTGAAGATGCTGGTTTAAACCGAAGACAGACACAAAAGGCTGGAGTAACACAGCGGGTCAGGCAGCATCTCTGGAGAAAAGGAATAGGTGACGTTTCGGGTCGAGACCCTTCTTCAGGCCGAGAGTCAGGGCTGACTCTCAGTCTGAAGAAAAGTCTCAACTTGAAACGTCACCTATCCCTTTTCTCTAGAAATGCTGCTTGAAATGCTGAGTTAATCCAGCTTTTTGTGTCTGCCCACCACAGATGCTGCCTGACCATTGTGTTCCTCCAGCACTTTGTGTTTTGCTCAGTATGCACAGCACATTTGACTGTAGCATGTAGGTTTCAATGACGTGTGTATTCCACATGGCGTCCAGCACTGGTCCACTTACCTGCTGAAGTTGTCTCCTTAAAACAAATACAATTTTATTGTATAAAATAATGTTTGTTGTTGCCACAGTCGCAAAATACGGTTGAGTGGAGTTCACTATTTCTGCCTCTGTTGTGTTGTACCCCCTATCATTAAGTCACACTTAACGTTAATGTTTCATCAGCTTTCCAGAGAATTTGTGTTCAGCTTCATTTATTTCCAAGCATGTGGCTGTTTCTTGCATCTTTAACTTCTCATTTCTAATGGCATTTTTAAAATACTATTTTAATGAATATATGCATCATATCATAAAATTCTACATTTCATTTGCTTGTGATGTGAGCGATAATATCAAACCATTAAGTAAATGTGTTTCAAAATATCAGAATCAATGGAATAAAGAAAAGCTGTCAGTGAATATAACCTTATATCCAAAACATATGCCATATACAAGTATATTCATATTTTCTCATGGATCAACTTAAAGCTTGTAGACTTCTTGTGGGAAGGGCGTGAATTGTAATCCTTAGTGCACTTTAATTAAACTAATTTGCTAAAATATTAACTTCCGTTGGCAGTTACTCGTGGTTATTTTGGTCTGATGCACAGTTAGCTCAAGTTAAGGTAACATTCAACTATCATAACGTCTTGCGTTTTGTGTATATATCCCAGCAACTCAACCTCTTATCGCTCGAAACCACAGTTAAATATTTTGTTTGGTGAGGTTGATGCGCTGGTTGAAGACTGGCATGGCCAATTCATCTTGTGTGAAAAGCACCAACTCCACAGAACATGGTCAAGGAGCAGAGGGGCTGAACTCCATTTCTTGCCAGTCAGAGAATGTTCATTTTGTTATATCTGAGCAATTTTTATTCATTCTTGTCTCGTTATTTTCTCGGTCATCAAAAAATATTATTCACATAGATCATCATCACATTGTTGAATTAATTCTGCAAACCCTAGTTTTGGAGCAACAAATTATTCTATTCTTAGGAAAGAATGTTTTGATCTTCAAAATGTTTACATTTGACACATTTGTCAGAATTTAAAAAAATACACTTTGTTCTTCCTGAGTTGCAGGACAGAGAGTACATAATGTCCTGGATGAGTAAAAGTCTTATGGAGTCGGGTGTTAAGAAAGGAGAAATTGAGTACCAGCAATAATTTAATCCACTGCAAAAATTAAAAATTAAATTAAAACTGTGGATAGCATTTGGCGACATTGATCAAATATAAAAAAAACTTAAATCTTTGATATTTTATCATTGCAACTCGTAATATTTGCACAGTTTATGAAATATAATGAAAAATGTCGACAGTCTAACTAGTATAGCTCTGTCCATGCAAAATACATGTAGCAAATCCTTCATCCGCACATTGAAGAACAGCATTGCAGAACATCATGGAGTTAAGGGCCTGTCCCACCAGCATGAGATTGCATGCGTCTAGCGCGACCAAACGTGGTATGCGATTGCAAGCATACGGCCGCGCGGTGCCGGTCCCACTTCGAACCGCGGAGGCGTACGGACTTGTGCGGGGCTGGTCCCGACATCGCGCGGTGCTCCAAAAATCCTGCACTGTCCGAAAATTCCGCGCGCCAACGGCCTGTAGGCCCGCAGGCGCATTGAGGGCGTACGCAGCGTCTTGGCGGCGTACGCTTAGCGCGTGGTGTTGCGCGATGACGTTGTAGTGTTGTAGTGTTACCGTTCCAGTGAAAAAAAATCAAATGACCACAATAGACATTGTACCTTATGGATGGACCATTCAGTAGCCTGTTAACAGGGAGGAAGAATGTGTTTCCGAGTTTGGTGGTAAGTACTTTCAAGCTTTTGTCAGGAAAGAGAACAATTAATTAGCTTTTTCAGTCCAAGTGATGTTTTTAAACTTACCATACTTCTCATATTGAATGATTCCTGAGTTTTACCTTGAGGAGATGGAAGTACTCAGTGACAAATGGGATGGCTAACAAACATAAGAAAGGGGAGCTCTGCCATTCACTTTCCTCACCTCAACTCCACGGTTCCCCCCAGCCTCCACAACTCTTGATTCAACAAGTCTCGGCCTGGAATATACTTAATGGTTCAAGTATATTGGAACAAGTCTGGATTCTTGAGAGGCTTTTGAAAGAAGGAAGGCGAAAAGATTTATGCACAGGTTTATGGAGCAGACCTTTGCTGTTTAAGACTTGATCTCCAGCGTATTGTGTGTCAGAGTTGTGAGTCTGTTGAATTCTCTGCCTCAGAGGGAGCTGGATGCTTTCAAGAGAGAGCTAGATAGGGCTCTTAAAGATGGCAGAGTCGGGATATGGGGAGAAGGCAGGAACTGGTTGGGGATGATCAGCCATGATCACATTGAATAGCTGTGCTGGCTTGAAGGGCCGAATGGCCTAATCGTGCACCTATTGTCTATTGTCACACTAAGCTATCTGCTATTATGTTACCCATTGGGATTTTATGTATGATTTTATTCACCAATAACGTTTAGCTCAGTGACAATAGTCGATTATAATAAGCACCTACTGAGTTCCATTTTCGGATGCCTGTTTGTATTCCCACTGAGAGTTTACTAATCTTTTGTTCTACAGTTCACAAATGACAGTATACAAATGTGGAGGGTAAAATAGGGAATGCTAATAGTAGAAATAAAAGTTAGAAGCAGGATTAAATGTACGTAATTTAGTTCTGGTGGTCAACGTAATTGATACATATTCTTTGGCTTTTTCCGAAATTACATGGTGAGTTTGGATTCCCTAATTATCACTACAATAAAGCTATGCATGTTTCCACATGCGAGGTCCCAGATGAATAGAGAGTAGCCAGTATTATTCCTTTGTTTAAGAATGGAAGTAGGGAATAATCCAGGAAATTATATGCCTGTGAGCATCACATCAGCGCCAGAGAAGTTGTTGGAGAAGATTCTTAGTGATAGGATTTACTTGCAATTGGACAAACAGGTGCTTATTTGGGACAGGGTATTGTGGCTTTGTGGAGAGAGATTTTGTCTAAAACACTTGATTATGGTTTTTGAGGAAGTGACGGGGATAATTGACGAGTGTAGGACAGTGGATGTTATCTCTATGGATTTAGGTAAGGCATTTGACAGGGTCCCGTACGGTAGGCTGATCTGGAAGATTAAGATTCATGGGAGAGGGTCATATTCAGGCAGATTTGGTTCATGATTGGGGAAGGAATGGAGGGCTAATGGGCCTGTATCTGTGCAGTACTGTTCTACGTTCCAAGAGTATATGATAATTTCATGGTGACTTGGTTATTGGGATTCCAAATTGGCTTGGCCTTAGAAGAAAGGGGGGTTTATATAATATATATTATATATTATATATAATAATCCAGAGTGTTTAATCCAGAGAAAGGTAAGTTAATAGACAATAGACAATAGGTGCAGGAGTAGGCCAATTCGGCCCTTCGGCCCACTATTCAATGTGATCATGGCTGATCATCCCCAATCAGTACCCCGTTCCTGCCTTCTCCCCATATCCCCTGACTCCGCTATTTTTAAGAGCCCTATCTAACTCTCTCTTGAAAGCATCCAGAGAACCTTCCTCCACCGCCCTCTGAGGCAGAGAATTCCATAGACTCACCACTCTCTGTGAGAAAAAGTGTTTCCTCATCTCCGCTCTAAATAGCTTACTCCTTATTCTTGCACTTTGGGATATCAGATGTCAGGAGAAGATATACATCGACTAGCAGGACTTAGGGTCAATAATATACAAAGGGATCTTGGTGTCCCAGTCCATAGCTCCCTGAAAGTGACAACATATGTGGAAACGATCGTGAAAAAGGCATATGGCATGTTGGTTGGGACAATTAACATGAGGGTCAGGAACTCATGTTGCAGCTGTATAAAACTTTGGTAAGCACACATTTAAGATATTGTGCAGTACTAGTTGATCCACTCCAAGAAAAATGTGGAGGCTTTGCAGAAAACCAGAATGCTGCCTGGATTAGAGCGTATTAGCTATCCGGAGAGGTTAAACAAACTTGAATTGTTTTCTCTGGAGTGTCAGAGGCTGAGAAAAGACCCGATAGAAATATATAAAATTGTGAGGGACTTAGAAAGGGTAGAAAATCAGAGTTTTATCCCAAACTCAATATGTCAATCACTAGATTGCATAGCTTTAAGATGTAAGGAGATACGTTTAAATAGGTGTGTGGGGCAAGTATTTTACAAAGAGCTCGGGGTAAGTGCCTAGAATGTTTTACCAGTGGTGGGGGTAGAGGAGCGGTTGGTAGTAATGGCAATTAACAGGCATTTTGACAATCGAACATGGAGAGGATCGTGTTCAGACAGATGTGGTTAATTTGGTTCAGTTTAGAGATACAGCGCGGAAACATGCCCTTCGGCCCACCAAGTCCGCGCCAACCAGCGATCCTCGCACATTAACACTATCCTACACACACTAGGGACAATTTACACATACACCAAGCCAATTAACCGACATACCTGCATGTCTTTGGAGTTTGGGAGGAAGCCGAAGATCTCGGAGAAAACCCACGTGGTCACATGGAGAATGTACAAACTCTGTACAGACAGCACCCATAGTCGGGATTCAATCCCGGTCTCCAGCCCTGCTAGCGCTGTAAGGCAGCAACTCTACAGCTGCATCACCATGCCGGTTGCATGAGGGACTTCATGGAAGTCCTTCATGGTTGGGCCAGGAATGGAGGGCTAAAGGGCCCGAATCTGTGCGGTACTGTTCTACGTTCCAAGAGTATATGATAATTTCATTTGCAGAGGCCAGGTTATGATTTTCATAATTTGGCCTCGATAAATGAAATCATCAAATATTCTTGGAACATGGAAGGATTTATGTGCTACTCCTGTCTGCTGAAGCTGCTCCTGTTTCCTTTGGGAGGTGAAAGGATAATATCCAAACTTATTTTTCCTATTTTGCTCACCAGATATTTCACTTTTCTTGAATTAACATCAAGAAATGCTCGAAATACGGTAACTTGGGAAACACCTGTGGAAGCAGAAATGGAGATAATGTTCCAGGTTTAGAATATTTCATAAGAATCAGGAAAACTTCTGAACAACTAAGTTTTGGGGGGGGTTTTGTGTCTCTAAAAAAGTCTCTTGGATCAAGACTTGAGTGGTGATCTCTTTGAGACATCAGATTCTGAGAGGGATTAATGGCGAAGAAGCTATAAGGATATTTTCCTTTGTTGGTGAACCTTGAACAGTAGGTTAAGAGTTAAAGGCCTGTCTCACGAGTCTGCGGTCATTGGCGGCGAAACGGGAAGAATCTGCCGCCAAAGACCGCGCACTCGTGAGAACGTACAATTCCCGGGCCGTGCGGTGCTAAAATAAAATCGACAATGTCGAAAACCAAATACTCACCGCACAACCTCCACCAGTGATGCACAAGTGCGGTACGGCCGCCGCCAGTGTGGCTCGAGCGCCGTACGTAAAACCTCCACTGCCACAGCCTCCGCCAGTGAGGCACGTGCCGCCGCCAGTGACGCACGTGTGCTGCACGGCCGCAGGCACAGCCACCGCTACAGTGCCGCGATCAGGATGGCCGCCGCCACAGCCGCCGCTGGTGAGTCACGTGCAGCGGGCCGACGTCATCGCAGTCGGCCCGCCCTTTTTTTACTTACCGCAAGCACGTGGGAGCCGCCATGTATGAATTAACTCGGCCCCCGCGTAGCATCCGTGCGGCGCTCCGGTAGATAGGCTCGACGCTCTCGCCGTTGCCGCGCGGTCCTCGCTACCGGCGACGCCGCGCTTCACCGCCGATGACCACAAACATGTAAGACAGAGCCTTAAGAGGTCAGGCATTGAAAGTGAGATGAGGATGAATTGTTTCCCTGATGTTCATGAATCCTTGCAATTCAGATGCCCAAACAGCTGTGTATGCTGAGCAACCGAGCTGAGAAGGTATCTCACTTCTGGCCAATGTGGATGGATATAAGATGAGCCAACATCTTCATTGAGAGGTGCAGGTTTATGCTATGTAGTAAAACTGGGTGGTGATGCCATGAGGAAAGAAAAGGCTGGTGAGTCTAGTGGAGGCACAATGGGTTCAGCAGAACGATGGTCCAAGAATGAATTCATTGTTGAGACTGGAGAGGCATAATGTCCCAAGTTGAAAGATGAGACGATGGAATGCAGGAGTCTAAGAACTGTGATGTCTAAGTATGAGGCAGTTAAGGAGCTAAAGTGACAGATGGCCAGGGGCATGGAGCCATGCCTTTGAACTAAATGAAGACATTCTGCACAGTGGTCACCCACTATATCTTTAATCTCCCCAATTCAGGATTTGTGTTTTCTTGGCTGCCCTTGCAGGCGGTGTGATGAAGGATAAAGAATGCTGACTATGGATGCTGATGCGAAGAATGTAATCTTGCGTGCCAGAATTCAAAACCGTCATAAACAAATCTTTGGCTGCGACAGATTGCAATAGCACTTTGAATTTCACTGCGTGAAATAAGAATTCAACATTGGAATTTATTATAAATGAAGGCTCTAGTTATTTAGGCATCACAATTTCATCCCACTCACCATGACAGATTTTCATTTAGTCACTTAACTTTGCTTTACAGAACAATGGGCAATAAAAGTTCACTCTGAATTTAGCACAGAAGAGTTATTTCATTGCATCTCAGAATATTCTAATCAATCTGGGGTCAGGTTATAGTAACACAGAAAGCTGAACATCACTGCAATAGTTTGGCAGAATTTCCAATTCTTGTTTATCGTTTGTTCAATATTTGTCATTGAATTGTAAAAATTAAGTGGTTTATAGATACAGCATGGAAACAGCCCCTTCGGCCCACCAAGTCCAGGCCGACCCATTAAGACGAGTTCTATCTTATCCCATTCTCGCCCGACACACTAGGTGTAATTTATAGAGGCCTACAAACCCACAAGGAATCCGGAGCACCCGAAGGAAACTCACGCAGTCACGTGAAGAACATGCAAACTCCGTACAGACAGCACCCAAGGTCAGGATCGAACCTGGGTCTGGTGCTGTGAGGCAGCAGTTGCACCATCATTTAAACATGTAGTCCCATTCACCTCTTCAGGATCTCACATTAGAGCAGGCACAGTTAACCTAATTATGGACAAATAATGCATCTGTTTTCAATGGAGGTTGGTTAAATACTTTTAGTATCCTAATCTTTTTATTTAAGTATCTCTTTTTTTATTTCTTCTTTGCTTTTAAACAGTTTTTAAATGTCTTTGAATATCAGACATATTTGGAAACTTTCAAAGTCCTTGCCAGGTTCTGGAATTGACCAAGCCATTGCTGCGACTCATCTGCCTACCAATGTTCTCCTCTTCTCTGTTGTTCTGCAAGCATGGCTTGCTCCATCCTCTCCACATGCTGGGCTCATGTTGCACAAGGCCCTGCTGCTGCGCAGGCCCTCGCTGTTTTTGATTCAGACAACTTGGGACAGGAAGCCAATGTTAGGAGGACCAAAAGAGATGTTCCTACTTGCCGTCCCTGTCAGCAGCGAGCACAGGTCATTCATTGATGGAAATGTGCTTTGACCACTTTTGCTGCAGAGTTTGTAATCATTGAGGGAAAGTCAAACTGCCATCTCTTATTACAATTCAGAAAGGACAATAAAACTAGACGGAGGCATCACAATCTCCCCAGCATCGTTTTATTTAAGTGCAATACCCTGTTATACATCAGAAAATGCTGGAAATACACAGCAGGCCAGGTAGCATACAAGGGGGATACTCAGAGTAAACATTTAGACTCTTGTTACGTGCGTTTGAAAGAGTGTGGGAAGATGAAAGAAGATTAGGCCTTGCAATACCTAACACATTTTAAAACAGTTAAACAAAACTTGATTGCTTAAATTTTTTTTTTTTTAAATAGTTCCTTTTAAAGCAATTATTAAGCTCCGTGTAGTCCCACCTTGATAATACTGTCCACTTCCAAGCTTTAAAAAATAGACGCAAAGTGCTGGAGTAACTTAGGGGTGAGGCAAGATCTCTGGAGGACATGGATAGGCAACATGTCGGGTCTTCTTCAGAATTATAGATGTGCAAGAGTGCAACTTCTTCTGAAGAAGAGTCCCGACCCGAAATGTTGCCTATCCATGTGTCTATTTTTGTAAACCACCATCTGCAGTTCCTTTTGTTTATCATCAGCTTTAATCAAATTAGGTGTTTTGTAAAGCATAAATGTAGCTTAATTATCCACAGGCCTTGAATATATACAGTTTAAAAAAATTCAACTACTAGAATTGCTAGGATCAGTAAATTATAATTTTAGTTGGACAAGAGTGCAATTTACTTCCATCTTTGAGAACGGATCATTTGCTTGATTGAAACACAGATTGGGATTTTGGGGCACAAATTCTCACATTTGACAAGATTTTTAATCGGATGGGAAAAGCGTTTTGTTTTAAATCTACCTCGGCGTCATTTAAATATTTGGAGAGCAAGTCATGTATCCACATTCAAGCCTTCCTTTATCAAAGCACAAGCAGAGCTTACTCTGAAAGAGGACAAATAACATTTCAAAGTGGCACAAGTGGTCTCACAACCACATAAATCTTTCAGGAGGGTCACAATAAATGCATACTTTGCAAAAATATTATACTTTGTAATAGCACGGTAATGTTTGTCCCATAAAATTAAAACCTTTTTTTAGAGGATTATGTTATCTGTTTTATATGACAACATGACATATCGTGGCCCAGTCCAAAAGAAATGTTGAAGTGGATATCACCTTGCAGGCAGGCATAACATTTGTTCTGTATATTAGCACATTGCAATAGTTTTTGCAGACAGTATTTTAATGCTTTTTTCCTTCAAGTGATACATTTACACATTAGGGAATTTTCGTGTGAATGGAAGTATTCAGTTCATTAATGCACATCTGTTCTATACTGTTTGTCTGTTAATGTTGTTTTTTTGTGCTTTTCTGCACAGCTTTTAGGAAATACAAATGGCCATATTTTCATGCATTCCCCAGCTTTGTTTTATGTTGGCAAACAGCTTTTACTGTAATCCCAAAGTGCATGTAAACAAGTTCAAATCGGGGAATTCATCAAAATAACTGAACAAAGTTGAATGAAAATGTAAATTGTTAGATATTGTTCTCTTTAAGGTCCATTGGCTTAAATGAAAAGTAAATGGAACGTAAAGTTTGTAATGTTGCGCTGTGTAAATTTATACTCGTGGGGGGTGGGGGGGGGGGGGGGGAG
Organism: Malacoraja senta; assembly: GCA_038087875.1. Lineage (NCBI taxonomy): Eukaryota > Metazoa > Chordata > Chondrichthyes > Rajiformes > Rajidae > Malacoraja > Malacoraja senta. The sequence continues at coordinate 245,881 of JAXLNO010001050.1, forward strand.
AATGACAAAGATGAGGAAAGCGATTTTAAGTCTTCACTGTATTAAGCTATCAAAATGATATCTTTTTTGCAATGGTCCAGCAGAACAAAACTTATTTTGAAAACTCAACTTGCATTCCATGTACTAATTTTCGATGAACAAGCTTCCAGAGGAGGTTGGTAGACACAAAATGCTTGAGTAACTCAGCGGGGACAGGCAGCATCTCTGGAGAGAAGGAATGGGTGACGTTTCGGGTTGAAACCCTTCTTCAGTCTGATGTCAGGGGAGTGGGCGGTACAGAGATAGAATGTAGTTGGAGACAGTAAGACTGGTGGGAGAACTGGGAAGGGGGAGGGGATGGAGAGAGAGAGGGAAAGTAAGGGCTATTTGAAGTTAGAGAAGTCAATGTTCATACCGCTGGGGTGTAAGCTGCCCAAGTGAAATATGAGGTGCTGTTCCTCCAATTTGCACTGGGCCACACTCTGACAATGGAGGAGGCCCAGGACGGAAAGGTCAGATTGGGAATGGGAGGGGGAATTAAAGTGCTGAGCAGCTAGGTTAAGGCGGACTGAGCAGAGGTGTTCAGCGAAACAATCGCCGAGCCTGTGCTTGGTCTCGCCGATGTACAGGAGTTGACACCTGGAACAGCGGATTCAGTAGATGAGGTTGGAGGAGTTGCAAGTGAACCTCTGCCTCACCTGAAAAGACTGTTGGAGTCCTTAGATGGAGTCGAGGGGGGAGGTAAAGGGACAGGTGTTGTGTTCACTTGCACCTCCTCCAACCTCATCTACTTTAACTCCCCCTCCCCCTGTGACTGCTTAGGCAGGTTTGTGGATTAATTGGCCCCTCTGTAAATTTCCCCCTAATGTGTTGGGAGTGGATGAGAAAGTGGGATAACATAGAACTAGTGCGGATGGGTGATCGCTCGTTGGGTGGACTCGTTGGGCCGAAGGTTCTGTTTCCATGCTGTATCTCAAACTAAAACTAAAGACTTAACAGCTCTGGAGCACTCAAGGACATGAGCATTTCCTTTTTGCCCTTAGAGAAATGCTGATGTTACTGATGCCAGCACCTTCCAAAGGCAAACACTTTGTAGGACAGAATGCTTTATTGCAATTGCCTTCTCCCTTCTTATGCTTACCATATGGTTAATTTAGCTATGAAAAAAAAACCATGACATTGTTCACATATTTTCAAAGGGCTGAATGAGTGGGTATGTCTCTTGTTAGATTTTTTTTTTTTTAATTCCAGGTTGATGGTTAATTTCCTGCAAGTCTTTTTGTGTTGTTCGATGCAACCATTGTGCATGCTTGAGTGCAACAGAAACACAAATAGCTGATAATATAATGAAACTCTGTTTATAAAAAGCTGTTTCGATCAGATGGGTACAGTGTGTTTTAGTTTGAGATTTTATCCAGAAATATATATTTCTAGTGCAAAGAATACAAGTGTGCAGATTGTTTCAGGTGTAAGCCACAGGGGATTATTCAAAGGACACATTTTGTTTGGTGACTGAATACTTGCTCTTGGCATTGTTAGAGTGAAGCACTTGGCTTAATGGAGAACAGCTGGTGTTCTATGGATATAATCACTCTGAAAACAAGCAAAAAGTTTTAGTATACGTTGTCAAATCTATCTGAATAACTTCCAGTATAAAGATCCAATCACAAAATAATAAAACAATAAAATAACTTTCTGAGCATGTTCTATAATGTTTTTTACCGGGAATGTTCATTGTAAAGACATTGAAAAATTTGTGCTTCATAAAACAGTGATTTGAAGGTATTCATGCTCGACAAAGTCTTGCTCTTGCATTGCATTACAACATTTTTATAACGGTATTATTTAAGAGAATGATTGTGAGCTCACTGGATTACAGAATAGTTGCAGCATGGAAGTAAACCATTTGGCTGCTCAACTATGTACAGCCTGCACACGGGATCAATCCAGTTAGTTCCATAACACTGCACTCACCCCATTGCTCTGCAACTTCTTTCCTTTCATATAATTGTCCAGTAAAGTAAAGTAAGTAAAGTAAAGTATCCTTTATTGTCATTCAGAACTTCCGGTCTGAACGAAATTTCGTGCCTTGCAGTCATACATATAATAAAATAACAAAACACACAATAAACACAGATTTAACATTCACCACAGTGCGTTCACCAGGCACCTCCTCACTGTGATGGAAGGCAAAGTCTTAAAGTCTTTGTCTCTTCCCTCCTTGTTCTCCTTCTGCGCTGAGGCGATCCAGGCTTCCGATGTTGTGACCCCGCCGGGTGGTGGTAAGTAAATCAGTCCCGCGGCTGAATCCGAGCTCTGCAAACGGGCCGGTTCAAACTCCGCGGCCCGGGGTGGTCGAAGCTGCCGAAGCTGCCGCCCTCCAGTCCAGCGGACGCAGCTGTTGTTGTGGGAGCTCCAGAAAAACAGGTCACCAACCTGTGACCTGCGAGCTCCCGATGATGTCATCTTTGTTCCTCTTTGAATCTCCCTCCTGCAGTACAATTAGCAGTGGGATCAAAATCCCATGTAACAATGTAAAAATATTTTTTTAGCATCAGTTCAGCTTAGAGTTATAGAATCATACAGCGTGGAAACAGACCCTTCGGCCCAACTTGCCCATACCGACCATCTACACTAGTCCCACCTGCCCGCATTTGGCTCGTATTCCTCAAAACCTTTCCTTTCCATCTACTTGTCCAAATGTCTTTTAATGTTGGTTTACTTCCTGCCTCAACTACTTTCTCTGGCAGCTCGTTCCTCCATATACTCACCACCATCTGTGTGAAAAAAGCTGCCCCTCGGTTTCCTATTACATTTTTCCCTTGCACCGTAAACCTTTGTCCTCTGGTTCTTGGCAAGAAACCATTCACTTCCATTTGATTAGTATATCAAAAAAAGAATAATAGTTGTTCAATAATTACTATTGAAATTGATCGCATTGTTCAATATTCAGTAGTCAAGAGAGATATATAACTCGCAGGGCTAACGGAATCAAGGGATATGGGGAGAAAGCAGGAACGGATACTAATTGTGGATGATCAGCCATGATCATATTGAATGGCGGTGCTGGCTCGAAGGGCCGAATGTCCTACTCCTGCACCTATTTTCTATGTTGAAAAATAGTCAACATTTCAATGTTATTCTTTGGGATGCCTGGGGGACATTTGCAAGTGCAAGTGTATGGTTTTTGCTACGTTGTTTCGCATTACTCCAAACCCATCGCTAACTCGGGCTTAATATTTTCCAAATAAAAACAGCTTCAGCATAATATACATTCAAATTTAAATGTTATTATTGACTGTCATTAAATTAATGAACTCTGTAATAACTAAATATTGTAATCCCATTAAGTGTTGATGTCTTTAGATCACAGTTGACTTGTAATGGTCCTCTATAATGCTTCTGTTTTATGTGTTTGCACGTTCCTTCAATGTAACAGCGGGAAAATAGATTACAAAAACAAAATCTAAAATACAGGTCTTTGTGATGCAGCTTTTATTTGTTCATAACTGTTTTTATGAAGTTTTCTATTATAAGAGATTATCCTGCACTAATATTCCAAGGGAGTTTGAGATCAAGATGGAAGTGATGTTAGGTCTATTGAAGTGTTAAAGTGAACAAATCCTTGAATCCTCTTGTGATCTAATCCAGGTTATTGAGAGAGGCAAGGGAGGAGATTGCTGAGGCCTGCATGAGGATCCTCTCAAGCTCCAGGTGAGATCGCAAAGAATTGTAGAGTAGCCAATGTTGTTCCTTTGTTTAAGAAGGGAAAGGGGTATAAACTAGGAAATTATGGACCTTAAATTATAGGGCCTTGCATCAATGCTGGGAAGATATCGGAGAGGATTCTGAGGATAGGATTTACACTTTGGGAGGTCAAATGTAACACCTTACATTTGATTGGATTAAATGCTATTTTTCATTTCTCCACCCATATCTATAACTGACCTAATTCTGCTGTATCTTTTGGTAGCCTTCCTCACTGTCCGCAATGCACCAATTTTGGCATTATCTGCAAAAGTACTAACCAACCCACCTACAATTACAACAAACTTATTTATATATATCCAAAATAACAGAGGTCCCAGCACAGATCTTTGTGGAACACCACTGGTCACACCTCCAGGCCGAATAGCACCCTTTCACTGGTACGCTCTGTCTTCAATGGGTAAGCCAGTTCTGAATCCAAACTATCAAATCACCATGGATTCAATCCCATGCTACTGATGTTTAAGGGGCTTTTTGATAGGCATGTGAATTTGACGGGTTGAGTTTAATTAATAATCATATTCGGCGGAGCCATCGTAGGCCGAAGGGCCTGTTCCTGTGCTGCATTGTTCTATGTTTAAGACCAATGTGGATTTTATTTTACATTTGAGGTTTATTTTTGGTCTTTTCATGCCATTGTATCTGGTCACAAATTTATTTTTACAGGATATTTCAAAATTGTTGTTGTTATACTTGAACCAAAGAATGGTACCAATAGCATCAGCGAATAAAATTATATTGTGTATGAAATGAATGATAAAATAACTTTTACATTGATTGTTGGTTTGAAGACATGAAGAATATTTTATTGGAAAATGCTGACTCATTAAATTTATGTCATTTAATTTAAGAAGTCATAGAAGAAGCAACAAAATAGCATTCATGAGTGAATGTTCAAAAATATAAGTTGCATACCTTAATGTGGTAATATAAGTTTACATTATAGAAAGCAACAGTAATTTAGCTGCGGATGTGATATTTGTCTTCGGGCATTTAGTTAGTTTAAAAAGCATGTATGTGGTGTGCTATTGTCATCATCATCTGATATATTGTCGCAATGAAGATGGATGAAGAATAATTTAATGAAAATGGTTTGTCTACTTTGAAACTCATTTCTATGAATAGGATGTTAATGGTCAAACTATGGAATGCATTTCTGATAACCCCTCTGAGCAAACTGCATAAATATAACATTTAAATGCGAAAGCAGGCCCAGGTTTTTTAAGGTTTGAGATTTCTCTCCATGTCATTTGCAAATTCACTGCAAACAATTACATTTTCCAAAGTAACCTTCCCAGAAATGACAGAATGGAGGCAGACTTGCAAATTTCCATCATTGAGCTTAGTTTAGTTTAGAGATACAGCGGGGAAACAGGCCCTTTCGGCCCACCGGGTCCACGCCAACCAGCGATCCCCACACATTAACACTATCCTATACCCACTAGGGAATTTTTTTACATTTAACAAGCCAATTAACCTACATACCTGTACGTCTTTGGAGTGTGGGAGGAAACCAAAGATCTCGGAGAAAACCCACGCAGGTCACGGGGAGACAGTACAAATTCCGTACAGACAGCACCCGTAGTCGGGATCGAACCCGGGTCTCCAGCGCTGCATTCGCTGTAAGGCAGCAACTCTACCGCTGCGCCACCATGCCGAGCTCTATGAATATTTCAGCTTGATAAAGCACTACATCATGTTGGCTGTCCCTGGGACTTTCCGCTGTTGCAGACATTTCATCAGTTTCACCACTTTGATCATTACATTATCATTGCCTCAAACTCTGCTTCTCAAACTTCTGAAGGAAGTTACTTGTACATCTAAGTGCATGAAAGCAAATCTTTAGCACATTCCAAAAATGCCTCATCTATTTTGAGGTATATTGTCAATTTGGTTCAACCTAATATCAGATTGTATAATCATGCCAATGCTAAAAGCTATCCTTGAATTTTCCTCGCCGGCTTGTTTGAAGATTCTTGATCTCATAAAAGCATTCTGAAAGGTATATATTGTTACAATATTTGTAATGTGGCGCATAACTTGACTTTAACTTACTGGGTATAATTAGACAGGTGCAGTCAAGTTAGTGACTACCATTAAGCAAACAATGCAAGTTCAGAAATGTCTTATTTTATATGTGAAATAAATTAATAGAAAATGCAAAATTATTTTTATATGAATCGTTTGCATAGTCACATACATGAATATGCTGCCCCCCCCCCCTCCCACCCACCATGGGGCATCCTCTGCTGCCATGATATTCTCCTTGATCAATAGTGCAACTCCCCCTCTTATCCCCTCCTCTGTCATGCCAGTAACATTGGAACGCCTGAAACTTTCAAGATTCAAGAGAGTTTATAGTCATGTGTCCCTGATAGGACAATGAAATTCTTGCTTTGCTTCAGCACAACAGGACATAGTAGGCATTGACTACAGAACAGATCAGTGTGTCCATATACCATTATGTAAATATATACACACATGAATAAATAAAATAAACTGATAAAGTGCAAATAACAGATAATGGGCTATTAATGTTCAGAGTTTTGTCCGAGCCAAGTTTAATAGCCTGATGGCTGTGGGGAAGTAGCTATTCCTGAACCTGGTCGTTGCAGTCTTCAGGCTCCCGTACCTCTACCTGAACTTGAGCTGTCAGTCCTGCCCATCCCTTAACCATGTTTCTGCAATAGCTATAATATTACAATCCCATTTGCCCATGTTTTTAGTTATTCTTGACATGGATTTTAAATTTTACATAAAATGAAATTGCCAAGCCCTAACCTTTCCTAATGATTTCAGTGGTTAATTATCGCATAAATACACTGCCGAGCACCAGTGAACTGTCAATGTAAGGGTGCGAATGGAAGACAGCCAAAATAATTTGGGTTGTCGTCCTAATTTGTACTTTTAAGTGTATCTCTGCAGCTACCAAAAATCATAGGTCATTTCATTCTCTCATGATGGCTGCTTATGACATCATGATTCTCTACTTTGTAAAACCTGGACTCATAGAATCACACTTAAAATAATATTTCAATGTATAACCATGCGGACAGCTCAATTTTAATAGTCTCCCTATTATTTAGATATTGTTACATGAATATTTTCCCGAAAATTGCCTAATAGCTTCAGCTGAAATCGGTTCAATTGAAAGGTATTTTATGTTTCTGCAGACAGTTTTTTTGACTACAAACCAAAATAACATGCCATTATGGGTCATTTCACTGAGGTCTGAGAGTTCCAGAACTTGAATCACATGAGAAAATAGACATTATGATTATTACACAAATAGCAGATAACTAAAATGAATTTCTGGGTGGAATATGAAAGCAGGATGTGGTGAAGATTAGAGATACAAGGAACAACACATGCTTGAATCTTGAGCAAAACACGAAGGGCTTGAGGTACTCAGTGGGTCGGGCGAGGGAAATGAGCAAATGACATTTTGGGTCCGACCGGAAACATTGGGTGGCATGGTGGCGCAGCGGTAGAGTTGCTGCCTTACAGTGCTTGCAGCACCGGAGACCCAGGTTCGATCCCAACTATGGGTGCTGTCTGTACGGAGTTTGTACGTTCTCCCCGTGACCTGCATGGGTTTTCTCCGAGATCTTCGGTTTCCAACCACACTCCAAAGACGTACAGGTATGTAGGTAAAATTGGCTTGGTACAAGTGCAAATTGTCCCTAATGTGTGTAGAATAGTGTTAATGCGCGGGGATCGCTGGTCGTTGCGGACCCGGTGGGCCGCAGGGCCTGTATCTCTAAAACTAAAACTAAAATTGTTAATTTTCACTTCAGATGCTACCTGACCTGCTGAGATCCTCTCGTACTTTGTTTTTTGATAGTATTATTGTTGTTTGATATCTCACCCCTCTTCTCCCAGATATAAGCATGTGGTTTATGAATTTGCTGATTTATCTGGATGAAGCATAGGGCTCTTTTCACTAAGACGACTTGAGTTCAGTCTAAAATATCTGCCACAAAATTACTTGTTGCAATAAAGTGGATATGAATGGATGTTATTTGACTGTGGCTTGCTCTATCTAATCAGCACTGACTGCACGGATTGGAATTCTGGGGGGGGGTGGGGTGGGTGTCTGACCCAGATAGCTTTGCTTATTTCAAACCTCCCTTTTGAAAGCTGATAACTGCATTGTATTTAAAGAGATTGTTTTGATCTTGACTGCTCCACCAACCTATCTCAACGATACTATGACAATATTGGTTTTAGTTTGAAATTAGCAAAAAATATATATTTTTAAGGATTTGACTTTTGTTTTTGTTTTTTCTTCTGTCGAGGTATTTAAACTTTCCTTTTTGTAGCTGAGTACCAGATGGACAGTTGAGTTTTTCCTTGGTCTTCAGGTTCCAGCTATTGAGGGATTCACTGTCAATGAGCAGAATAGACAAATCATTTTTTTCTTTATTTCCTGTTGAAAAGTTGGTTTTCTGCAAAGAACCCTAGGCAGCACTTCAAATGATAGCCATCAAAAGTCTTCATATAATAGTGTTATTGTTCAGGGATTTCAACCAAAGACCATTGTAATATGAAGCAATTATTGACCTCATGTTTACCAGGCTCTACACTTGTCTGCATTTCACATTATTATAATTAAAATATTATATGTTGATCATAAGAGAGACGAGATTGGGAACAGGATTAGCACAGAGCCAATTGATTCTGATCAAAAAAATTATTGGCAGAGTTCACAATATTATATCTAACTATGAGCTTCAAATTGGCGGCTGTAATTCGGCTCACAGACCCATCAAATATTCCACTTTTCTTCCCTCTTCATGTATACACTCTTCGGATTGGGATAGCTCTGGCTAATGCCAGATGTCCTTAATGGAGCCACTGGCATGTAAGCAGCAGCAAATCTGTCAACCACAATAGTCCTGACCTACTTACTGACTGAACCAGAATCCAAACCTGTCCCTTGCTCCATCACTGGACTCTATTAAGTATTTAAGGAACATGAGAAAAGTGCTAGGAAATGGCACTGAGGTAGAACAGGCCTCCAGGGTGGAGAATTCAATATCTTCACTGTGATCTCAACTTTGATCTTGATGGATTGTGTACCAATCTCAATGGACTGGAAGCCTACACGTTCCTATTTCACATTTTCTTCTGAATCAGGCGCTGCTTTGCCTAAATCACAAGAGCAATTATAACCATTGTTTGTACAATGTTCAAACAACCTGAAGGAAACGTGAAAAGTACCTTTCTTTTCAATCTATTACCTCTATTATCCAATCTCTTGCCTTTCTAATAAAATAATTAATGTTTAGTATCCATTTTTGTCAATGGAGGTATATAACAGGATCATTAAAAAGCGGGGAAGGATTAACCTGATCTTTCTGCAGCTTTTCCAGAATTCCTTTTGTCTCTGGTGTTTGAATTAAACTAGAGTTTAAATTTGACTAAAAATGTTCTTTTTGGAATGACAGATGCGGAGCTGTGGATGAAAATGGGATGCCACAGGGAAATGTAACTGACATTACAGCAAGATGCATGAAGGAGTTCTGACCTATTTGAACCTTGATGGTGCATTACTAGTTTTATTCATACAAAGACAATTGCATAAAATCCATCTTGCAACTCGTTTATACCAGTATGAGGGTTTTTTCTATAATAGCTTGCTCCATAACAAAAAATGTTTATTGTATTGTATGCAATGGCAGAAAATAAACAAAAATGATAAGAAACTAAGCACTACAATTTAATGTGTACCACTATAAAATGTGTCGTATGATAATGGTGTTTGTCATCGGTGACTACTTGATCTCTGCCTGGATACACACCTGAATCTGAGAGCTGAACCTGCAATCATAAATTTAGAGTCATAGGGTCATGCAGCATGGAAGCTGGCCCTTCGGTCTAATTTGTCCATGCTGACCACGATGTCCCAAATACATTAGAACTATCTGCCCGTGTTTGGCCCATATCTCTCTAAACCTTTCCTGTCTATGTACCGTCCAAATGTCTTTTAAATGTTGTTACAACAAAGCCCGTCTATCTGCTGGCAGAGGTTCCTTCCTCTCTCTCCCTCTCCCTCTCCCTCTCCCTCTCCCTCTCCCTCTCCCTCTCCCTCTCCCTCTCCCCCTCTCTCTCCATTCAGTTTTAAGGGCAGTGAGTTTCTACTTGAAGTGGACCACTGTCTGATGGAGAATATGGCATCGCTGAGGCCAGTTGATCACTGGCTCCCCCTAGATCATTAGATAATTAGATTATCAGATACTGTAACGGTGATGCCTATTCTAAATCCAGGTGAACTGGAATGGAGGGCTTGTTTACAAAGATGTGAATTTGGTATAAATGCACAATGTACAATTGAGCAGAGTTGATGCGTTAGTACTTTGAGCTGGTAACAATGGTTCCACTGAGGTTTCTGTTGTGACAATAAAGGTTCGATACTGACAATGAATGCCGTCTGCATGGAGTTTGTACATTCTTCCCCATGACCTGCATGGGTTTTCTCTGGGGGCTTTGGTTCCCCCAATACTCCCTAAACATACAGGTTTGTAGCTTAATTAGTTTAGTATAATTGTAAATTGTCCCTAGTGTATGTACAGGATGGTGTTAATGTGCGGGGCTCGCTGGTTGGCACGGACCCGATGGGTCGATGGGCCTGTTTCCACGCTGTATCACTGATCTAAACTAAACAAAGCTATTATCATTTAAATAACTGCTTCAAAATGTAATTTCTAAAAACTGTTGCAGCAAAAATACACTTTTTAGATAAAAAACATTAAATTAAGGCAAATTGATTGTAATATAAAGGATCTGACTGTTCCCTTTGCGTCCAAAATCTTTACCCTACATCTTTTGCTCCAGTGAAAGTAATAGTGGTTCAGAACCGCCACAATGTGCTACATTGCTGATAACTATATTCTGCACTCTACCTTCCCCTTTGCTCCATCTATTGTACTTGAGTTTGTCTTGATTGTATTTATGTATAGTATATCTGATCGGTTTGGATAGCATGCTAAACAAAGCCTTTGACTGTACCTCAGTACATGTGACAATAATAAACCTAAACCTAAAGGATTCTGCATCAGGCCTAACCTGAGGTTTCCCAGTAAGACTGGGCATTAATGCCAGAGCAAACAAATGGCTCACATATCTGTAGATAAGTCTGTGACAAAAGTAAGTACACTTACAAACTAGTATTCTTTGTTGAACCTTAGAGTGTCAACTTCACAGGTAGAATGTGGATGATCAACCATGATCACATTGAATGGCGGTGCTGGCTCGAAGGGCCGAATGGCCTACTCCTGCACCTATTGTCTATTGTCTAGATCAGCTAAATGCAGAGCTACATTTGGCTTCCTGCACTTACGTGAATGTTCATTTTCAGCTTAGCAAATAGCAAGATGAGGAGTAAACAACCACAGGAGATGCAAAGTAGTTGCCTTTGATTATTTGAGGAGGCTGGTAAAAGATGGTAAATGTATTGAATTTTACCTGGTTAAATGTTGTTGAATTTGCCTGGCGATTTGAGCTTAAACAATGATCTGAAAGTATTTTTTTTTCCTCTATTGAAGTTGAAGCCGATATGTTCTGAATGAAGAAACGGAGTACAGGAATAAAGGATAATCTTGACTTCACCTTGCCAAACCGGGATCAATTCCATCTCCCCAATGGCATTTTTTCTCATTGTCAGTCAAAGTTAATATTGGGTGGATCTGAACCCCATTGTCATGGATTACAATCATCTCTGTGCAATCCCAGGTCCTTGATTTTGTTTCTTATGGTTTTGGAATTTGTTTTTAAATGATTGCAACTTCTGCACATGAAACTGATCGATGATTCTGAAGATGTGGAAAATATTTGGCTGTCAGAACCCTCAAAATTATTGCATAATCATGTTAGATGCATATCATCAATCTATGGGCCACAAAACACACTTTTGCAGCGAACATATTAGTAGATTCAATCCAAACCATATAATTACATTTCCTCCTATGTGACAGGACTGAAGACATTTTAATTTCATGTCTGTCCTCCCAATGGGCAGAAAGAAGCATACTGGAAAAAGTGAATTTGGCAAATCAAAAGGTAGCACATTAATTACATTTTGTTAAGGAAACTATCTCACAATATTCTAGAATTGGCACAAGCTGAATGATTTCTTCTAACTTGAGAATACTGTGCTTCAGTACGTTATTTTTAAGCAGTGGCCAGAAACTGTGAGCTAGATTTCACTACAATGGGCTTGCTGCCTAAACAAATCTGGAAGGACGATCTTTTACTGAGGTAAGTGGTCTTGGATTCGAGTGACAGGGCCCTAACAATTGGCAGGGTCTCAAACGAAGAAGTGGAATCACAGGAGACACAAGGAATTGCAGATGCTTGTCTCTCGTGTAGAATACAAAATGTTGGTGTAACTCAGCGGATCAGGCAGCATCTCTGGAGGACATGGATTCATCAACAAGACCCAGCACCATTTTGGACTCCAAGACCAGTCCAAGGCGAGGTGCATCAATGAAATAGTCAAACAATTTGGCCAAGGGAATTGAGATTTACACATCCATGAATTAATCCTGAAATTTAGCATAGGAATTGCCATCTGTCCTGGGCTAAATTATTGGCATAAACCAGTAAAAGCCAATAAAACTCTAATGAACTACCAGGGCATAATGAACAATTATAATGCACTTATCAGATGTTAACAAGCAACAGTAAAAATGTTGACACAAGGAACTGCAGATGCTGGAATCTTTAGCAAAACACAAAGATCTGGGGGTCAGACAGCATCTGTGAAGGGAATGAATGGGCGAGGATTCAGCCCAGGACCCTTCTTCAGATAGTATATATTGTTTTTATCGTAATGCCAGCTGTCATTCAACAGGGTAGAGCTCCTTCCTTCGGAGGCTGATGGTTGATATACGTTCCATTCCAGTTAGCAGCTTTCTAGTGCAATTCTGAGAAAATATTAGTGCTGCAGGTGCTGTCTGAGGTGAAATATTAAAACCAAGACAACATATGCTCGCTCAGGTGTACATATCCGATTCCACAACACTGTTTGTACGAAGAGTAGGGAAGTTATTGTACGTGAATTGGTAAATATTGATCTTGCAATTATCTTTAGTAAAGCATATCATCTTGTCATTATAATCTTGCTGTTTGTGAGAACTAGCTGTGCCACAAATTGACTGCCATATTTCCTGCATTGCAACTGTGACTGCATCTCGGAAAATAATTCACTGGCAGTGCCAGCAAAGTGCTGTGAGATACACTCAAATAAAATAAATGCGTCTTCCTTACCATTGCCTGCAAAATTTGCAAGATTGTTTCACATTGAATGAAAACAATAGACAGACAGAAAACCAGAGTTTGAGATAATAATTGGAGCTTGTTAAAAATCCAAAACAAAATTACTTGTTAGACAAGTTGAAGGAACAATTGATTAACTCGCGTTGTAATGCGTTTTGGGTGCCGGTTAATTCATGAGTTTATTCTTGAACGTGTGACATTTCTCTTAAATTGACATTTATTTAATTGAATGCATATGTGAAATTAATGAATGCAACAAAAGACAGTCATTTAACGGCTGATTTTAATGTGTGGAATTTGCCGCACAGCAACTAAATAATGGATGCACTCTGTTCTTTTAAAGATAAGAGCTTGAATTGACTAATCATCTTGCAGTTATTAATCAGTGTGCTGTTTTTGCCATATTAAGTTAAAGGCCTCATTCACATTTGTAAAGCTAGATATCGCTACCTTTGAATTATAATGAACACAGCCCTTGATTAGCATGACCTATTCTGAATGATGCATTAAATGGCAATGCAAATTGAGTCAATGTCAAATATGTAAGTGGAAAAATGATAACACAAAATAATACTTGAAAATTGTTCGTTAAGTTTTGTCTAATGTGACATCTTGATGCATAATGTGTGGGGAACTTTGTCTGAGCTGCTGCAATTTTCATTGAATCTGATTTAGTTTGAGCTGCTCTCACTGAAACAATTCTATTCAAGGAATTCTATTCATTGTTTTTTTTGCATTTATAACAAAGAATTCAAACTGGCATGACACTTTTTTACAGCAATGCCTCTTTAGAGCAACGCGGAGCCAATATGCATGAGTTACTTTGCCAATTTCCCATTGTTCTTTGGCTCTTGACAACTAGTTAAATTTTTATATGAACCGAGTCAATGGAGCAATTGGCTCTTTTGATGTAATTTAAAAGACTAAAAGTCAAGTCTAATGCAGTGTTTGAGAAATGTGTAGGTGTTACTTTGAACTAGATTCGGATATGCTGCAGTATGCATGAAGCCAAAATGGTGCACAACAAAAGATTCTGGGAAACCTAAAAGCTGCATTTTGCAAAATCCTTCTTTGTCAGTTGCAGACAAATTTTGCAACGGCACAAACACCTCTGGATTTCTGATTTCCAATTTGCAAATAATTTTCTTAAGAATGATATTTAGATTTTCTGCTTCTGAAAAGTGAAAGGTCAAAGGAAGCCTATAACATTTGTAAAGGATCCATTTGCAAACTCGCATGATCTAATTAAAGTGGGCAAATGGTTTAAAATCTTAAAAACCTGAATCATCAGTCAGGTTTTGGACTGTATTTATTAATAAAATAATTTTCACACTGTCATATTAAATCAGTAAGTTGTTCCCTTTGGACAAATCGTTTCCTATGGATTCTGTGTGACTCATCATATAATTTATTCCAATTCAATTGGCCTTGAAATGAAGTAACCACAGAGCGGGGTTGGATGTTTTCTTGTTATTCCATATGTTAATTATCAAGTTCTAAATCTTAAAATGTTAAGATTAAAATCTATCAAATGTTAAGCCATTTGGGAACAGATTTTTGGGAACTGCAATTTGTTTGGCTCTAAATGAAACATTGGGAATGCTGGGAGGAAAATATATTTTCTAACGGTAATATTTTTGAACATTTCACCCATTGTAGTACATACCTGTTCATAGTAGGTCTGTTTTGGAAGAATTATTGTCAAAGAAATGATTGTCCAAAAAGTCGTATTGGAAAGTTGACTTGTATTGTTGATCCCCAACAGAGAGGTTTGTAAAACTGGTGACATTCATCAGATTTTGAATTTGACCATCACAGGTTTGCATTTCTGAGCTGAAAGGTTCTTTATTACTCCTCTCATAGTTTTCTGATACTTTCTCCCGCATGTAAAGGATCAGAGTCGACATCACTACTGCCATAGTTCATCGAGCAGCTTCAAAAAATCAGCTTCACTGGCAGATTGCCTTACGGGTGTCAGAGGTTATGGGGAGAAGGTAGGAGAATGGTGTTAGGAGGGAGAGATAGATCAGCCATGATTGAATGGTGGGGTAGACTTGATGGGCCAAATGGCCTAATTCTGCTCCTATCACTTATGATCTTATGATCTCACGGCATCTTTTTTCTCTTTCCTAATTCATTCAAATATTTTGATTCCTTCTTTATTCCCTGTTCTAGTAGGAATGCTCTTTAAAACTGTAATCTTATTTGGAAAACAGCCACTAACTTTATCCACTATTTCAAGGGTCCACCTGTCATTTCATCATCTTATTACAAAATATTTAATATTATTTGATATAAAGATTGTAGGTCTACAGCAAAATTTGTTAAGGAGCATTTTTATTCAGAATTAGGCTTTTGGACTGTCTTGAATGGTTGAAATTCGTGCGAATAATAGGATGCAAAGCATTTTCTGTGAATTATGCACTTTCGTACAATTGTGCAAAATGAATAAATTAAGTTGCTGATCAGATTTGCAAATTATGTGATTCTGTAACCATTTGATTTGGTCTGGGTCCGTGAAATAATCAGGGCCAGATTGTGTGCTATTGTTGAAGCAGCTGCAGTGTTTAATTAACTCCCTTTCCAGATCATACATACTAGAGTCCGTGATATCGTTATTCAAGTGGATAATAGCTGGTTGCTTATCCAATTGTATGGGATGAGCTCCAGTTTTTCAGAATGCTTTGAGTTAAGATTTGTGGTTAGAAACACATTTTTATTGTTCCTCAAAATTAATGAATAGAACTTGCATGGGTCTCTAAAATGCATGCAAACTCGAGGGCAGTTGAAAATGTCAAAAGTGCCAATGATTTCAGTTGATGGTTTGCAGTCTTCAGTATATATAATGCCTGTTGATCATCGAACATGGAGGATCAGACCCAGGCCCCAGGAGAAACAAAGCTTGAGGTGGGGGTCTAGCTTTTGTGATGTGTGGGATCATGTACTTTTTTGACATTTCAAAACTAAACTTTTATTCGTAATAATTTGCAAAACAAAAACAGTGTAAAACCTCTTCATACATTCTTAATGTTCATACATTAAATGGTTTCATTTAACACATTACCCATCGACACTCATGTGGCCCCAGGATGATAACCCCTTGTTTTAGCAGTGTCACCATTGGATGCAGCATCTCAATGCCTAGCAGGGGAAGGATCCTAGACTGTGGTCCTTCCCCACAGAGGCTTCGCGTGGCTGCACCAAGGTTCAGTGGGTCCCTCAGCACGTATTCCTGTAGTCTGGAATGGCAACATTCCCTTACAGACATTTCGCTGTGCTGGAGATCCAACAAGTTCCAGACATACCAAAGAGCATCTTTTACCACATTGATGGCCTTCCAGCAGCACTCGATGTCCATTTAAAAGTGTGTCCCTGGGAATAGCCCGTAAATCAGAGAATCCTCTGTGCAGCATCCAGTAGTGATGTGTTGCTGGAGACATTAGGAAAAGCAAGATTCAATGGATGGCCAGAGGAATGGCTGGATAAAGAGTCAGAGGAAGGAACTTTAAGTAGTGTTGGCACCTATCTTTATATAGAACATAGCGCCATTGCTGTTTGTATTCTACATAGGAACTTTAAGGTTGGGATAACAGCAGAAAATGCTGGAAAGCTCGGAATCTGTGGAAAGAGAAACTTTTCAGATCTGGGTCCTTTCATAAGAGGTCTCTTATACTTTATAACAACATTTTCCTTCGATGTAATACGACATTTAATTCCCCCATAGGCCCTGACAACAACTTTTTCTGTTGGATTTTTGTGCCAAAGGGTTATATATTTGTTGTAAACTATGTATTAATTTATTAAATGTACGCCGCAGCTGTGTACTGTCATAATTTTACTGCAGCATTCGGATCTGCCACCGCTGACCTTCTTAATGTGTTTTGTTTGGATTGAACTGAATCACCTTCAATCTTTATATGAAATTGTCACATTATTATCACTTCCCTAAAAGCCCCATAAATATAAGATTTATTAATCATCTCTATTTCATTGCATAGTGCTAGATCTAAAAAAAGCATAGCCTGTTTCCTCCACATTCTGATCCAGAAAACCTTTTAGACAATAGGTGCAGGAGTAGGCCATTCGGCCCTTCAAGCCAGCACCGCCATTCAATGTGATCATGGTTGATCATCCCAATCAGTACCCCGTTCCCCATATCCCCTGACTCTGCTATCTTTAAGAGCCTCTTGAAAGTATCCAGAGAACCGCCCTCTGAGGCAGAGAATTCCACAGACTCACAACTCTCTGTGAGAAAAAGTGTTTCCTCGTCTTCGTTCTAAATGGCTTACCCCTTATTCTTAAACTGTGGTCCCTGGTTCTGGACTCCCCCAACATCGGGAACATGTTTCATGCCTCGAGTGTGTCCAAACCCTTAATAATCTTATATGTGTCAATAAGATTCCCTCTCATCCTTCTAAACTCCAGAGTATATAACCCCCGCCGCTCCATTCTCTCAGCATATGACAGTCCCGCCATCCCGGGAATTAACCTTGTAAACCTACGCTGCACTCCCTCAATAGCAAGAATGTCCTTCCTCAAATTAGGGGACCAAAACTGCACACAATACTCCAGGTGTGGTCTCACTAGGGCCCTATACAACTGCAGAAGGACCTCTTTGCTCCTATACTCAGCTCCTCTCTTGCAAACTGATTGATTCACCCTGATTTCTATTACTGTTCAATTAGTTGCCTAGACCAGATTAAACTCCTCCACGATCAGAATCAGAATCGTTTATTGTCATTTGAACATAAGTTCAAACGAAATTGCGTTTCTGCAGTCATCATCAAACAAAAAAAAAACCCACACACAATTAACACAATTCCACAAAAAACATCCATCACAGTGAATCCCCAAACATCACCTCACTGTGATGGAAGTTAAAAAAAGTCTTATCTCTTCTCTGTTCTCTGTGCCCATTCCTCTCCTACAGTCAAGCAGCCAAATTGCTGCATCGAGGCGATCGAGGCTCCTGATGTTAGATGTTAGAACCTCCCCGCGGCGGGCGATGATAAGTCCCGCGGCCGTTTAAGCCGCGCCGGGCGATGTAAGGCCCCGCTCCGGGTCGATTTAAACCCCTCGATTCGGGCGGGCGAAGTTTGCCATTGCGGGAGCTCCGAAAAGCGGTCTCCCACCAGGGACTTGCGAGCTCCCGCTGTTACCGTCCACAGGGCCTGCAGCCAAAGCCTCCGAGCTCCGAAGTCGGGTCGCAGCCGCGCACCACCACAGCTCTCCGCACTCCGAAGTCGTCCAGCTCTGCGATGGTGAGTCCGCAGGCTCCGCGACTGAAGCCCCAGGTCGATTCCGGTTGGAGGCAACAGAGACTCGACAAGGAAAAAGTCGGGTCCTCGTACAGGGAAGAGATTTCCCCCACCGCCCCCACATATACACAGCTAAAAATAATATAAAAACTAAAACCAAGACATCCACTTAACGGGACAAAAAGAAAAAAAAGACAGACGGACTGCAGAGGCCGCTGCCGACAGGCGCCGTCATCTTGTCCTTACCCTTGTATTACCCTTAATACACGCACCTTTAATTTTCTGATTAAGGTCTATATTATTAATACTTGGGGACCTGTTGTCAGTACCCGTGAGGTTTTCTGCCCCTTGTTATGTTTAGCTGTATCAAAATTAAACTCCTTGAATTTTTGACCAATGACTCTTTCTTTATGATGCCTTTATCCCCTTTATAATCATAACTCCTGCTCTTCCTTTTCAACTTTGACCATCTCTTCTAATCTTTAGACAGTGTGTCTGTTAAAGAAAATCAACCCACCATTTCCTGGTTTAACCACTATACAAAGTTATGATCCACCCTACATATTAACGAGGAAATACTTGTACTGACATGATGCACAACAAGGGGGTGTTATGGCTCAATGGGGAGCACTTATGGGAAGCTGATGGGTTTTGTTCCACGGCAGTGCATTGAAATTTTGAGGCAGTATTTCCAAAGTTGTAGTGTTACCTGCTGTGTTTCCTCCTTCACCAAAGTAGCCATTCTTTGAAACATGTCTCATTATGAGTGACCTAAAATCATGAAAGATCCTATGGTATGGTAGTTTTTTTAATTTTATTTTTGAAATATTTGTGTTATAGACTTGTTCGGGGTAAGAAAAATATAAGAAGGACAAATGGGATTGAACAATGAACATGAACTTACATTTATTGTCCCAGATTCAAGTCTCCACTTAATATATCAAGGTGATCTAAAATCACAGTGCCCAGGTTTATGTTCCTTACATACTCCGTTTAGGCTTGGAGAAACTAACTGCTGTGTATATTTCACCTAATTTAGCACCACTTTGCCACTTAGCTGTTTTGCCTTTGAGCTGTTATCGCACACAGGTTTACAGTTAGCCTCTTAAAGGTACAATCCATCTGCTTGTATCCTCTCTGTCGCTATTTCCTTCAGATGTTTGTATTTGAACATGATCTTTGATTCACCAGGCAATCCCAACCTGTTTGAGACACAAAGTGCTGGAGTAACTCAGCGGGTCAGACAACATCTCTGGAGAATATAAATAGGTGATGTTTTGGGTCAGGACTTCAGACCCAGTTCTCACCCTGAAGAAAGGTCCAGACCTGAAACGTCACCTTTCATGTTCTCCAGCGATGCTGCCTAACCCGCAGAGTTATTCCAGCACTTTTTGCCTTTTTTTAATGTAGTTTCAGAGTTAGCAAAGATGTTTTGAAATATGACCAGTATGCAGGGCAGCCAACTAATGCACATTGACATCTCCCCTTCAACAGTAAGATAAATGATGAGGTAATGTGTTGTTGTAGTGCTGGTTCAAATATTGTGGTGCAATCTTATACTGTCACATCACCCACATCAAGTCATCCTCTCTGTAACCACTGGTTGGTGGGAGCACCATCAGGGCCAAGATGAAGTTGCAAACTATATTTACTTTTGATAAATGTGTAGTCATTGCATCTACAGGAATAAATGTGCAATTCAAGAATTTGAAGGAAGGTTGTAAACCAGCACAGGGAACGATTAGATGGAAAATCAAAATCCTACAAATGCTGTTACACTTGAGGTCAGTGATTGACCTAAAACATGAACTCTGTTCCCTTCTCCACAGCTGAGAGGAGAACAGATCTTTTCTGAGTATTTCCATCAATCGTTTTTTTGTAGGGCTCCGAGTGTTGGTGTAGATCTGTCACTTTCAATTTTAGGACAGGATTGAAACACCGTGGATGAAATCTTGTTGCCTTTTGGTGACAGATTCCACTGCGAAGCAATGGCATTCAGCCATTAAAATGGAAGTCATAGAATTGAATGTGTGAATAGCTGGGTGCAGCCAGCAAGCCTTGGCGGACGGAGTGAAAGTGTTTCCGCAAAACAGTCGCCTAGTGTACCAGAACTGCAGCAGCTCTTTAAATTTGCTGCTGTGTCAAATAGTTTGCCCTTTCAGATTGCATTGGATTTGGAATTATGAATAGAGTAAATAAAAACATATTTTAGATTTACATTATGTGCAATTATATTGAATTTATCTTGAAAGAAATACGTCTTTTGGAAGTTTTGGTGATCATCTCTACCCTGATATCATCCTTTCTATTAATTTTGTTTTTTTTAAATGATAACCCAGTTCCTGATTTTTTTAAATAGATTGATTTTCCTTTAATTGCATCTCCTGCTTTTTCGTCTCAAAATAGATGAAAACCAAATTAAACTTCTCTCATTGTAGCACATTTTCTCATGTGGTGGAGAGAACTCAGGAAATTATCACTTCTGCACAGCCATACCTTGAAAGCTAAGCTAGAAAGTTAGAGCACCAGCAGGGGTAAGCTGCCTAATGAAGGCTGGTGACTTCCTCGCTCGACATCAATTAATTCACTTCCACATTGCTGTACCTAATCACCTGTGACCTGAACAGCCCGCACAACTTTGTATGGAGACATTTCCGTAAAGAATTCCTGCACCTAGATCGGCTTTCAGGATTTAGACTTTAATTGCCAATAGAGTTGACCAAAATATTATCTACTCCCTCAGTAAGTCATCCTGTGTTGCCTATCACATGATCCTGGGAAGCTTGGAAACTTGTATATCTGACAACAGTGGGAAGGAACTAAGTTCACAGTTGAGGGAAATCTTAATTCCTGAAAGCAGGAATTTTTTGCAAAGCTTGAGAGTGTTAATGTTTCAGGTCAGTGACCTTTTCTTGATTCATGTTATCATTCACTTGAATTATTAACTCTTTCTCATTAGATGCTGCTTGACCTGCTGAGTGTTTCCCGACATTTCTGCTTATTTCAAACTTCCAGCAGGCACAGTTTTTGTCCAGCAAGTCAGTGCAGGAGCATTTGACCTTTTCACTCAAAACACTGCTGACTAAGCCACAGGAATGTTAAAAATGCATTGGTGTGAGGGAAATCACAAGTTCTTCAAATTATGAGCCGGTGGTGGAAGATGCTGAAGGCATGTCCAGAGCATAGCCGTGGACCACCTTTATTACATCGGCCACACAATAATTCCCTCTCCCACAATCGGTCTGAAGAAGGGTCCTGACCCTGAACCTATGCCCTCCAGAGAGGGTTTTGGCCTGAAACGTTGCCTATTTCCTTCGCTCCATAAATGCTGCCTCACCCGCTGAGTTTCTCCAGCACTTTTGTCTACCCACTCCAGAGATACTACCTAACTCACTGAGTTACTCCACAACTGTCTGTCTTTTTTTCCAAACCTGCATGTGCAGATGCGCGTTTTTACAGATATTTTTGCAGTCCTGCTGGTCTACAGAAGTTGAAAATCTGATGCCTCTGTTTCCCACTCCATTCCATCAATAAAAAGCATTCCCTCAAAGTTCCATAAATGACGTCCAATCCATAGTGTTTACAGTCGATTCTCAGCCTCCCTCATTCACAAAAGCTAAAGCCATTTGCCACTCAGAAAACATAATTGCAACAGGCCAGAGATTGTTGTCCAAAATTGTTCTGAACACTGTTTAATCTTGACACTCAAAAACTGACACTCCAAAGTTATATATTCCTGTTACTGTAGTTCTTTACCGTTCCAACTGTTCTCTGTGGTGCAATCCCATCAACAGATGCACAGGTAGGATTCCAGTTACTACAGCGTTCTGATGCTATTGATAGATATCCTGTTGGTTTTGAACTCCATGAGTAGACCTCCACAGCCTGCTACACCAGCTCCAGTGTGGGAATATAAACATTATGGGCAAACTGAAGTGGGTATGAATGGTTATAAAGAAGAGGTATCTTTACATGTATAATTGCATCATCATTGTGCTATTTGCACCCCTCTCACACTTCCTTATTTACACTGATTTGGCCAGCACTGTGCTGCCGGTACATGTAATGATGAAGTGGCGCAGTGGTGCAGTGGTGCAGCTGGTAGAGCCACGGCCTCGGAGTGCCAGAGACTCGGGTTCGATCAAGACCTTCGGTATTGCCTGTTTGGGTTTACACGTTCTCCCAGTGCTGCATGGCATCCCAAAGATGTGCAGGTTAATTGGCCTCTGTAAATTGCTCCTAATGTGTAGGGTAAGTGGAATAACATAGAACCAATGTGACCGGGTGATCAATGGTTAGCACGGACTCGGTGGGCCGTAATGCCTGTTTCCATGCTATATCCAAAACCAAACTAAAAGTCTTGGGTATCTCATCTTGTATATAGTACTAATAATGTGCAAGTCCTAGTGAGGGGATGCATACACTTATTTAATTGCTGCATTGGATGCTCTGTTGATGAAGACATCATCACAGATGTCTTTGACATCTTGCTCTCAGTCTGGGCCCCCTCACTCTCTTTGCAAGAGTGCACAGTTTGGCTGGGAAGTTTGCCAGCATTTAATACGTTCTTCCTACTGCTCTATTAGTGTCCTGTTGATGAATGGCCCATGAGCATCTGCATCCAGTTAAGCAGAGCTTGGGTGGTGTGCACTCTGACGTGGGCATTTCAGTACCATTTCTGCCATTATTGTTTGCCCTTGCTCACCTGTGAAGTGCTAATCTCTGCACCCAAACACCAGTATCTGTTTTATCGGCTTCAACACAGTGGGAGAAATCCGTGCTGTCTGTGGAAGATCTGTAGCCTCTGACTTTATAGCTTGAGGATGTGACCTTTTCCGAAAGTCTACATGAGACTGGGTAAAGGTCCTATGGAAACATGACACGAATTAGAAAGTAAAAATGCTTAGGATTTTTATCATATACATCAATGCCATTTAAATTCAGTTCAGATGAAAAACCGTGTAAACAAGATGTCTAAAGGAGAGAGAATTCTGCCACTTGGCTGGTCTGTTATCTCACCGCCTCATATGAACATGTAATCTAATGCTCTGGCTATCCCAAGGGTGGCCACCTCAGCAGAGGTTAGGTTGCTGAAGGCTGGTGGATCATCCCCTGTTCACTGTTCTCTGATGTTCTGTAAAGAAGCAAAAGTGCAGCACAGTGGGGCATCTGGTAGAGCCGCTGCCTCACAGTGCCAAAGGCCTGGGTTCGATCCTGACCTCGGGTGCTGTGAGCATGGAATTTGAAAGTTCTCCCTGTGACCTTGTGGGTTTCCTCCAGGTGCTCCAGTTTCCTCCCATGTCCCAAACACGAGCGGGCTTGTAGGTTAATTGGCCTCTGTAAATTGCCTATATTGTGTGGAGGAGAGTGGACGAGAAAGTGGGATGACATAGAACTAATGTGAAGGGGTGATTGATAGTCGGTGTGGACTCAATGAACCAAAGAACTTGTTTCCATGCTATATCTTCCAATCAATTTCAATCAATGGACAAATGAGTGGGTATAATCCTGTAAGCCCCTTGGACTATTGTGGATGGGTACAATGATAGCACTGTGCAATTGTGCTCATCTTTCCTGGTTTGATAAGTCATTGTACAGGATTGAGTATTAAGCTCAGTCCTAATTGTGCCATTACAGGAATGATGTGGAGGCTTTGGAGTGGGAGCAGAAGAGGCTTACCAGAATGTTGCCTAGATTAGAGGGTAGTAGCTATAAGGAGGGGTTGGAGAAACTGGTTGGTGGCTGAGGGGTGACTTGATAGAAGTATGTAAAATTCTGAGATGCAGAGATAGCATAGATGGTCAAAACCTTTTACCTTGGGTGGATATATCAGAGACTGGAAGATATAACTTTAAGGTGAGAGGGGCAAAATTCAAAGGAGATGTGCATGGCACTTTTTTTTACACTGAGAGTGGTGGGTGCCTGGAACAAATTGCCTGTGGTAGTGGTAGTGGTAGATGCAGATACAATAGTGTTATTTTGGAGGTTTTGAGATAAGCACATGGATAGGCAGGGAATGGAGGGATATGACTCACATGCAGGCAGAGGAGATTAGTTTAACCTGACATCATGTGTTGCACGGACATTGTGAACCACAGGGCATGTTCCATAGAAACATAGAAACATAGTAAATAGGTGCAGGAGGAGGCCATTCGGCCCTTCGAGCCAGCACCGCAATTCATTGTGATCATGGCTGATCGTCCCCTATCAATAACCCGTGCATGCCTTCTCCCCATATCCCTTGACTCCACTAGTGCCTAGAGCTCTATCTAACTCTCTCTTAAATCCATCCAGTGACTTGGCCTCCACTGCCCTCTGTGGCAGGGAATTCCATAAATTCACAACTCTCTGGGTGAAAACGTTTTTTCTCACCTCAGTCTTAAATGCCCTCCCCTTTATTCTAAGACTGTGGCCCCTGGTTCTGGACTCGCCCAACATTGGGAACATTTTTCCTGCATCTAGCTTGTCCAGTCCTTTTATAATTTTATATGTTTCTATAAGATCCCCCCTCGTCCTTCTAAACTCCAGTGAATACAAGCCTAGTCTTTTCAATCTTCCCTCATATGACAGTCCCGCCATCCCAGGGATCAATCTCGTCAACCTAGTGCTGAACTATTCTGTGTTCAATTCTCTAACTTCTGCTCCTGACACTTGATGCAACTTCCAACCTCGTATTCTTACTCATCAGCTGCAGGCATCTTCCTTTTTGCACTGAGGGAAAATGGTGTCACCACAGCCCTCATTGACGTCAGCGTGATGTTTGTGAACTTATCTGATGGCAGCTTTGACACCCACTCTAATGATTTACCTTTTGTTGCACTCGCAACTTTCTGAGTCTTTGTGTATTGGTACATTTGCTGCACATATATTCTCATCCCACTGTCGCTCAGAAAGAAGAAGCTAGCATGTTAATGAGAGCCATTTAAACCACTCAGGGAATAATGGAAGAAAGACGCAAAATGCTGGAGTAACTCAGCATCTCTGGAGGGAAGGAATGGGTGACTTTCTCGGGTCGAGACCCTTCTTCAGACTAGTATATGGCCCTTTGTGAAGCTTCACTCTCCTCACATCCTTAATTCTAAAAAGACTCAATGATCACGCAGGACAAAGCAGCATGGCAAGATAGGCACAAAAAGCTGGAGTAACTCAGCGATACAGCATCTCTGGTGAAATGGAATAGGTGACATTTTGGGTCGAGACCCTTGTTTAGACATCCTATCCAGCTCCCTAATGTTTCACTCATTCCATCACTGACTCACCATTTCCTGGAAACAATATGTTACTCGTGACACCCTTAACCTGCCTGCAATGTCCACCATAAAATGGACTGCAGGTGCACGAGACTGCTACATTAAACCCATAAGTTATTCTTCAATTTGTCCACCATACTGATGTGGAAACAAATCAGCAATTCTTCATTCTTAGAATGATCCCAACCCGAGCATCACCTATCCAAGTTCTCCAGAGATGCAGCCTGACAAGGAACATAGAAAAATAGATGCAGGAGTAGGCCATTCGGCCATTCTAGCATGCTCCGCCATTCAATATGATCATCTAAAATCAGTACCCCGTTCCTGCCTTTTACCCATATCCCTTGATTCCTTTAGCCCTAAGAGCTAAATCTAACTCTCTCTTGAAAACATCCAGTGAATTGACCTCCACTGTCATCTGTGGCAGAGAATTCCACAGATTCACAAATCTCTGGGTGAAAAAAAATGTGTTATTCCAGCACTTGGCATCCTTCATCATTGCTGGGTCTAAATGCTTGAACTCTCTCTCCATCAATAGTGGCATGTTGCCTTCATCAAAGGACTGAGCAATTTAAGGTAACTCGGGGTAGATAACAACTGTGGCCTTGCCAGAAACACCTATAAACAGAAACAAAAGTTAAGATACGTCCAACTGTTAAAATTGCAACAATTGGTTTCTTCAAACATCAGTAAAAAAGAATATTCAATGTTCATTGAAAATAGGTTAATCCTTCAGAGCAAAAGGACAATCTTTCACTGTCGTTTAATCATTTCGATCCAGCATATTTCAGAATATTTTGTTCAAAGAGCTTTTCATTTAAAAAACAGACATTTTAAACCCTCAGTACTTAATTCACTTTTGTTGAACTTCTGAACCTCCCAAGACTGAGTCTATTATTTCTACTTGATTGCAGAAATTCTGATTGGCAAGATTAGAATTTTGGGGGGAATTAATACAATAATATTATACTCCATGTAATTGTTCTCATGAATATTCATGAGGCGCTTTTGACTAAGATAATGAAATTACTTTAGGTGAAACCTATGTTTTAAATCCCAATGTGAAAGCCCAGGCTGAGTATGTAATTTATTTGCGTTTTACACCCTTCCTTAGAATATTTATGATTTTACATTTACAAAGATTAATTAATAACTTCAAGTAGGAAGAGCCAACCCGTTGCTATGTTACAAAAAGAGAATCAACTGTTCAAAAGCTGGAAAAGCAGTCCCAGTGGACGTTTTTGACATTGATGTTGTTCTTTTATTTATGAATTCCATTTAGTCCAATTAAAGGTCATTACAGGTAATTAGTTAGGTATTTTACCTTTCACTCGGCAATAGTGTTCCGATGTAGAACAACCCTGGTTATAGATTCTTGGCCATCAACTTACGCTGCGTATGCAGCTTTGCACTTTGGTATTATTCCCGAAAAACACCGTGCCAAGTTTTGTTTTGCTGCACTACCTTTCACACAGGTGAGCCAGAATGTGGAGATGCGATTGTCTCCCTTGGGCTGTTAGATACATTTTGCAGAGACTGGGTGTTGATAAGTCACCAGTAATGGTGAAGAGATCACGTTATATTTTTTTTCATAATTGGAAGCCAGTGTTGATTTTGAGGCAATTGGGAAAAATCTCACACAGGATAATTTATGTCATTTGCATAGGCTAAAATTCTGAAGTCCCCGCTGAACCCAGACTAGTTGAAGCCCTACATTTTTTTTTCTGAATGCTGGATAATATTTTAGCCATATAAATTGGATTAGAAGTGATATCACAATGAAGAATCTAAATCATGTCATGCTGGGTCTCAATCTCAGATGAGAAGTTGAAATCATTAGCTCCAAAGTTTGGGTACAGCAAGCCCCAGGAAGGATCTTGACCCGAAACGTTATGTATCCATGTTCTTCAGATATGCTGCCTGACCTGCTGAGTTACTCCAGCACTTTGTATCTCTTTTTTGTTGTTGTAAACCAGCATCTGCAAATTCCTGTAAATCCCTTTTGCACTCCAAACAGACATCAAAAGCAGATGCATCATCTGTGACTGAGTTGATTGAAAGATGCAGCTTGAAAGCAGGCCCCTTTGGCCCACAGAGTCCACGTCGACCATAGATCATCCATTTACACTAATTCCACATTACCCCTCTTTCACATCCACTCCCTACACAGTAGAGAAAATTTACCGGTGTCAATTTTGAGAAGTGATTACACATCTTTGAGAAGTGATTACTTCTCGGACAAATTATTGTCAGGGACAGTGGTCATATGCTGTAAGCATGAAGGGTGGAAAAATTACGTGATGAGCTTCCGTGCTACTTTGATGCTTCCATACCCATTTTGGAGCTTAAAACTCCAACCAACAGTTTCTGAACCTCATGTGAATTTGCAACATGCATTTGGCAGTAGAAAACCCTCCAACAGTATTTAAAAGGATCTTAACGCACTTACAGGCCTCATTTATTATGGCTATTGCGACAACGTTTGATGTTTGATGCTGTTTACAGTCGCATTAAGTTGTTCACATCCACCTGGAGGACTGCGACAAGGATTATTTCCCCAGACTGCACATGCTCACTGCACAAACCACTTACTCCCAAGTGTGGACTATTTTAGTTATTCCCCTTGGATTGCAGAATGACTGGGACCTTATGCAGGGGCAGCAGAACATATACAAGGGTGGGAGGAAAGGTCCCACTAGAAAGCTTTATCTCCTCTGAGTGATGAAAGAACAATTCTCTGACGTGCACATCAGTGCAGATGAACGTCTAAGATGTCTGCATGTCACCCTCATTTAAAGTTGCCAGCTGGTGCAACCACAGCTACAGGCACAGAACAGGACAATGGCGACATGTCTCGTGGATGTCAAGGTTACTGTGACAATGAACATTTATGCATTTGGCCCTGTTCCAGATTGATCTTGGAGCTGCAAGAATTTGCACTATTTGCCCTTCGCTCCTTTCAGTACAGTGACTGCAAACCACATTTGATTTCCACTTACGTGCACAAAGTATCCAATCAAGCTGAGCAGTGTGATTGTAGGATCGCCCTGACACAAGATGCACTGTAAAAACACACACACACACACACACACTCACACTCACACTCACACTCACGCTCACGCTCACACTCACACTCACACTCACACTCACACTCACACTCACACTCACACTCACACTCACACTCACACTCACACTCACACTCACACTCACACTCACACTCACACTCACACTCACACTCACACTCACACTCACACTCACACTCACACTCACACTCACACTCACACTCACACTCACACTCACACTCACACTCACACTCACACTCTCACACACACTCACACTCACACACTGCTGACCACTGTAAGCACACAGAACAGACTCAAGGGCAGCAATCAGGATGCCTGTGCTCTGAGGCAGTCCATGTGCCAGCTACATTGAAACCACAAAGACAACCATTGGGGTATCTGATTGTGATGTGGTTAATGATTCTGGTGCACAAACCACACACTTGCACAAAGTATCCACACAAAGTAAGCCATACAACGGCACAGAATGTGATAGGGTAGAATATGGGTTCTCCTATTGCCTGAGTCAATGTGGATGAGGCCAGCAGCCCTCAACAGGGCAGAGTCGTGAGTTATTGTGGACTGCTTCACACTACACCTGGTGAGCACAACCTCGCCTTGCTCTTCGTAGTTGGAGCATGAAGAGAGGAAAACAGAAGAGAAGGAAGCAGACTCAATGGCCGCACTCTGTCCAGACTTTCCACAGAGAAGAAAATCTTCTCAGTTCAATTTTGGCAAAGGCAATCCAGCTGGCTCTTTTAGAAGTCCCAAATCTTATCTTCCTTCTGATACTAACATGCAGTTAGCAAGCGAGCAATAAATAGAAGCCTTCATTAATTAATTATCCCATGTGCTGTGGGGAGACCTGACGGAAGTACATAAAATTATGAGTGGCATAAATAGGGTAGGCAGTCAGATAGATTGTATGTATACTGTGTGACCATTTCCTTCTCCAGGGATGTGTAGAGTGGCTGAAAGCCCTGGAGTCTGCTTTCTCCTGTGTTCTTTTACTTTTCACTGGCATCAAATAAACCTCAGTTCAATGTCCAATACCTGCTTCAGCAACAAAGCAATTATCCTTGAAGATCTGAACGATATCTGGAATTACAGAGAGCTGAGGTGTTGTAGGCTATTCTCGATATAGCACTCATCCCCCACCTTCCCCTCGTGTCCCAAAGTCAAACGCACAATTTACAGAAACAAGTAGGATAGCAATAGAAATAAAAAACAGACAATTTGGCCCTTGTGCCTGCTTCACCATTCATTTAGACCATGCATCAGCTGCACTGACCTGCATTAGTCCCGTGTTGCTTTCCTTCATTTCCAGTCATCACTCTGTCCCGTTTGAACAATGATGCATTATCACCATCCTCCAATCCTTCAGTGAACAAGACCAGAGAAGATTGTATCAAGCTGGGATGCACTTAATTTGGGTTTGGTGCCTTAATCTAGCCCTGTCTTGAATATCCTCGGTGAATGAGCCTCCATCTGCCCTTCGGGGTTGAAAATTATGGCTATTCACAGCTCTCCGAGTGAAATACATTTTTTTTCATTGAATTTCTGAAAGGCCAGGTTATTTTGAAACTATGACCCTGGATCTAGATATCCCAGCCAAGGGAAATATTTATCCTAAGCAGCCATGTCTGAAGAAGGGTTTCGGCCAGAAACGTTGCCTATTTCCTTCGCTCCATAGATGCTGCCGCACCCGCTGAGTTTCTCCAGCACTTTTGTCTACCAGCCATGTGTGAATGTTGTATGGTATCATGAAATCACCCTGCATTCTTCCAATCTCCAGAAAACATAGACACAATCCTTTTAATTTCTCCTCATTGGACACTCACTTCATGCCAGGAATCACTCTACCCTCTCTGTAATTGAATGGCATATTTTAATCAGGCCTAACAACTAATTGGGGGTCATTTCTGTATAACTGCATATTCCCAATAACTGCAGTCTCCACAAAACATTTGCTTTTATTTTGGTAAATATGCTCCCAGTCACATTTATCTATCACTTCTGAAAATGCTATCTTTGTGCGAAAATCACATAATTATGTTTTCCATACTGCTGTTTCAACAGAATGGAAGATAATTATGTTCGACCCAAATATAGCTGTCACTGCATGAAACAGATACAATTATATCAAAGACAAAAGAAGGCTAATTGGAGTAATGGTAATATTTATAAGAATCATAGCTCTTTAGAAACTAATCGCACAGAGGGTGGACATTCTGCTGACTGTGCCAATGTCAATCAAAAATATTCTATCCATTTTTATCTCACTTGCGGCTCTTGGTCCGTACCCTTGTTGGTTACAGCACTTCAAGTGTAGTCCATGGTTTTTTTTTTAATGTGATAAAGGATTCTGTGTCATCCGTCCTTTTAAAGAATGAGTTCTAGATTCAAATGCTTCAATCATCTCGATAAAACTAAAATTATTCAGCTCTCCTGAAATCCAATCAATTACTTTATTTCCATGTACTTCAGTTATTGTCCTCATGAAGAATAGAAGTACTTCCTATCCATCCCTTGCTGCTTGTAATCTGTCACGCCTCAGGTTACATCTCCCCTTTGCCTCCTCAGCTCCAAAGGAAACAATTTCAACCAATCAAACCTTTCCTCATAAATAAAAATCAGAAACGTTGGTGCATCTTTATAATCCTCTCTGTCTCCTCTCCTGTGTAATCAATAAAGTATGTATTAGCATTGGCCTATCTAAAACGTATTGGCCTAACTAAAACGTATAATCCCAGGTAGACAAAAGTGCTGGAGAAACTCAGCGGGTGAGGCAGCATCTATGGAGCGAAGGAAATAGGCAGCGTTTGGGGTCGAAACCCTTCTTCAGATAATAATTTGTAGTCTAGACTTCAGTTAAAAAGGGAAAGTATTTTGGAGCACTTTGTATCTTTTTTTTGTGAGATGCTGCTGAGTTACTCCTGCACTTTTTCACCACTTTATCATCCTGTTTGGTATGCTTGGGGACCTGCGGTCTTGTGGTCCAAGGTAATCTGTTCCATTGCCAGTCCATTGATATCTTCCTGCACTTTAAAGCTTTCTGCCACATTATCAATCATATCTGTCCAAATATGTAGCACTAAAAGCTAAAGTTGAATCCTATGAAGCCCCAAAGGAAAAGCCTTGTGAAAATAGATTGACCATTGCACGCTGAGGAATTCTGTGCTTAACTCCACACTTTACTTTGGATTCCATGTACTTTTAATTCACTGACCAGTCTTCCTTTTGGGAGTTTGTCAAAAGCGTAGCTAAAGTGCGTATTGGCGACATTTAAAAAAAAAGTACCTTAAATTTGCACTGTTTGATTAACACACACCTTTCTGAATTGTGATTAATAGCATTCCTTACTTGTTCCATTAATGTTAAATTAAACAGGGTTAGACTGACTGGCCAGTAATCACTTGGTCCTGTTTGAACAATGATGCATGATCACCATCCTCCAATCCTTCATTGCACATAACCAGAGTAGACTGTATCAAGCTGGGTTATATTCAGCCCGGGTTTGGTGACTTAAATTCTGAGTTTCTAAACTAATTAATGTTCTCGTTTCTCATTCTGAACTTCAGGTTTTGCATCATCTTTTTCTTTTACATAATGTCAGAGTCCGAATGACCACAACGAGATGTACAATCTCTACATACAATATTTCCTTCGCTCCATAGATGCTGCCTCACCCAGTGAGTTTCTCCAGCACTTTTGTCTCTCTACATACGTCATATTTTTGCTCTTTAACATGCCCTACTCTTGCTTAGTTATCCATTCGTGCTTTACACATTTTTAAATAATCTCTAATTGTCCTTGATTTTACTTGCCACTATGTAATATTCCTCCTTTTTCCTTTCCCATTAACCCTCTCAGTTCAGTTCATCCTCTCCTGGGCTTTTTTAAATATTGTGTTCTCATTATCTTTCCTGAATTTCCCCTTTCTGTTTTATCCTCCCCAGTATGTCCCTCTGCCTTCATAGTGCTCTTCATTTTAGAACCCCTTCCTTTATCTTTCTGGGAGTTGTTTTACCTGAATGATTACAATCTCTTCTTTGAGCGCCATCATGTTATTTTAAAAGAGTGATGTACTGCATTTAGCTTGTCTGGCATATAGCTGAGGTATGCTTCTGATTATTTTCAATTGGATTGTAGAAAATATTCTTTTCTCACCACAGACAGGGTCACCAAGAACTTTCAAACCAGAAATTCACTTATATCGACAGACTGAGTACTGGCTGCTGGTGACATTAGATTTTTTCTATCTCTTGTAGATCAAATAATGGCCAAGGAATCCTATCACACAGTATAATACTTTGTTCTTCAATAAGTTATTTTCCAATCCATAGTTTGCATGGCCTGCATAAAAATAATTTAAGGCACTTTCATTATTGTGACTTTAAAAAAAGTGTCTTGTGAATGGTTCAGGAGTCAAAAGCAGAGGCAGACATTCGTTGAAGGATTTAGGCTTACCTGTTACTATTGGTTTGCTGTGTGGACCGTGAAGTGAAGATTCCAGCAGAATAGATTGTTCCCACTTAAGGTAGTTCCCACTTAAGTGACCCTAAAAACAAAATGCTGGAGTAAGTAACTCAGCGGGTCAAGCAGCATCTCTGGACGAGTACTCCAGAGAAGCAATGGTGAAAAATCAGCTCACAGGCTGGAAAGTATTTGGGCACACTGAGGTCACAACTGGTGGTTCATAAATACAAGTTATTCTGTTTTTCATCTGGAACAATATCAGGTAATTTTTAATGCAAATAACAGCAATTTTTTCTGTTAATCTGGCATCATGTTTGGCACTGACATTATGGGCCGAAGGGCCTGTTCTTGCACTGTATTGCTCTATGTTCTAAATTTGTGTTGTGAGAATCTTTAAATGGGAGGCAGAATTCCAGGCCTGTAAATGGTTGAATGCTGTTAGTCGAAGTTAAATCATTGTCTTTCATATCGGACTAATCATTGCAGAAAATTAATGATTGAAAGCCAATTTCTTATTTTTTTTCTTTTCAACCTGACATTTATTAAATACTAAAAATTAATCTTCTGAAACTTTCCCAAGAGCACAATCTGAATGTCTTTGAGTAATTGGTGCTATATAAAATAACTATTCTTATATGCCATATAAACAGCAATTATCATTGTGAGGTGCAACTACACTCCTCGTTATTAATGTCACATCACTTTCACAAGTGGGGAAAAATAGTTCTGCACCTGTCATTAAACTGAAATACTTATTGAACCCCAAAGGATAGATTAGAAATCTTGTTTGGAAGAATATTATTGTCATCAAAACACCAAGTGTTGGAGGAACTCGATGGGTCAGGCAACATCAGCGGAGGTTAAATGGGCCGATGAATTTTCAGGTCAGGACCGTTTTTCATACTGAAGACCCTCCAGAACGTTGTGTTTCTCTCAAGATTCCAGCATCTGCACTTTCTTATAGAGAACGGAAAATACTGAGTCCAACTAATATAATTGAAATTTACAAGTTTGTCAATTATATTAGAAAATGTGAAGCTACAACAATTTTCTATCAGGACACCACGTAAAAGAAACAGATAAATTATTCAGAAATTTACCTGTAGTCCATCTAGTTCACTTTCTCTTACACTGCACTCGTATTTTATAATCTGCTCGAGCTTGCCATGGTGCGATTTATTTTTCATTATTACAAATGTCTTTTTCTTGAATGGTGAAATGGTGTCAAGTATTGGAGACACAAGGAATTGCAGATGCTGGAATCTTGAGCAAAACACAGTGTGCTGGGATAATTTAGCGGGTCAGGCAACATCTGTTGTGTGAATGGACAGGGTCGGGATAACTTCATGAGAATGAAGAAGTTCCCCCTCTTGAAGTGTAACCTATCCATTCCCTCCATAGATGCTGCCTGACTCGCTGAGATGCTCGAGCACTTTGTTTGGCGTTGAGTATTCTTCTTCTTGCGTACGGCGTGCACAGCCTAAAGTTGCATGACAACTTGTTCTATTTGATCTTATTTGATTGTGGACACCAGGTTGATTGCACTCGTCGAAACAGAGCGGACCAGGTGAAGGTTGCAATCTTCCACCCCGCGTTGAGTCTTGTTTGTCTAAGTATAAACTGAGGTTGGATTTTTGCAGAGCTACTGTGGCTTTTTATTTAAAATCTACAGCAAGCATTAAAAAAACAAAAAAGTTAATGAAGAAGGTTTGAAGTTGAATGTATCATTTTACTCAAAAGGTAATATAAATCTGTCATGAACCTTAGGCATTGGAAAATACAGAAAACAAAGTGTTGAGGTATTTTGTGTTTGTTTGTACAGTATGAAGCTCATTTCACCAGCCTCACTATTATTATACAGCAAACGTTGACAAATACAACAGATGCACTGTGGACGTGTATCAGACATGTAAAGCTCGGAGACGGATGCCGTTTCCCTGGCCAAAGCTAGTGTTTTTAATGAAAACATCGAACAACAATAAATTATACATATCAATCAATTAACATCTTGATCATTTTGTCAGGGTATTATTTTACAATTGCAGGGTAGATAGAACAATAAATGTTTTGCACCGTGCTTCAGTGATTTCAGATAGACTCAACCTGATCTCAATATTAATATCCCAAGATAATGTCAGTCCCATCTAAACGGGGTAGAAGGAGAATAAAGGTCCAGGCTTGTCCTCATCACCAGAGTTTTCACAGATTTGGAGGACATCTGCAAGTTAGAGAACTGAAGCTAAATTCTTGGAATAATCTTATTAAATTGGAATAATCTTATTTAATTAAATAATCTAATTAAATTGTTGCCTTTTAATGTTTATCAAAGCAGCGTATTTCATCTAAATCACAGTTTGAAATGATTCCTTGGACAAAGATCAAATAAGAATGTCAGGTAACATTAACAACATGGCAGGTACACAAAAATGCTGGAGAAACTCAGCGGGTGCAGCAGCATCTATGGAGCGAAGGAAATAGGTAAAGTTTCGGGCCGAAACCCTTCTTCAGACTGATAGGGGGTGGGGAGAAGAAAGGAAAAAAGGAAAAATGCGGAGGAGGAGCCCGAGGGCTGGGGGAGGGGAGGAGACAACCAGATGGCTGATGAAGGGGAGGGGACAGCAAGGGCTAGCAGAATTGGGAGAATTCAATGTTCAGGCCACCAGGATGTAGACTGCCCAAGCGGAATATGAGGTGCATTTCTTCCAATTTACGGTGTTGCTCGCTGTGGCCATGGAGGAGACCCAGGACAGAGAGGTCAGATACGGAATGGGAGGGGGAGTTGAAGTGCATGGCTCTGTATTAAGAATCTGATCTCAACTTATAAACCTGAGAATCAATTAACCCAAAGACACTGGCATAGAAACTGCTTGGCCATATTTTGATTATATTAAAACATAATTTGTCTTCAATTTAACGGTGTTTTTCAAAGCCTGATAAATTGTGCAATTGTGAAGTTTACAGAAAATAATGTTGGGTTTATCTGTTTTCACATATTCCTGCAACAGCTGTTCTGAGCCTAACAGCTGTAGCCTCACCAGCCAACTCTCTTTAAAGAATGTACCAAAATGCAAGGAGCTCTCTTCTGACTCCTGGAGAGAGTTGCTGCTAAAATCGTAGGTGTTGCAATGATGGTTCCAAAGGAGGATATGGAGGCATCTTGATGGGAGAAATGTTTGGATTCCACATTTACTCAAAGATTTATGCCAGCCTTGATTCTTGACATGAATGCCAGGAGGGAAATCTTTTGTTGAAGGGACCCAGGAGAGCAACAAGGCAGCCAAAGGAGAAGTGTGGCAGATGATGGCTGCAACAGTCGTGAAGGAATGAGAATCCTTGCAAGTGTGATCAGTGCATTCATGTAATCACAATATATTATCAGTGTAATCCACACATCACTGTTGTCAAGGGCAGACTGGAGATCCACATAGAACAATGTATTTTTGTGGTGAACTGAATTCTTTAAGGCGAGTACGAGTCATGCTGTAGCAAGCCATTTAAGAAAGCAGAGGTCCCTGCATTGATGTGTTGTAATCAGTGCCCATAGGACTGGCCTCTCCCATTGGATTACTGCTGTACTATGTTGATGTTAACAATTACACACTGCAAAGGGTTAGTGGCCTGCAGTAGAGACCATGATTTTCGATGTGATTGCTTGTTAGATTCATCCACTGGGCTCTGATAGTTATTTTGCAATGCGCAGTTTCATTTAGAACAGTTTAAGGAAATTGTAGCATACAAACTTTTGCTTTCAAAACCAAATAAATAGATTCAGGAAAAATAAATTCCCTGACAACCCATTGAAAGTGGACTATTTTGGTTAAATTGGATGGCTGTAATTCTCAGATAAATGTTGACAAGTGTCAAATGCAAATTGATCAAGATAGTCATAGAGTGATAGTGATACAGTGTGGAAACAGGCCCTTCGGCCCAACTTGCCCACACGGGCCAACAATGTCCCAGCTAGACTTGTCCCACTTGCCTGTGCTTGGTCCATATCCCTCCAACCCTGTCCTATCCATGTACCTGTCTAACTGTTTCTTAAACGATGGGATAGTCCCAGCCTCAACTACCTCCTCTGGCAGCTTGTTCCATACACCCACCACCCTTTGTGTGAAAAAGTTACCCCCGGATTCCTACTAAATCTTTTCCCCTTCACCTTGAACCTATGTCCTCTGTATTTTTCCACATATTGTGTGCCATTGCATTTATTAGTTTTACTATATTTTGATTGCAGAAAAAATATGCAGACTTGTATTGCAATCATACAACGGCCATTATAGTTGAGTTCCAGTTCTGGTTTGTCATGATTCTAATATATTTCAAAAATCTGTTGTTTAGACACTATTTTAACTAAAACAGGCCTCCTAGCATTGGTCTCAGCCTTTGTTTGTGGCTCTGAATAATCTTAAGAATGTTAGAATGATAACTAGTTAAAAAATAACCAGTTACTATCATAATTATGTGCTCTTTTAAAACTGTGTTTGGTGTTTGTAGTGCAAAGAAATGCAATATGGTCAGGCAAAATAGTCAGGGCCTTCCAGGGGAATGGAAACAAAAATACCAGACATTGGCTTGAATCGAGAAACCACCAGCAACCTTCAGCTCAAGTGCAAATAGGTTTCAGGACTGCCATGCCTACATGCAAGTGCCAAACCTACCAGCAAAACTCTGCCAGCAATTTCCCAAAGAGGCCGACAGCTAAACAAGAATGTGCTGTTCTCTGATCTTTTCCCATGTTAGACCTGGTTGGAAACACAAGTACGAAAATGGAGCAATCCTCCACTTTAATGTTGGTGAGGATGGGATCCAAGCACCTTGCATGTTGCACCTAGATTCCCACAATGTTACTTAAGATTATATATTGGGTCTATGGTCAGGCGTGCTACTTACTACCTTAAGTCTCTCATTGGTACCCTCCTAATCTCCCAACCTACCTCATTGCAGACATTGGACTTTTTCTCTGGAACTGTTACACTACAATGTTGAAAAACTATCTTCTACATTTATATATTTCTTTTCCTTCTACCTGTTGTGTATCACTTGATTGCATTAATGTATAGTATTATCTGAATTGATTGGATAGCATGCAGACAAAAGCTTTTCACTCTATCTTGAAAATAATAAACCAATACGAATACCATTGAAATCTGTTGGCAGCCACAGAAAAAAAAGTGTCCTGTAGTTTTGTGCCTCGGTGATTACCAGCATTCTTGTCACTATATTAAATTTATATCAAAGAGATCACAGAAGTCCGGTCTCGACCTGAAACGTCGCCTATTCCTTCGCTCCATAGATGCTGCCACACCCGCTGAGTTTCTCCAGCATTTTTGTCTACCTTCGATTTTTCCAGCATCTGCAGTTCTTTCTTAAACAGAAGGAAATCTGGTGCCTGTTTTTCAGCACAGTTGGCCTCCCTGGTGCAAAATGCTGGGAACTAGTTGTGCAGCATGACTGTTGCCTGGAATCATTTTTGGCATCTTCTTTGGATGGGGTTATACCATTTGGGAAATGTATTGAGGGCATTAAAGTTGCTGGTTTCAAAGAATTTGAACAAAAGGCACAAGCTTTCTGCAACCGTAAATGCAGCAGAAAAAATGGAGCAAAAATAACAATCATGCAGTCAAAGTTTGAATTAAATAGTTGTTAATGTAAATCACTTACTATTAAAATCAGCTTTTGTGTCTTCAGACGACAGACACATTTTGGTCTACCTCTGCACAAATGTGGCATGGAGGACTGAACAAACTAGCTCAGTTTGAGACCGTGAAATGCTATATCGCCGTTCTGCATACCATGATGATATTTTCATATGGGCTCAGCATGTGGTTACTGCAGAACCTATTAAGACAAGCAGGATTCCTATGGTTAGTGCAACATTAAAGGAGCTAAATGACATAGTTCATCTAGCTTCCATAATGCCTTGTAATTTATCAAAATGCACCATACTGTAAATTGCTCATTCTTATGAGGAATAAGTAGCTTTTGTTTTGTCGAGAATCGTCCCTGCTACCCAGTCT
This sequence comes from Malacoraja senta, assembly GCA_038087875.1. Lineage (NCBI taxonomy): Eukaryota > Metazoa > Chordata > Chondrichthyes > Rajiformes > Rajidae > Malacoraja > Malacoraja senta. The sequence continues at coordinate 284,973 of JAXLNO010001050.1, forward strand.
AGGTTTCCATCAGACATGTCAGTAAAACAGACAACATTGAAGGAGGACCCCTGACCCATCATTATCCATGCTGGCTCCCCCATAGACTTGTCTCTCTTTGACCATTTCTAAGTGTATTGTGAACAACAGCTATTTACTTTTGTGTATTGTCCACTGGAAATAACCAATAAAGTGGCCATTTCTCAGCATTTGTAGAGCGAGTTTGTCATTTCTTTTAAATTGGTAAGTGCACAAAAGGTAAATTGAAATCTCTTTAACCGAAAGCACCCTGAAGTTAATTCTTAGTTTATTGTCATGTGTACCGAGGTACAGTGGAAAGCTTTTTGTTGCATGCTACCCAGTCAGCAGAAAGACAATACATGACTGCAATTAATCCATTTACAGTGTATAGATACATGATAAGGGAATAATGTTTAGTGCAAGGTAAAGCCAGTGAAGTCCGACCAAGGATAGTCTGAGGGACATCAGAGGTGGATAGTAGTTCAGCACTGCTCTCTGGTTGTCCTTGTTGATCATCATACCACACATTTTCATGAGGAGAAATCAGTGTCCTTTTTAGGGCTAAATTTCAGTTTATTTAAATGCAGGAAACATGCAGACCAGTTTAAATAAGAAAGGGATTCACCTGCTTATGTGAAACTCGCAGGTGAACTCCAAAATAGAAACAGCTTATCTCGAACTAAGTTGAATTTCAATTATCCCAGTCTACAACACAACTCGAAGAACAGGTCATCCATCCACATTCCATAGGTTACAAAGGAGGTGAATGTGGAGGTGGTGACAATTCTCGGGGTTAATAAGCAAGCTGGATCCGAAACAAGCACAATTTCACCAAATCTGATCCCGCAAGAAAAAGAATGACCTCAGAGTTAGATAGAGTGATACTGTTTTATTGAATTAATTGAATTGTATATAAAGGATAGGCTGAAATGTTTTCCGAACATCTTTTTTATAATTCAAAAAGTGCATAATGGGAAAACTATTACAGCAAGAAAATGTGTATGAGCTGCATTAGAAGAATACAGGCAGATATCAGAGGCTTGGACCAAGCAGATGCCAAGCAATGGATCTTCTAGAGATTAGAAAATGGGCAAGCAAATAGCGGTTGTGCAGTCCTTGCTAGTGCATTGAATTTCATTAAAATGTGACTTGGGTGTAGAGGGATTCTGACATATACTGTTCATTGGCAGCATGGCAGTTTGAGGGAGGGAGAGGTTTTATATTGATTGACAGATACTGCATGGGAACAGGCCCTTCGACCCACTGAGTCCACGCCGACCATGGATCACCCGTTCACACTAGTTAACCCACTTTCTCATCCACTCCGTACACAATAGGGGTAATTTTAATAGGCCGGTTAACCCACAAGCCCGCACATCTTTGGGATGTGGGAGGAAACCCACGTTGTCACAGGGAGAACGTGCAAACTTCCCACTGACAGCACCCGAGGTCAGGATCAAACTCGGGTCTCTGGTGCTGTGAGGCAGCAGCTGCCCAACTGTGATGTGAGAAAAATGATTATTTCTGGTGGTATTTAAATATACTATTTTAAAGTGGGTTTATGCTTTGGTCTCAGATAACAGGGAAACTTCACACATTTGAAGAAGATGTGGTGTGACAGGATGGTGTAGGAGATGGGTTGCTTTCCCATGGCTCCAGCTACACCAGTTCAATCCTGAGCTTGCATGATGTGTGTGTGTGTGGAGCTTTCACATTCTTCCTGTAACCATGTGGGCTTCCTCCAGGTGCTCCGATTTCCTCCCACACCCCGAAGATGTGAGTTAAATGGCCCTGTGAATCGCCCCCAGTCAGCTGGTGGGTGGTTGAATGTAGGAAAAGCTAAATGCTTTGGGGTAGGATGGTCGGCATGGACACAGTGGGCCAAAGTGCCCATTTCTGTGCGGTGTAGCTTTGTGATTCTAAGATGATTGAATTCTATAATTGCACCTTAATCCATGCACTAGACAAAGTGAAGGGAATGCTGTTCTAGTGAGACAAAAAGCCTCCCAGCAACTATTCATAAACATTTTGCTGGCACTGGAGAACTGAAAGAAAAATAGATAAAGCTGGAAACATTCAACATACGTGGATCAGACAGAGTTAACTTTTTAGATCAAGCCTCTTCATCAGAACTGTGAAAGAGAAAATTTGCTCGCACGATACGGAGTGAGTTCAGAGCAGAGAAAGAGGTCAGCTGCCTGGCATCTAACCTGCAGCACAATGAATTCTGTGCTACAATGAATACGCTGACCTCTGGGAAAAACACAGCGCACGGTTCTGTTATGAACTATTGCCTAAGGATGACTCCAATCGGGCCCAATATCCTTGTATTTATGCTGTTACTTCCCTCCATTTCCATTTACTACCCACTTGGTTTTGCGTTCCTTAAATTGTCCCTTTCTATTTTCAGCATTCCATTAACCACATCTTCACTCATTACTTTTAGGTTTTACCCCCAAATAAACCTGCTGGATTTTCGTTTCACATTCCATCAGCCTACCTTTCAGTTTTAAATCTCATCAACAGGGTCCTGTGCATTGGTATTCCGTTGGCTAAATCCCAACTGCTTTCACATTGCAATGTCAAAGAAAACTATGTTTTTACATTGTATAATCGTTAAACATAGGCAAGTAGATACTGCACTTAACAATATTTTGAAAACTCCAAAATGTTATTCACACTTTGTATGAATAACAAAGGCATCTAATTTTTTCTGTTGCTTCTCACATTGCTTGATCCCAGCTACCCAAACCTGATTATATATCTCTATTCCTGACCGGATGCTTCGATATCTGTTTATTGCTTCTAATTACATCAGTGATAGAGATTTTATTGGAGAAGTTTCTCAGGAAAAGGAAAACAATGGACTTATTAGGAATAGTCATCCTGGCTTTTATGCAGGGGACGTCATGTATTACAAACTCGATTGAGAATTTTGAGAAGGTAACAAAGATAGGGCAGTGGATGTATCTTTCGTGGATTTTTAGTCCACAGCTGATGTGGACTTTTAGTAAGACATTGACTCGAGCACAGATTGACTGAAGCTGGTGATCAACATGGAATCGGCTACAAGGAGAGGTTGGACAAGCTCAGATTGTTTTTTCTGGAGCGTCAAGAAAGAAAGCCCACACCGTTTTCTATTGAAGGGACTGTTTCCAATCTGAAATATCAAATACTAGAGAGCATAGCTTTAAGGGGAGAGGGGCAAGGTTTAAAGGCGATGGATCTGTGCTGTACCTTTCTAATCACATATTTGAGATCCGGAATGGCTGCCGCAAAGTCAGGTATTAATGACAATAAAAGTAGATAACACTACTGCAAGCCCAACATCTTTGTGTGTGGGCATGTAACATACCCAGCAGTGCGCAATGCCATTTTGCGTTTTGCACTGTAAAACATCAGGCACTTTAATTTTATACCTCAATTCAGTCGAGTGGCATATAAAATAACATTCATTGTGCAAATGAATTATCTTCCTTTTGTAGTTTGATTTCTTTTTAATACTCGTGATGGATGAAAGTCTTTTTTTTTTAAACAATCATCAATAGCAGCAACTCCTTCTAATTATCTCTAATTGTTCCAATATTTAATATCAAATAATCCCATTTCAATGGAACTGCCAAAATGTATAAGACATGTTATGTTCCTATAAAATAATGATGATAAGGAAGACTAATTTTACCATGACTTTTAAATAAGAACTAGGATAACTGGTGTTTTCATTACTTCTGATGTTGAAATGACATCAAAAATAAAATTAAAATAAAAAGTCCGGCTTGCAGCCTCTCTTGGGGACTGTCGGCGAATGTGCTGGATGGTGCCAGCGTTTTGCAGATGGTAAGTGGACAGGCAAGAGAGATGGCACTGATATGGATCTAATGATTCCTGCACTTGAGTCTCTATCTGTCCAAGGCCCTGTGGAACTGGGATGAAAGGAAATTAAATCAATTGCTGACAGTTATCTCCTGCGCTGCACCTGGAAGGAATATATTAGGAAAAAAGCAGGCATCACAAATCATTACTCAGGCTGCTAAAACCAATTTGAATGGCACTAAATTTTGTATTTAACCAGCTTGTAAAAATTCCCCTTTTGCAGCATGTAGCGGTGTACTGAAAGGAAGGCACAAACACAGGGGTGCGTGTAGTGAATCCTGCCACACGGATTCTTGTATTTACTGCAAAGGACAGCAAGTAGCTCAGACTAAGAATCACTTTGGCCCAGTTTAATGGCTACCGTCCGGCTGGGAGATTTCCTCCCGCCTGCTCCGTTAACTGGCAAGCATCGTATATTGGGGAAGAGGAGAGAAAACAGGCTGTACATATTGGGGAAAGAAATAGTATACTATGTTTGTTTTTTGATGTCTCTGCATTTTCATATGAAATTCCTCCAATACCTTGTATTCCAAATAAATCACCCTTTTTGTATTGTGGCAGATGTTATTCTCTCTTCAGTGAACTAACACAAATATGTGCTTGTTTTGTACATATAAATCTCAAGCTCCCAGGAAAATGTATTTCTGTATGATTACTGCCTTTCCCGACGTTTGTTTGCCAACTGTGTTACTCTACGAGCAAAACCCAAAGAGCTGCAGGAACTCGGCAAGTCTGGCAGCATCTGTGGAGTGAATGGATAGGTGATGTTTTGGGTTGTGACCCTTCTTCAGACCCTTCTTCTGACAACAACCTGGCCCTTAACTCCAAGAAGACCAAGTAGCTCATTGTGGACTACAGAAGGTTTAGGGGTGGCACGCACACCCCCATCCATATTAACGGGACGGAGGTGGAGCGTGTTTCCAGCTTCGGGTTTCTGGGGTTCAACATCTCTGATGACCTCTCTTGGACCCACAATACCTCAACACTGGTCAAGAAGGCTCACCAGCGTCTCTTCTTCCTGAGGAGACTAAAGAAGGTCCATCTGTCTCCTCAGATTCTGGTGAACTTCTACTGCTGCACCATCGAGAGCATCCTTACTAACTGTATCACAATATGGTATGGCAACTGCTCTGTCTCCGACCGGAAAGCACTGCAGAGGGTGGTGAAAAGTGCACAATGCATCACCGGTTCCTCACTCCCCTCCATTGAGTCTGTCCAGAGCAAGCGATGTCTGCGAAGGGCGCGCAACATCGTCAAGGACTGCTCTCACGCCAACCACAGACTGTTTACCCTCCTCCCATCCGGGGGGCGCTACAGGTCTCTCCGTTGCCGGACCAGCAGGTTCAGGAACAGCGTCTTCCCTACGGCTGTTACACTACTTAACTCTGCACCTTGGTGATTGCCAGTCATCCCCCCCCCAGACACTCCTTCCCCCAGAAAATTTGCACTACTGCCACTGTTTGTACAAATATATATTTTACTGTTCCATTATTCTATGTTCGCTCTTCTGGGTGAGATGCTAACTGCATTTCGTTGTCTCTGTACTTGTACACTGCACAATGACAATAAAGTTTGAATCTGAATCTGATCTGAAACAAATTTTATCTATCCATTCTTTCCACAGATATTGCCTAAACCGCTGAGTTCCTCAAAGAAAATTAAAATCTCAGTCAAGTGAATTTCTAAATTCATATATTAATACTACCAACATTAAGGATGTTTGGAGAATTGAAAACCCATCGGGTCGAGAATACTCATTTTACTCACCCGTGCATAAAACTTACTCAAGGATAGACTATTTCTTAATAGACTCTAAACTTATCCCATTTACCTATAATTCGCAATATCATAATATTATAATATTTCTGTAGAAATGCTCCACTAACATTTATGATTAAACTAAACGGAATGACTGAGACAAAGACACAATGGAGACTTAATCCCCAAATCTTAAAAGAAAAGCTATGTAATGAATACCTCATAAAACAGATTAATATGTTTTTTGAGGCTAATGACAGCCCTGGAATCTCTGCCTCCCTTCTTTGGGAAACATTTAAAGCATTTGTGCGAGGAGCATTAATCTCTTCCCAATCATTTCTTAACAAAGAGAATAGGGCCAAACAACAGACTTTGGAAATGGAAATAAGGCAATTAGACATAGAAAATGCAACAGCACCATCTATGGCAAAACATAATAAAATTGCAGTACTGAAATATAAGTTAAACAAGATATACTCAGACCAAGTTATAAAACTATATCAACATACAAAACAATTAAACTTTGAATTTGGAGATAAACCACAAAAGCTATTAGCGCGTCAACTTCGTAAACAGGACGGGGAAAAAACAATTTATAAAATTAGATCAGAAAAGGGAGAAACATTAACACTGCCTAAAGATATTAATGATAGATTTTTACAATATTATCAAAAATTGTACTCATCTAAAACGACAGAACAATCAGCAGGAATGGAAACATTTCTACAGAAATGTAATCTTACAGGTTTAGATCAGAAAGAGAGAGAATCACTAGATGTAGAAATTACGGTAAAAGACATCGAAGAGTCAATCAGATCTTTAAAAAACGGAAAGGCCGCAGGTCCTGATGGTCTAAGCTCTGAATTTTATTAAAAAATTTACGATCTGATTTCTCCACGTCTACAGACACTTTACAAACAAGCTTACACTCAACAGAAACTCCCAGAAACTCTAAATGAATCTACAATCATACTTATACCGAAACCGGATAAGGACCCTGAAGACCCAGGTTCATATAGAGCAATAGCTCTCTTAAATACTGATCAGAAAATATTAACCAAAATCCTATCTCATAGATTGAGCTTAGTGATTAACAAATTAATACACCCCGACCAAACAGGTTTTATTCCAAAACGTTACTCATTTTATAATTTGAGAAGACTATTCAATATTATATATACAAATAGAATTCCTAATGCAGATCTAGCAATTATTTCGTTAGATGCTGAAAAGGCATTTGACCAGGTAGAATGGACATATTTATTTTCGGTAATGAAAACATTTCAATTGGGAGAGAAGTACTGTACATGGGTTAAATTGTTATACTCTAATCCAACAGCTAGAATATTAACAAACCAAATGTTATCAGCAAAATTTAATCTTTCTAGAGGTTGTAGACAAGGATGTTCACTATCCCCACTATTATTTGCTCTTGCAATTGAACCATTAGCAGAAAGCGTTAGAAACCATCCAGGAATACATGGATACAACACTAGAGATACAAGGAATAAAATTTCCTTATATGCAGATGATGTATTAATATATATTACAAAGTTAGAAACTAGTATTCCAAATCTATTAAATCTAATAACACAATTTGGTCAGTTCTCAGGATATAGAATTAATTGGAATAAAAGTGAAATCATGCCAATAACAAAATTCAATTTAATTACAATACAACAATCCCCTTTTAAAATAGTTAAAGATAAATATTTAGGAATCTACGTAACTAAGACATATACCTCTTTATTTAAACTAAATTTTCCATCCTTACTTAATAAATTACACAAGCATATTCAGTACTGGAAAACACTTCCCATTTCAATGCTTGGTAGAATTAATGCTATAAAAATGATTTTCTTACCGCAACTACTATACTTATTTCAAGTAATTCCGATATATATCCCAAAACACTTTTTCAAAAAAGTCAATTCCATTGTTACAAGCTTTATTTGGGATTATAAGAATCATAGAATAAGTAAAAAACATTTATGTAAGTCATTTATGTAAGGCCTTGCCAAATTTCTTATTTTATTTTTGGGAAGTCCATATTAAAAACATGAATTTCTGGCTGGAAGAAATGGTTCAACAACCAGAATGGTTAAGGATGGAAAAGGAAGACTGTTTACCTTTTGAAATAGGTTCGATTATATTTGCTCCCACAAAATTGCATTAAAAAAACTATAAGGAAAACCCTATAATACATAGTGGAATACGAATTTGGAAACAATTAAAAAAAGCTTTAAAACTGAATAATATACCACTATGTCTTCCTATTGTAAATAATCCTTTATTCAAGCCATCCATATTGGATAGAGGTTTTATACAATGGAAAAATTATGGAATTAAAAAGATTGGACATCTTTATAGGGAAGGCATCTTTCTGTCATTTCAAGAGTTACAACAGAATCATGGACTACACTCAAATAACTTTTTCAAATATTTGCAAATTAGAGATTATGTTAAATCCAATACACAAGTTTATAGGACTAGGGAACCAGAAATTCTTGATGAATGTTTGAATAAGCATCCTAACACTGAAACATTAATAGCTTATATTTATAACACCCTCTTAAATAACGAGGTACCACCGATGGAACTTTATAGACAATGAGAAAAATGAGTTAGGTTATCCTATAACGAAAGATATTTGGGACGAAAGTTTACAACATATACATCAAAGTTCGTTAAATGCCAGACATGCTTTAATACAATTTAAAGTCTTACACAGATTACATCTCCATACCCTCAAATGGAGGATATAACTAAATAGAATCTTCCCACATATTTCTCCTATATGTCATAAATGCCTGCATCTAGAGGCCAATTTAACACATACTTTTGCAAATTGTATAAAAATTAAAAATTTCTGGACTGATATTTTCGAAATAATTTCTGAAGTTGTTAATACTAAATTGGCTCCAGACTCAAAATTAATAATACTTGGGATATCAGAACAAAGTTTAACACTCACAACAAACCAAAGAAACTTCCTCGACTACAGTATAATAACTGGGAAAAAATTAATATTAAAATTTTGGAAAGGCCCTACAACCCCCACAATTAAAATGTGGATTGTGGAAATGTTGGAGGCCCTACATCTAGAAAGAATTAGACTTGTCTTAATGGACAAGCAAGAACTTTTTGATAAAATATGGGCTCCATTCATTACCTATTTGAAGGGATAGATTGACCCAGCACGAAAACCCAACTGAAACTTGAACTCAGGATTAGATGTAATTATATTTCATAACCTACGAACTTATCTCCAATGACGTATTATAAGTAACTCATTCCACCTCTTTTTCTTTTTTGATATTTGTAATTCTTCTTTCTCTCTATTTCTCTTTTTCTATCTATTAGGTATGTTACAAAACTTACCTTCAGTCGCGCTGTAATTCTGCCACTGGCCGTGTGCGCGATTTTGGCGCCTTTAAGGGGGGGGCGGGGTTAAAACGCGGTTTCACCTCGCTTGTCCTGGAAATATTTTGTTGGAGTACAAAACTTCGCTGACAAAATCGTTCCTACCCGCGATTTGTGAATTTTTTTTTAAAATTAAATCGTCAATGTCAGCGCTACAGTCATTTTAAAAGCAGCTCCTGAAGCGTCAACGCCAATAACGGGGACGGATTTCACACAATGGACAGGTAAACAAAAGTGCTTTCTTTAAATGTATAAAAGTGCTTCTTAAGAAGCCTTTAATTCACATTTTGTCATGCGACACGGTGATTTTATTCCCCGAATTAACGGCAGTATTTTTCATGCCAATACGGGGTTAAATTCACCGCAAATGAACGTTCCAAAAGATCGCGTTCCAGCAAATCCTCACTCGCAAGATGAATTAAATGCCCATTAATTTACAGGTATTAAACATTCAATTCCTTCCATTTGGCCTGTAAATTCATGAAAATTAGATTAAAAAATTATGTTATATTGTGAATTATTGTGTGAATGTTATTTGGACACTTAGGCTATTTAAAAATGTTAATCTATTCTTAAGAAATTGATAGATGTTTAGATCTAGTAATTGAATTTTGTAATTAGCTACAATTAGGTAACTAACTAATTATATGCTTTACTTTCATGTCTTCGAAGTAAGATTGTTTCATATTTGTTTCAGAATGCTTCAATCTATAATACCTGAAAATTTCTTTCAGTTACCATAATTTTTAAGAAAGTTATGGGCTTTTAACTGTCCTCGATCACAGCTTTTGTGTTAAGTCAATGGAAAAGCAATAGGGAACTAGATGCTAATTTCTGAGTATGATAATGGCCATAACTTTTTTAATACTGAAGATATGAAAGTGAATTAAGTGTCAAATTAAACTTCTTTTTATGCTTTATCTGATGGGATAAATTGCAGACTTTATTTTTTAAATCTCAAAATTTTGTAACATTGCTATATCTATATAATAAAAAAACACTAGAAGCAGAATTAATTGACAATTGACAAATTTAATAATGTATGAGTGATTGATGTATATGAAAAGTTTTTTTCCCTATTATAATATGTTACTCTACCTTATAATATGTTTGCTTCTAATAAAAAAATTATTTAAAAAAAAAAAATCCAAAAAGCAGTCCCACCATTACATCGGATAATGAATATTCATTATGTGAGTTGGAGTAAGAACTAAGGGATTACATTTAACTTTGTGTGACACTATACAGATTGATAGGAAATATATCCTCCATTTGAGGGTATGGAGATGAAATCCTCTTTTCCCAACATTTAATACTGTTGTACTCACCCCATGCTCCACGTCCTGCCTGCTGTGAAAAAGGAGAATTATTTCCTTTTCTTGTTTTGACAGATACTGTAGCTGTCTTTTGAAAAACTGCAACGAAATGTTCATGTGTTCATGGGCTGAAATTAATTACTTTTTCTGGTGATTTTGATTAGAGAGAAGTAAGTGATTAACATAAGAGTTTGATCTATCAAAGAAAACAAAAAAAAAGTTTTTGATAGTAAGATTCTCAGTAAAAGTTATATAAAAATCTTTGTTTATGTTGTTGGTGAAATTTTAGACCTTCCTCAGTGGTGTAGTTATCTTGGGGTTGAATTCTACCTGGTTGCAATGAAAATGTTCCACACTGTTTGACTATGACTCCATGACTCTGGTACCTAGGAAAATAAAACTGGGAAGGATACAGAGTACTGGAGTAAAGGGCCTGTCCCACTTGGGCGTCATTTGCGTAACATTTACGCGTCACGACGCACGACGCACGCAGAGCGTGCATTGCGCGCGCATGGTGTGTGGTGACATAGGCAGTGATGCGCGGTCGCGCACGGCGCCCCAGGATTTTGGGATTCACAAAATCGTCGCGTGCCACCTGCGTGACGCGCAAATGACGCCCAAGTGGGACAGGCCCTTAACTCAGCGGGTTATGCAGCATCTCAGTTCAGTTTATTGTCACGTGTACCGAAGTACAGTGAAAAGCTTTTGTTGCGTGCTAACCAGTCAGCAGAAAGACAATACATGTTTACAATCTATCCATTTACTGTGTATAGATACATGATAAGGGAATAACGTTTAATGCAAGGTAAAGCCACCAAAGTCCGATCAAGGATAGTCCGAGAGTCATCAGAGAGGTAGATAGTCGCTCTCTGGTTGTGATAGGATAATTCAGTTGCCTGATAACAGCTGGGAAGAAACGGTCCCTAAATCTGGTGCTGTGCATTTTCACACTTCTATACCTTTTGCCTGATGGGAGAGGGGAAAAGAGGGAGTGGACAGGGTGCGACTTGCCCTTTATTATGCTGCTGGCCTTGCCGAGATGGCGTGAGGTCGAAATGGAGTCAATAGAAGGGAGGTTAATTTGTGTGATGGTCTGGGCTGCGTCCACATTTCGCTGCAATCTCTTGCAGTCTTGGATGGAGCTGTTCCCAAACCAAGCTGTGATGCATCCTGATAAAATGCTTTTCTCTGGAAAAAAAAAGGGTTATGTCCTGAAACGTCGCCTATTCTTTTTCTCCAGAAATGCTGCCTGACCCACTGAGTTATTCCAGCACTTTATGTCCTGTCCAGTAAACCAGCATTTGCAGTTCCTTGTTTCTACACTAAAACAAAACTGTTATCTGGCCATTCCATCAGCTATATTTCTGGGATCTGCTGTGCAGATCAATGGAATCATCCCTCCTTTTTATATCATTGCCTTGATCCTCGAACTGTGCTGCAGAATAGATATTATCAAAATTTTGTGAGGCTTGATCAGAACTTGACTACTTTATATATACCTTTATAAAATACGTTTTTGTAACTTCAAAGTGAGGTTCTTATTTGACATTCTGGTTTATTGGAACCAATTTTGACTGCAAGTAGTCAATGTATGCAAAACTATTTATCTCTGTGTGGCTTACATTTAACTCAATGGTGGTATAAGTGAATCATACTGGGTTCGTTTTATTCACCGCAGTTTCTTTATATTAACTGTCACTGGAGCCATTGTATGTCTGGTTGCAAACTGCATGTATTTTGCAGTATTACTTTATTGATTTTAATTTCACGTGCCTGGTGCAATACGTGGCTATTATAGATCATAAGCATAATTATTCCTAATTGCATAAGAAATGGAAATACGCTCAGTTATAAGACTGGTTTCAGAACGGATGATGACTTAATGGGAATATAATAGGCCATGTGGTCTAGAAGGCAAATTTAAATGTTTTGCACTCCAAAGAAGAATGACGTTGAATTGATGTACAATTCAAGAGAATTCAAACCATTTCTGTGTATCTTACACCAGTGGCTCGTTAATAAGGCATAATGGTGGACAAGGAAATAGTAAGGAATAATATGAGGTAATATTGCCTACAGAAACCACCTTGGAATTACGCTTTATTTTGCAAGTATAAAATAAAGAGGAACAGAGTTCATAGAATTTGTAGCAGGCACTACACAAATAAAAGACGTTTCGCTCCTTCCAAAGTAATGAAAAAATATACATCTAGTCGTGACTATCCATTATTGAGTCATATTTTATTGAACAAAAATGTCAATATGTTCAGAATGATAATGAGGGCAAACATCATGTTGAATAAAGATCGGCAACAAATCCATTCTTGGGCACAAGCAGTGAAGAGCATTGCACTTTCTATAGAGGCTAATTGCCTCTAATTTTCTAAAGATTCATCAGCAACTTGAAAGTGAACTGTGATGAGCACTCTGAGGACACAGGGTGGTTTGCATCACCCACCGTGTCTGTATTGATCCTGTCCCAGTTGTTGCTGGTGTCTCCATCACATCTCCTTCAGGAACAGAACAAGGTTGCTCTTGGAATTGCCAGCATTGGATATTTTAGAATAAGATTTGGGAAGTATGCGATTTTTTTATTTTTGCAAAATATGGGCACTTAAGTCAGAAGTTTGCTTTTTTGTGACAGAGTAGTACAGTTTGATCATCTAAACTCAACATTAGAAATTGAGAATGACAGGTAAAGCAAGGCTATGATTCCATCATCGATAAGCAGTGTCAGGTTGAGTGGCTCGAGTTTTACACTGATCCTATAAAAATATAAGTGGAGGCTTTGGAAAGGGTGCAGAAGTTTTCTTCCAGGATGCTGCCTGGATTAGAGGGTATTGCCTTAAACAAACTTGGATTCTTTTCTCTGGAGCATCAGAGGCTGAGGGGAGACCTGATAGAAATATATAAAAGTATGGGAGGCATGGATAGCGTAGGCAGTTAGAACCTTCTTCTCCAAGGTGGAAGTATCAAAGACTAGACAGCATAGCTTTAAGTAGAGAGGGGGGAAGTTTACAGGAGATGTATGGGGCAAGTGTTTTGCACAGAGAGTGGTGGGTGCCTGGAATGCGCTGCCAGGGATGGTGGTAGATGTGATGGTGGTGTTTAAAATTGGCACGTGAATGTGCAGGAAATTTAAATATATGTATCACGTACAGGCAGAGAAAATTAGATTAACTTGGCATCCTGTTCAGCACGGATCTTGTGCATCGAAGGGCCTCTGCCTGTTCTGTTGTACGCTCCATGTGTGATATTGTAATTAGATGAGTGATTTTAAAAGAAAGGTACTCATATTTGTGAAATTCAGTGCAAATGTAAAATATGAACAATTTGCTTGTGGAAAGGTGTAAAAAATGTTAATATTTTGGGATCTGGAAGATTGAATGCCGTTCTGAATTCAACTCGTGGAACAGCTGATGATTGTTCACCCAGTAGAATTGTCAAAGGAAAGGGCAAGACTGATCACAATGCCAACTTTATTCAGACTGAGGCCTACAATTGAAAATAATGACCCAGCAATTTCCTTACTCAGAGTAATACTGCTCTAGAAAGATTTTGTGAAGATTTTATAATATTCAATGCACCTGTAGTTGTGTCTGCTTACAGTGCATTCAGAAAGTATTCAGACCCCTTCACTTTTTCCACATTTTGTTATGTTACAGCCTTATTCTAAAATTGATTACATTCTTTTTAAAAAAATCATCAATCTACGCACAATACCCATCATAAAAAAATCCAAAACAGATGTTTGGAAATGTTTGCAAAGTAATTAAAAAGAAATAACTGAAATATCACATTTACACAAGTATTCAGACCCTTTACTCAGTACTTTGTGAAGGCATCTTTGGCAGTGATTACAGCCTCAAGTCTTCTTGGGTATGACACTACAAGCTTGGCACACCTGTATTTGGGTAATTTCTCCCATTCTTCTCTGCAGATCCTCTCAAGCTCTGTCAGGTTGGATGGGGAGCGTCGATGCACAGCTATTTTCAGGTCCCTCCAGAGATGTTCGATCGGGTTCAAGTCCGGGCTTTGGCTGGGCCACTCAAGGACATGCACAGACTTGTCACAAAGCCACTCCTGCGTTGTCTTGGATGTGTGCTTAGGGTCGTTGTCCTGTTGGAAGGGGAACCTCCGCCCCAGACTGAGGTCCAGAACGCTCTGGAGAAGGTTTTCATCAAGGATCTCTCTGTACTTTGCTCCGTTCATCTTTCCCTCGATCCTGACTAGTCTCCCAGTTCCTGCCGCTGAAAAACATCCCCACAGCATGATGCTGCCACCACCATGCTTCACCGTAGGTATGGTATTGGCCAGGTGATGAGCGGTGCCTGGTTTCCTCCAGACGTGACGCTTGGCATTCAGGCCAAAGAGTTCAATCTTGGTTTCATCAGACCAGAAAATCTTGTTTCTCATGCCTTTTGGCAAACTCCACGTGGGCTGTCATGTGCCTTTTACTGAGGAGTGGCTTTCGTCTGGTCACTCTACCATAAAGGCCTGATTGGTGGAGTGCTACAGATATCGTTGTCCTTCTGGAAGGTTCTCCCATCTCCACAGAAGAACGCTGGAGCTCTGTCAGAGTGACCATCGGGTTCTTGGTCACCCCCCTGACCAAGGCCCTTCTCCCCCGATTGCTCAGTTTGGCCGGGCAGCCAGCTCTATGCAGAGTCCTGGTGGTTACAAAGTTCTTCCATTTAAGAATGACAGAGGCGACTGTGCTCTTCGGGACCTGTAATGCTGCACAAATTGTTTTATACCCTTCATCAGAACTGTGTCTCGACATGATCCTGTCTCAGAGGTCTAAGGACAATTCCTTATTCTTCATGGCTTGGTGTTTGCTCTGACATGCAGTGTCAACTGTGGGACCTTATACAGACAGGTGTGTGCCTTTCCAAATCATGTCCAATCAATTTAATTTACCACTGGTGGACTCCAATCAAGTTGTAGAAACATCTCAAGGATAATCAATGGAAACAGATGAACCTAAGCTCAATTTTGAGTGTCATAGTAAAGGGTCTGAAAACTTATGTAAATGTGATATTTCAATTAATTATTTTTAATTACTTTGCAAAAATGTCTAAACACCTGTTTTCACTGCTTCATTCTGGGGTATTGTGTGTAGATTAATGATTTACATATTTTTTTAATCCATTTAAAAATAAGGCTGTAAAGTCTCAAAATGTGGATATAGTGAAGGAGTCTGAATACTTTCTGAATGCACTGTATGTGATAAGCTACTGAATGAAAGGACAATTCCTGAAAATGTCTCCTAGCGTCATTATATTGATTCTGATGTAATTCATGTTCCAATAGTTTTGATGATTTTATTGGAGAGAAGTTTTCTGAGTTTTTCCTGAGCTGTGAATATTTAAAATAACATTATAATGGTTCTAATTAAGCCCAAAGCATTACAGGATATTGGAGAATGACAACTACTAGGGCATTTCGGTGCTTCAATTACGCTGAGTTTAAATTTGAACATTTCGCAGCAAACATGAAGATGGAATAACATTTTAGTTTTCCTGAGCATATTTTGTTCCATTCCGAAGCAATTACTGATGGCATAGATGTATTGTTCATCGCAAAGTTGAAGAAGAACCTTAGACATACCTGATTGCATTTTTTCAGAATATGTCTGGTAAATAATTCATATCCTGGCCTCAAACGTACTGGGAACCCACAACGAAACATAAAAATTAAGCTAAATCCATATGAATGCAGGGAAAGAAAAGGTTATTTAACTACCTAGATCTCTGCCATATTCTCCACTCAAACTGAGCAATTGTACGACGAAGCTGAGAACTATATTCTGAACTCTATCTTCCCCTTGGCTCTTTTTGTTGCACTTGAGTTTGACTTGTTTGTATTTAAGTGTAGTATTATCTGATTGGATGACATGCAAAACAAAGCTTTTCACTGCACCTCAGTACACATGACAATAATAATCATAAACCTAAACCTGAGATATTTTGCACTTTGCCAAAATATCTTTGTCATTTGTGCATGCGGGATCCTGTTTTTCAACTTCAGCTTCATTTTTCACTGATTAACCACAATTCCCAGCAGTTCCTTGCCTAAGATAAGAGATATAAACAAGATAAGAAATAGAAACAAGTTTTTTTTTTGCAGTAGTATGTAGCTCAGTTTACTTGGCTCATTATATAATGATAACTCTACAGCTGCCTTTTGACGCAAGCGGTTTTCTACAAGGGTCATTGTCAGTTATCTTCAGTAGAGCTGTATTTACTTTAATGGCTCTGGTTTCAGCTCACAAAAGCACTTGTGTTTTTCCTCCACTTTACGAAGATGGACGGCTAAAGTGGAAAGCAGATTGAAAGTCCCTTTGAAAGTTTATCATCAAGAGATGATGATCTGAGACTAGAGGGTAAAGTATTTGATTGGTTTTTCTTGAGTAGTTTTCACATGGTTATGATATGAACCACCAATAGCGCACTTTAAAGCGAAATCTCTGTGCATCAGCATTGTGACAGAAATGTTTAACAGCGTAAAAGCTATGGAAACAGTAAATTGATTCCAGTTTGGTGACTGATCGAGCTTGTCATTTTTATTGTGAGTTATGTTATCTACCATGTTGGGAAGGATGTTAGTGTGTGAAATGTTAATGCCCAATATCAGTTTGCAGCAAATTGTAATGTCAATCAGCATGCACAATTATTTTGAAGCCAATGCGATATAATTGGTGCACCATATTCTTGTTAATCCATGTAGATGAACTCACACTCAATCGCTCTGTAGAAACAATGAGTGCTGATTGACAAAAGAGGACACAAAGTGCTGGAGTAACACAGTGGCTCAGGCAGCATCTAGGGAGAACATGGATGGGGAAACATTTCCGGTCGAGACCCTTTTTCAGACTCAATGCTGCCAGACCCGCTGAGTTACTTTGTGTCCTCATTAGCTCTCTTCCTGAGTAGGATTTAAACAAAATATATACTACTTTAATTTGAGCGAAAACTTCAATTAATTTCCTACTAGGGCTTGCAGATTGGTTTAAAATTACCAAAGTACACAGAATGCTGAATGGGGATTACCTTGATCAAACTTCTGCACAGAAAGTTGTGTATCTAGGCCGGTATATTATCAGTGAATGCACTGGACCGCAATATGACAGAGAGAATCGACGGAAAACAGAAAGGACGAGGGAAGCTGCTCAGAAAAGAAAAGGGGTCTCATTAACATCCCAGTTACAACAAACCAGCAAATCTGCAGTTCTTTGTTTCTACAACAAAGATTATTTACCAGGATCTGCAAGGAGAGAATTCTCTACTTGAACATCTCCAAAAGAGATATTGGAGGGCAGATGCAGCATTGGAAGGTACATTCATTGAACTTCACTATGCTGCTCACTGTGGGGGATGTCCCACGGAAGTATACCACACACTGAAACAGCAACACAGATCTCAATATAGGATAGTCACTGCTTTATCTATGCCTGTCAAGAATTTCCACACACCAGGATCATTCAGAATGGCCCAGAACCTCCTGATCATTGCATACATCTCCAGATGGTTTTGTGTTGGAAGACAATGGGCAATAGGTGCAGGAGTAGGCCATTCGGCCCTTCGAGCCAGCACTGCCATTCAATGTGATCATGGCTGATCATCCCTAATCAGTACCCAGTTCCTGCCTTCTCCCCATATCCCCTGACTCCATTATCTTTAAGAGCCCTATCTTGCTCTCTCTTGAAAGTATCCAGAGAACTGTGCTCCACCACCCTCTGAGGCAGAGAATTCCACAGACTCACAACTTTCTGTGTGAAGAAGTGTTTCCTCCTCTCCGTTCTAAATGGCTTATCCCTTATTCTTAAAGGAACTGCAGATGCTGGTTTAAACCGACAGTAAACTTAAAAAGCTGGAGGAACTCGGCGTGTCAGCCAGCATCCCTGGAGAAAAGGAATAGGTGACGTTTCGAGTCAAGACCCTTCTTCTGACTGAGAGTCAGGGGAGAGGGTTTTGATTCCTTTTTGGATGTAAAACATCATGTTGGGAACTTATTCTCACTGTAAGGGATTCCTCTCCCTCTGTTTGTTTGTGTACATATGTCTGTGTGAGAAAGTGTATCATCCAAATTAAATACCATGCTGTCTCCCGATAGGAGTCATGATGCTTTCATCCCACAACTGTCTGATGTGTCATTGATATCTGAGTCACCGCAGCAAGTGAAAGACTGGCTTCTGGACGACAAAGGCTATCAATAAACAACCATGGCTCTTGACACCTGTTCACAACCTCTCCACACATGGGCAACATATGTATAAAGAATTCTGATAAGAATTTTCAATCTGAATGAGCAGGCAAGTGCTGCACGCAGGCAATCCCGCTCCCTGAAATGCACAGCGGGACCTCTGTAGTACTCAGCAGGGTTGCAATTGTTGTGGCAGTCTGCGGAATGAAAGCTCAGTCCTTGCCACCACATACACAATGAGCAGCTGCTGAGAAGGTGGTGGCGAAGAAGAGGCAAAGGGGAAGCTTGCGTACCTCCTTTCTGATCAATCCACTCCTCTCACCACCAGCACATAAACCCCTTCTGTTCCAGCGAGCACATCCAGTAGGCCAAGATTTAAAAAAATCAACAGAGTAAATATCACAATCCGAATTGGTAAGTCAAGGCATATAAGATACCATCCTAATGCCAACTATGCACACTTGTGTAGTTTACACCATGTGTGATGAATGGGAATCGCAAAGTGTGAAGGAGAAGGTGTATGCTCATGCTGACACTATTAATATTCTAAGCCTCTTGCTCATGGTATATCAGCCACAGGAATAAAAATAAACAAATAAACTGCAGATGTGGGGAATCTTAAATAAAAATGGAAAAACCTGGAATTACTCAGCAAATCAGGCCACATCTTCTTTGATTCTGATGAAGAATCCTTGATCTGAAATGTTGACTTTTCTTTTTCCACAGATGCATCCTGACCTGCTGAGTATTTCGAGCATTTTCGGATTTTAATTTTAGTTATCTTTCATGGTCATGGCAATTATGATAAGGTTTTGCTGCTCCGGTGATTTTGAGTTTTAGTTGAGAGATATACCTAGCACAGAAAAACGCACTTCGGCCCACCGTGTCCACACCGTCCAGCGATCGCCCATGCATTAATTCTATCCTACACATTTGGGACAATTTGCAGAAGCCCATTAATCTACAAACCTGCACGACTTAGGATTGTGTGAGGAAACCAGAGCACCCGGAGAAAACATGGCCACAGGGAGAACGTAAAAGCTCAGTACAGACAGCACCTGTGGTCAGGATTGAACCCGCATCTCTGACGCTGTGAGACAGCACTCTACCATTGCAGAACTGTGCCGCCCCTTTCCATGTAACCCCCAATCCCTCCCTCCCTCCACCTACCTGTTGCTGCAATTAGTTAAGCAGCACCTTGTCTTGCAAAGGAGAGGGAAATATGTCAGAAAGCTTTGTACTTTGTGATTGATTGGCATTGTTCCGAACGAATAACTTTAGACCATTCAGGGCTGAGATGAAAAGAAATGTCTTCACTCAGAGTGCAGGGAATTCTCTACATAGGCAGGCAATGGAGGCCGAGTCGCTGAATTTTTACAAAACAGAGATTGTAAGATCTTTGTATATTAGGGGATTCTAATGGTATCAGGTGAGTGCTGGAAAGTGACATTGAGGTGGAATATCAGCCATGGTCTTATTGAATGGTGGAACATGCAGAAGTGGACAAAAGGTGTACTCCTGCTGCTCGTTGGCAGTTTATGCTTGCTATGAGATGTGGCAGTGAGGCTTGCAACAGTGGTAGATGTGTGGGTAAACAAGACCAAGTTCAGTATGAATGCAGAATGGTGGAGATTTTTGGTAAGAAAGTGATTGGGCTGCAATGTATTGAGCAGTGACTGATGTTGCCAGTGCGTTTGGTTGTATGGAGAGATGTTTCCATTGACCTGCAATGCCATATGCCAGTATCATCCATCTCCTCTATTTTTCCATCCTATCGCAGACATTCCCTTTGTTCTTTCCATCTCTTTACATCCTATCAAACACATTCCCTTTGTTGTTTCCATGACTTCACATCTTATCGCAGACATTCACTTTTTTTTCATCTCTTTTCGGCCTATCGAAGACATTCCATTTGTTCTTTCCATTCCTTCTCACTCACCTGCAAATTCAAACATTCGCATCCTCTTAACTTTCCCGGTTCTTCAACCTGAAATATTAAATCTGCTTCTCTTTATATAGAGAAGGGTCTGAAGAAGGGTTTCGGCCCGAAACTTTGCCTGTTGAGTCTGAAGAAGGGTTTCGGCCCGAAACGTTGCCTGTTTCCTTCGCTCCATAGATGCTGCTGCACCCGCTGAGTTTCTCCAGCATTTTTGTGTACCTTCTCTTTATATAGATGCTGCCTGACTTGCTTCGTATTCTGTGGAATTCTCTGCCACAGAAAGTAGTTGAGGCCAGTTCATTGGCTATATTTAAGAGGGAGTTAGATGTGGCCCTTGTGGCTAAAGGGATCAGGGGGTATGGAGAGAAGGCAGGTACAGGATACTGAGTTGGATGAACAGCCATGATCATATTGAATGGCGGTGCAGGCTCGAAGGGCCGAATGGCCTACTCCTGCACCTATTTTCTATGTTTCTATGTATTCCTGTCATTTTCTGTGAAAATGTCAGATTTCTAGCATGCGCGGATTTTTACCTTTCTTTTCTTATATCTGGAGAAAGCCGTGGGGGGAGCCTGACCATCTGGCAGCTGCTGGCAACTGTATACCTGCCAAATCAGCACTACTTCTTGCAGCAAACTCTCAAACATTATAAAATCAAGATGCATTCACAGCGTAGTGGCGATGCAGGGCGAACACCACGGGATTTGAGGTTGAACAGCGTCTTCGTGAGGGAAGCAACATAGTCTCAACAAAAAGCATTAAACTTGAATATGATGCGGGGTGAACTGTAAAACTGGCAATGGAAATTGCAAACCACAAGTGGCCATGGCCACAGCCTTTCCTTCCAATGCTAGTTTCTTTCCTCCTTTCAGAGCAGACGGGAAGCAGAGTTCTGCTCAATGAATTTTCATTGTGTGTCAGAGTGGAGGTTAAGCGGAGATTGATTGCTAATATTATTAATCATTGCCATTAAAATCTAAGTTTGACTGATGTTGGAATATGTAATGTAATTTACATATCATTGGCATATTTGCATAGTAATAACACATTCCTGCAGAATTGTACCATAGATTGAATGTGGGAAAGTCTGAGGAGAGGTATGGTGAAAAGCGTGACATCAGGAATAAAATTAATTTGTAGATTTAGGTGGCATTGTGTGATAGGCAATGGCAGGGTGCTGAAGTGTAATTACTTCATGGAGAAGAATATATTTCTCCGGTTATAGAGGTTGTTCATGCTTAAATCTTGTCCTTTATCGTGAATGACACCACTTGGAATCATCTTACTATTCAAAATATGTGATTATGAAATGTAGCAATTTTTTTTGCACCAAAATTGAATGTATATTTTGTTAGATAATGTGAATTGTGAAGAGGTGGCTGAGAGTGTCGGGTAGAATGTGACTCCGGCGAAAGATATGATAAGAATACAGGTTTGAACTTCATGTCTCCCATATTATGGATCAGGTGCACGCTGCATTACCGACATGCCAAGTAACCAACTCTGACATAAGCTTCCGAATGAAGGGGACATGCAGTGGAGGATTGGTGACAGACTGCTCTGGGGATGAGGTGGCTAGGTTTTCACACCCACACAACAGAACCATGTTACCGTTAGACATTTAGAAATGAGCCTCTCAGAATCGCTTGAAAGAAATCAAATAGTGTGGAACATATGAATCTGAAAGCTAATATGATCATCCATTCGTCAAATGGTTGAATAGTTAAGACGGTGAAGATCCAAGCTAACTGTAGATAAAATTTAGGAATAAGTATGTGTTAATTTGTCAAATAATGATGCTGTACAACATGAGTAAAATACAGTAAATATATACAGTGAAAGCAGTAATGTATAATTATATTGTTGAAGAAAGAACTGCAGATGCTGGTAAAATCGAAGGTAGACACAAAATGCTGGAGTAACTCAGCGGGTGAGGCAGCATCTATGGAGAAAAGGAATTGGCAACGTTTCGGGTCGAGACCCTTCTTCAGATTGTTGTCAGGGGAGGGGGTAGGACAAAGAAAGAATGCAGGCGGAGACAGTGGGATGTGGGAGAACTGGGAAGGGGGGGGGGGGGGTAAATGAAGAGAGAGAGCAAGGGCGACCTGAAGTTAGAGAAGTCAATGTTCATACCGCTGGGGTGTAAACTACCTAAGCGAAATATGAGGTGCTATTCCTCCAATTTGCGCTGGGCCTCACTCTAAGAATGGAGGAGGCCCAGGACAGAAAGGTCAGATTGGGAATGGGAGGGCGAGTTGAAGTGCTGAGCCACCGGGAGATCAGCTTGGTGAAGACAGACTGAGCAGAGGTGTTCAGCGAAACGATCGCCAAGCCTGCGCTTGGTCTCACCGATGTAGACTCTCGCCACTCCACCGCCCAGCGGTATGAACATTGACCTCTAACTTCAGGTAGCCTTTGCTCTCACTCTTCATTCCCCCTGCCTTCCCAGTTCTCCCACTATTCCCACTATTCCCACTGTCTCCACTTACATTCTTTCTTTGTCCTACCCCCTCCCCTGATATCAGTCTGAAGCAGGGCCGGATCTACGTATAAGCTTCACAAGCTTAAGCTTAGGGCCTCGAGATCTAGGGGGGCCTCGGCAGGGCCGGATTTACCTATAGGCTTCATAGGCTGAAGCCTGAGGCCTCAAAATCTAGGGGGCCTCCGGCCAAGGTGTTTTTTTCCCAGAGTAAAAAAAATCCTGAGAAAAAAAAATGTCAGCATTTCCACTTAGACGGAAATAACCCGAATTTATGGTTCCGGCCCGCTGGAAGTTTTTGGGAAAAATATTGCGATCATCCACGCCTGCGCAGTTGGGGGAAGCCGGTGACGCAGTAGCGACGCAAAATGACGCTGTCTCTCCGTGCGTGCGCAGTGGGCCCGGGCGGGTTCAGATCTCCATTTGCACTTCACACAATAACCTCGATGCCTCGTGTCTACCAAAGATCCTAGGTGTCTACTCCAGGTAAGTAGTGGAATATTGCGTTGCGGGAGTGCCCGTTTCTCCGGGCCGGGCTGTGGTGTCTGCGGTGTCTGCGGCGCGGAGCCACGCTGCGTGGGAGGGAGAGAGAGGGAGAGGGAGGGAGAGAGAGAGAGGGGGAGGGGGGAGAGAGAGATGGGGAGGGGGAGAGAGAGATGGGGAGGATGAGAGAGAGATGGGGAGGGGGAGGGAGAGAGAGGGAGGGGGAAGGAGGAAGGGGAGAGTGAAAGGCAGATTATCTTTAGTGAGATTGCAAAATTAAGGTAGGTTTTAGAGCAATTATATTTTCTCCTCCATATGAATAATATCAAACAATTGGAACTGCTTTCTTTTCCTTGATAACAATACTGAAAAATATGTATTCCATAGTTTGGGACTTTCATTTTGCATCATATTTTTAATGTGCACATACTAACACAGTCGAACAGTAACAGGCAATCAAATCAACACACAAAACATTTTCTAAAAAAAGGTTTTATTTACTGCAAAAACTTACAGTATTTTATTTGCAGTGTTTGCATGCTCCTTTTACATACATAACATTTTACAGTACAACTTGATTATTAAAACAAGGACAGCTTCAATTCTTGATTAAAAAAAATGTATACAACAATGATCCCAATCATCCCATTCCACCCACTCATTACTCTTGACTCAACCAAAATTATTTCTGAAATATTGGTCATAAATTTGGTGCAAAAATGCTCCAAAATAAGGCTCAGAATGCACCAGAGAGCATCTAAAACCCCAGAGCTTCTAGAGCCCTTAAGCGGGCCCTGGACCCCGGCTGCAAGGGTCTTTCAGCTTCGCGCTTGTGATATGCACTGTGTGCACTTATTTCACATACATTTTTTGTAATCCTGTCATGCCACCCCCCTTTTTGAAAAGCTTCGTACGGGCCTAGTGTATAATATTTTTGACACTGTCCTAGGCCTTTCTTGCATATGCTGTCACAATGCACTGTAGTCTCTAAACTTCAGTAATTTTCCTTGCCCTCCATTTCAGAATAATAGTGTTTTAAGCCAATAACTCGACACTAGCACTGGCAATAAATAAAAAGCGCAGCTTTCCAGCCCTTATCTCATTGGCCATGTTCGGCTGCATATCGGTGTCAATCTGGTGGACTCTTCCATTTTCCTCTCGTCGTGGGGGATTGGGAGGGGCCTCACAAGTGGAATAGCCTAGGGCCTCTCTTCATCTAAATCCGGCCCTGGTCTGAAGAAGTGTCTCGACCCGAAACGTCGCCCATTCCTTCTCTCCATAGATGCTGCCTCACCCGCTGAGTTTCTCCAGCATTTTGTGTCTACCTGTAATTATATTGTTATGTACATAAGAACAGGATAGGCTGCTGAAACCAGTTCAGCCATTTAATTAGATTGAGGGCAATGTGCATTTGCTCTATATCCTACAATGTACTAACTTAAGAGCATATTGCTGCTGTTTTTGAAAGCAAATAAAGCGATAAACTGTGTTCACTGCTTGACTGAACTTAAGAAACTGGGAACGAAATTCTTAACCATTTGAAAATACATTTTGAAATGGCACTGCCTGGGAGCCCCAAATCACTTCCATCTAAATCTAAATAGAAGTGACCTTCTTGGCCTCGACTGTGTAATGCTTCATGCAAGAAAGCACTACAAATCCTGAGCCTGTTTTACTTACAATAACACAGAATCCAGCCATGGTCGAAGCTCTTAGAAAGAAAGTTTTCAACAGGACCCAATGTATCAAGAGTGGGGCCAGTTAGGTTCAGCTTTGTCATTCCTTGCTAGAAAATGTGTGTTGCAGGAGATTCATCATGCACCTCCAAGAGGTGTTGGGATAGAGGGATCAGAATAGTTGGACTCCATCCATAGCACCCCCATCTCATCCCCTTGAAGAAAAAGGGCAATCTTCTGTTTAAATCAAGATCGCAGGAGGTATTCTGTGAGAATCAATGGCTCTTTTCAAAGACACTGGCTAACAGGAAAAGACAGCCCTCAGATAAAGCTGGAGAGGACTTTCTTTCTCTTAAGGCTTGAACCTGCATTTCGTTTCCATGTGGTGCTTGGAGCATGTAAATAAGCTGAAACGTTGCAGCAGTGTCTTCAGCTTGCGATCATTCATTAAGCCTAATGCAGCCTGCTCTCGAGATGGTTCCAGAATATGCCAATCTAAGAAACGGTCCTATAAATACCTCATCTAAGATACCTTTGCCCATCTGATTATGCCAGTCTATATGTACCTTAAAATCCACCGCCCCCATGAATATTACCATAGCTTTGTACCTTTCTGTCGTGTTTTCATTATTTCTCCAAAAATATGTAGCTTGGAAATTGGTTAACTGATAGAAAGCAGAGAGTAGAAATAAATGTGTCCTGGATGCTAAGCCCTGACTCCTAGTTCCAGGAATTCGGAGATGAATTTCCTATCCGAGCTGTCATTCTTTAGACTTTAGAGATATAGAGTGGAAACAGGCCCTTTGGCCCACCGAATCCGTGTTGACCAGTCACCATCCCGTACACTGGTATTATCCTACACCAGGGACAATTTACAATTTTTACAGAAGCCAATTAACCTACAGACCTGTGCGTCTTTGAAATGTGGGAGGAAACTGGAGCCACCAGGAGAAAACCCACGCGGTCACAGGGAGAACGTACAAACTCCGTGCAAAGAAGCGCCCATAGCCAGGATGGAACACGGGTCTCTAGCGCTGTAAGGCAGCAACTCTACTGCTGCGCCGCTGTGCATTTAAGACTTTTAAGGATGAGCAAATTGGTGGGATTTAGAAACCTTCTGGCAAGGTCAAACCCTGAGTGATTTTCCTCCTCAAGATTTACAAAGACTTTTGTCATTTAATCCATTTACTTACGCCCCTCTCGGGTTTGCCTTGTAGTAATTAGTAGACCATTTGCACAAAGCATCGGCACTGTAGAAATGATAGCCCAGGGCTGCAGCAAATGACAGCATTAAAATGTGGCTGTTCGGGATATCACTTAGATTCCATTAGTAACAAAAAAGGTTATTTCATCGGGGAAGAGCTCATGGCATTAGGGTTAGTAAATTTGCACAAATCGAGGATTGGCAGCGCAGAGGAATCAGAATATCCTCATACATGGCATACATAAATCACCATGCAGCGAGAGCAATTGGTGAGAAAGACAAATGTTGGCTTTTGTTACCAAAGAGATGGAATAGAACAGGAAGGAAAGCTAGTTACAACTCTATCAGATTTTCCTGAGACTGCCTGGATTGCTTGATATAATTTTGGTCTCCTTCTTTAAGGGGGGGTGTGCCTGCACTGAAGGCAGTTCAGAGAAGGGTCATTAGTCTCAAGAAAGTTTCTTTATGTGGAAATATTGAGCAGGTAATTTAGGCCTGAACCGTTTAAGAGCATGAGAAATGTTTTCATTGATATCTGGAAGATTCTGAGAGTACTTAAAGTTAAGGGTTAGGTATATTATTGTCACTTTGACTTGCATGCTATCCAAGCAGATTAAGTAATACTATACATAAATACAATCAAGACAAACTCAGGCGCACTAGATACCTGACGGGATAGATACTGAGAGGATATATCCCCCCCCCATGGATAAATCTTCAACCTGAGAGGTGACAGTGGCAAGGAGGAATTTCTCTTCCTGAAAGGCCATGAATCTTTGGACTTCTCTTCCCTGGAAAGCTGTGGAGGTAGAATCAATCATTCAAAGTGCTCAAAGCCTAGCCTGATGTTTTGTATCTAAAGGAAGCTGGAGCTGAGGCCGAAATCTGACCACCCATGGTCTTCCTGAGCTGCAGAGTCAGCTTGAGGGAGTACGTGACTGGCTCCTGGTTCTTTCTTCTCATGTTCTGATGTTCTTAACTTAAAGTAATAGATGCAAAAGTTGCTGCTTTAATATCGGAGGGGAGGGACTTATTTGTAAAAGAGAAGCAGCCTAAATTACATGCTGAAAGATTACAATAGATACCAATCTATTCATCACTTTAACAGTTCTCTGCAGACTAGAACAGTTTTTTTCAATAGATTAGTGGAAATATAGCTTTAGATTTTTTTAACATAGCATTGAAGTTCACCCTTACTGTGTATAGTCTTTTGAGCTGCACATTTCTATTTATCTTGAGTGCTGCTTAGATGAATAACTTCAGTGGGAACTTTTTTGTTTTGTACAGAATGAATGAATTTTTTTGTGATTAATATATCAGATCTGAATAAGATAATTGAAAGCTTCCTCTGCACCTGTTTGATGTAGAAGTTGAAAAAGCTCGTGAACGGATCTTGGCTTTCGTTGGCATCTTAAATTCAGTTTCAGTTTCCGATACTCTTCATTTCAAGTGGCATTGATCACTTTCTGCAAAAAGTTATGAAAGCAGTTAATTTATTCCACAGATGGAAAATTGCAATTTATCTGCAGATTAGAAAATGGGGAATTGCTACAGTCAGCGAGATATTTTTTGATAGATCTATTAATTTATTACCTTAAATGTTCAGTATAATTTGGAAATTCAATGTTGATTTTGGCCACGTAATGGCAGATTTCTAAATCTGAGAAACCGCTCTTTTACAATATTTTATTTTTCATGAATTTAAATATTAATTATTAAACTTGCATGGAAGCTGAATTAATGGCATGTGAGGAGTGGAAAAATAGGCAGGATTAAAAAAAATGGAAAGGTAGACACAAATGCTGGAGTAACTCAGCGGGACAGGCAGCATCTCTGGAGAGAAGGAATGGGTGACGTTTCGGGTCGAGACCCTTCATCTGCCTTTCATGTAAAGCTTTTTGCAGTGCCCCTGTGAGGATTTAGCCTGGCATGGAAAAGCAATCTGAGAAGTGTTGTGATACAATTAGTTTAGTTTAGAGATACAGCGCGGAAACAAGCCCTTCGGCCCACCAAATCCGCACCGACCAGCGATCCCCGCACACTAACACTATCCTACACACACTAGGGACAATTTATCATTTAACCAAGCCAATTAACTTACAAACCCGTACATCCGGAGCTCCCGGAGAAAACCCACGCAGGTCACGGTGAGAACGTACAGACAGCGGCCATAGTCAGGATCGAATCTGGGTCTCTGGCGCTGTATGGTAGCAACTCTACCGCGTCACCACCATGCCGCCTACATGGTCTGTGGCTGTTTCTGTCAGTACTGTTCCCATCCTCCCACTGTGAGAAGGTGCTTGCTGAAATCCAGTTACTTTTTCTTTGGGTGGTGAGGGTGTGAGGAATTCCTCTGGTTAAAGAGAGAGAAGGAGAGAAATAAATTAAGAGGTTTTTAGATAGGCACATGGACACGTAGGATATGGGGGGATGTGGATCTCGTGCAGGCAGCTAGGATTCGTTTCTTGGTATCATGTTCGGCACAGACATTGTGGGCCGAAAAGCCTGTATGTGCTATACTCCTCTATGTTTTGTGCTCTATATTCTAATTGAGGGAAAATGAATGTATTGTGTACCCAGTCTCCCACATTAGGAAGAGGCTAAAAAAAATCATGCTTGATCAGGAATATTAGCCAGATATATTTCTGTGAAAGGACAGATGAGTTTGTATGCCTACAGGTGGATGAGGCAAGTTGATCCCTTGTTTGAGTTTTACATCTCATCTATTACTATATTACTATATAGTAATTGTGCGAATCGATATTGGAACACATTTAAAGGTAAAAAAGTCTGGCTATCCCAAGGTAAAGTCTGGCAGAAGATCATGATAATCTCTCTGGACAGCAGATCATCTCTGTTGGTGGGAGATAGCAGGAATTTTCATCGCTTATAACGTATGAGTATGTGTATTTTTTATGAATATCTTTCCCTGTAAGTTGCATACGATTAAACTGTTGGCTTTTACCTGCACATCTGTAAGGAAGTTCACTACTCCTGCACACGTTTGAATGAACTGGGAAGTCTGAAAACTCCTGCTCAACTGATTTTTGCTGTCACATCCACTGTAACACCCATGGAGGTCAATGGTGGACCGCCAACCTCCTGGGAAAGAGGCAACAACTGCATTCATTTCACTGGAGTGGTCATACAATATGGAAACAGGCCCATCGGCACAACTTGTCCATGCCGACCAAGATGATCCATCTCAGCTAATCCTATTTACCCACATTTGGCCCAAATCCCTCTAAAACTTTCCTATCATGGACCTGTCCAAGTGTCTTTTAAATATTGTTATAGTATCTGCCAGACCTACCTCCTTTGGCAGCTATTTCCATATGTCCACCGTCATCAATCAATGCTTGATTATTTGTACAGCCATGAAAAATGCGCAATAATTATTTTACAATATTGATAAAATAGAGAAATCCTTTTCACAAACCTTTATCCTTTATTGCACTCCTTGTGAAATAGTTATATTTGCCTCTACATCCATGCAACCTGAATTGCTGGATGCAAAGTGCTTGTTCTCCTGCATTTAATGGACACTGCAATGCCCCGCAAAAGCTGTTTGTGCGTTTTCAAAAGGGTATTGTGTTTTTTTGGTTTGAGTAAATGTGTTATTAATGTCCAGACTGCTACGTGGTCCCTCACGTCATTATGTACACCACCTTCAGAGCTGCAAGGCAAAATTTAATTTTTTCCTGGAGATGGACTTGGATACAAATGCTGCCAGCAGCAAACTTCCACACAAGTTTGACAAGTTCAAAACTTTACGCTTCTCGATCCTCATGTTTGACTTGCTACTCAAAAGCCACCCTGTCCAAAATGTTGAGCATCTTTGCACAGCAGCGACTTGTTCAATGTGGCAAATCCTGTCCACAAAATTGTGCAAAACAATTTTTGACAGCCAAGTCCCCAAACGTACCAGATGCATCAAGGGGGGAAATGTCCAACACCAGAAAAGTGAGAGGTGGAAAGTTTAATGGAGGGGCAAGTTTTTTACACAAAGAGTGGTGGGGGCCTGAAATGCATTGCCATTGGTGGTGATGGAGGCAGTTACGACAGTGGCATTTAAGAGGCTTTTAGATAGGCACATGGAATTGCGAGAATATTGGGGGATGAATCATTCATTGGGCATTTTTAAAGCGGAGATTGAAAGTTTCTTGATTAGTAAGGATGTCAAAGGTTATGGGGAGAAGACAGGAAAAATGTGGTTGATAGATCAGTCAGACTCAATGGGCCAAATAGCCTAATTCTGCTCCTGAACACGTTGCTTATGAACATGTACAGCCATGAGATCAATCATGAGACTCCTTCTGCTTATGAACATGTACAGTCATGAGATCAATTTACCTAGGCTTCATGTTTGGCACAAACATTGTGGGCCGAAGGGCCAGTTCCGGTGTTGTACTGTTCTCTGTTCTGTGACTATGAATGCATCTGATTTTGCACGTGGTTCTGAAACTACCAAATATAGTTATGCAGCAGTTACTGCTAGCCCCTCTTATTTCCAGTGACGGTTTCAATCTGACCTCTGTGTATTGTTCCCGCTGTGACAGCCAATGTTTCGCCAGGACTGCTTTAGTTTCCTCCCACATTATCCTTTCTTTAGGTTCATAGATTTATACAAATTAACTCTAGTGTAGTTGGGTGGTTGGAGAATCATGGTGGAATCGATGGCGCGAGAAAAAGAATAGGTTTCAGGGAAATAAGTGGAATTGATTGCATAGCTCTTGGAGCCAACATAAACCTAATGAACCAAATGAATTTCCTCAGTGTGGGCAAAAAAAAAAGAAATTGAAATATGTAAAAAATATTGAAATAAGATATACTGAAAAGCATTAAAAAAAAGATTTAAAACCACCATTACTTTCCACAAAACAATGCAGGCATCTGGATCCCTTATTGTCTCTTCTCTGCATTCAAATCACTGGGCTTGTTTTTCATGTGTCATGTCCAGCCGGAGAGGTTCCCCAACTGAAGGTTCTGTATGTACAGCTGGTGTTTGATAAATAGCCTCTGTATTTTTTAGGTCACTGCTTAAGATCTGGGCAGCTGTCCTGACGCTTTCACTCTGTGGCATGTGCTGTACCATCTGCATTTGAGCCACTGCGACAAGTCTGAGTGTGATTACTGGGTGACAAGACTGCCCCACTCACTCTAATGCACAACCCATGGACATATTAATTATGTGCATATAATGCAAGCCATTTCAGCTAACAAAATTTGCTAGGCCAAATTATTGCCATACTGAGACAATTATTCCACTGTCAGAGCTACTTTGGAAAAATAACGTGCTATGCAGCAGAGTTGGTATCTAGATGGTAATGACTGGAGCAAAGTACAGATGGTACGTTAGGTGACTAATGTGCCAGGAGGGCTTGGTTTAGATGGCTAATAAGGAACACGCAACGGCTGATCTCCCCTTCCCCGCGCACCTCCCTCCTCACCACATCTGAAGGAGGTTGAAAACTATGAAGTGTGTACAAGAATACTGAAGTTGGAAAAGGAATAGCCCAATCAACCGACAGAGTAAGTGCAGCAGTGCTGGAGTAACTCAGACATAGAAACATAGAACATAGGTGCAGGAGGAGGCCATTCGGCCCTTCGAGCCAGCACCGCCATTCATTGTGATCATGGCTGATCGTCCCCTCTCAATAACCCGTGCCTGCCTTCTCCCCATATCCCTTGACTCCACTAGCCCCTAGAGCCCTATCTCACTCTCTCTTAAATCCATCCAGTGACTTGGCCTCCACTGCCCTCTGTGGCAGGGAATTCCATAAATTCACAACTCTCTGGGTGAAAACGTTTTTTCTCACCTCAGTCTTAAATGACCTCCCCTTTATTCTAATACTGTGGCCCCTGGTTCTGGACTCGCCCCACATTGGGAACATTTTTCCTGCATCTAGCTTGTCCAGTCCTTTTATAATTTTATATGTTTCTATAAGGCATCCTCTCATCCTTCTAAACTCCAGTGAATACAAGCCTAGTCTTTTCAATCTTTCCTCATATGACAGTCCCGCCATCCCAGGGATCAATCTCGTGAACCTACGCTGCACTGCCTCAATCACAAGGATGTCCTTCCTCAAATTAGGAGACCAAAACTGTACACAATACTCCAGATGTGGTCTCATGCAGGCAGCATCTCTGGAGGAAACGGATAGGCTGCTTTTAGGGTCGGGATCTGTCTTCAGACTGATTGTAATCCGGGGGAGAAAGCTGGAAAGTAGGAGGGAGTTGGACAAAGCCCGGTAAGTGATAGGTAGATACTGATCCAGACTATCTCTCGAAGGAATGTTCACCATGCAGTAATTATCAACTAGAGAGTGGAGTTAAGTGATTTGAATAAACCAAATAAAGTTCAGAGACCCAGATAATCTGTTTTGTGGTAAATTGGAATGCCTAAATTCCTTGAAGAACAGGAAGATTAGTTTGAATCATTTTGGAGAGAGTTTGGAGTGCATGTCACCAGTTTCCTGGAAGCAGAAGGACAGGTAGATGATTAGTCGGTCAGACCAAATCAGTGGGAAGAGAAATAGTACATATGGTTCTGGTGCATTGTGTGCAGTTCTGGTCACCCTGTTGCAGGAAGGATGTGGAGGCTTTGGAAAGGGTGCATATGAGGTTTATCAGAAAGATGCACGGATTAAGGGTATTACCTGCAGGGAGAGGTTGGACAGTCTTGGATTGTTTTCTCAGGAATGCTGGAGGTTGCAGGGATGCCTGGTAGAAGCATATAAAATTATGAGAAGCATAGATAGAATAGACAGATGAATTCTTTTCCCAAGATGGAAAAATCAAAGTCTAGAGGGAATACCTTTAAGGCGAGAGGGGCAAAGTTTAAAGGAATTGTGTGTGGGGCAGGTTTTTTACACAAAGGGTGGTGAGTGCCTGAAAGGCAATGCCAGGGATGGTGGTTGAGGCACATATGATAGTGGCCTGTAAGAGACTTTTAGATAGGCACATAGATGGGGAGGGATAGGGTTCACGTACAGGCAGAGGAGAATAGTTTAATTTGGCATCATGATCCGCACAGGCAATGTAGGCTGAAAGGCCTGTTCTTACGCTGTACTGTTCTATCTTCTATGTTCTATGTTTCAGTTTGAAGACCAGTTCTGACGAAGGGTCTTTGACCTGAAACATTACCTCTGTGACCCTTCTGCTTTTATTTCAGATTTCCAGCATTTGCAGGTTTATTTGATTTTCACGAACAGGCAAATAATGAAGTTAAGAAAGCAAACATTGGCTGACGCTCAGATAAAGGAGGTCGTGGTGGGACTGTATTAAACAGGACTTTGGCCACATCTAGAATACTGTACATAATTGGAGTCCGGAGACTGCAGGAAGGATGTGAATGTATTAAAGTGAGTGGAGGTTGTCGATTAAAGTTATTGATGCAACTGCCAGAGTTGACCAGCTGACTATGCCTGCATGCTGTGAAGTATGACTGTGAGACTTGCATCAGTATTAAGTGTATGTGTGATGGACCTATAAATGTTACTTACATTGACAGAGAATGTTAGTTATCTGTCCCACTGTTCTTGGGACGAAGGGTTAGTATTGAAAAATCTTGCTGGCATTCTCTTCCCTTTCACGGGCATTCAATGGTTTTCAGGTTGGAATTAATCCAGCATGCTTCCACGTTTCACATCTCTGTGTTTGCAGGTGTAGATTGAGATTAAGCAATGCAGTTGCAAGTACCTGGACCTTCAGAAAGCATTTGATAAAGTCCCACATAGGAGATTAGTGGGCAAAATTAGGGCACATGGTATTGGGGGTAGAGTGCTGACATGGATAGAACATTGGTTGGCAGACAGGAAACAAAGAGTAGGGATTAACGGGTCCCTTTCAGAATGGCAGGCAGTGACTAGTGGGGTACCGCAAGGCTCGGTGCTGGGACCGCAGCTATTTACAATACACATCATTGATTTAGATGATGGGATTCAAAGTAACATTAGCAAATTTGCAGATGACACAAAGCTGGGTGGCAGTGTGAACTGTGAGGAGGATGCTATGAGAATGCAGGGTGACTTGGACAGGTTGGGTTAGTGGGCAGATGCATGGCAGATGCAGTTTAATGTGGATAAATGCTTTGGTAGCAAAAACAGGAAGGCAGATTACTATCTAAATGGTGTCAAGTTGGGAAAAGGGGAAGTACAACGGTATCTGGGGGTCCTTGTTCATCAGTCAATGAAAGTAAGCATGCAGGTACAGCAGGCAGTGAAAAAAGTGGATGGCATGTTGGCCTTTATAACAAGAGGAGTTGAGTATAGGAGCAAAGAGGTCCTTCTGCAGTTGTATAGGGCCCTAGTGAGACCATACCTGGAGTATTGTGTACAGTTTTGGTCCCCTAATTTGAGGAAGGACATTCTTGCTATTGAGGGAGTGCAGCGTAGGTTTACAAGGTTAATTCCCGGGATGGCGGGACTGTCATATGCTGAGTGAATGGAGCGGCTGGGCTTGTATACTCTGGAGTTTAGAAGGATGAGAGGGTATCTTATTGAAACATATAAGATTATTAAGGGTTTGGACACGCTAGAGGCAGGAAACATGTCCCCGATGTTGGGGGAGTCCAGAACCAGGGGCCACAGTTTAAGAATAAGGGGTAAGCCATTTAGAACGGAGACAAGGAAACACTTTTTCTCACAGAGAGTTGTGAGTCTGTGGAATTCTCTGCCTCAGAGGGAGGTTCTCTGATTGGGGATGATCAGCCATGATCACATTGAATGGCGGTGCTGGCTCGAAAGGCCCAAAATGGCCTACTCCTGCTCCTATTGTCTATTGTCTATTGAACTACAGTTGCTGGTTTACAAAAAAAGACACTTAGTGGTGAAGTAACCCTGTGCGTCAGGCAGCATCTCTGGGGAACATTGATAGGTGACGTTTCAGGTTAGGGTCAGACTGATTGTGATGGGGGGTGGGGAAAGAGAAAACTGGAAGATAGGTGGGAGCAGTACCAAGCCTAGCAAGTGAGAGGTTGATACAGGTGAGGGGGAAAGAGAAAACTGGAAGATAGGTGGGAGCAGTACCAAGCCTAGCAAGTGAGAGGTTGATACAGGTGAGGGGGAAAGAGAAAACTGGAAGATAGGTGGGAGCAGTACCAAGCCTAGCAAGTGAGAGGTTGATACAGGTGAGGGGGAAAGAGAAAACTGGAAGATAGGTGGGAGCAGTACCAAGCCTAGCAAGTGAGAGGTTGATACAGGTGAGGGGGAAAGAGAAAACTGGAAGATAGGTGGGAGCAGTACCAAGCCTAACAAGTTAGAGGTTGATACAGGTGAGATGGGGAGGTGGTGGTTATTGGCATATTTTTGGACAAAGGACAGAGATTTTTCAGTTTAGTTGAAAGTTTAAAGGAGATTTTCAAAGGGGTGAGAGATGCAGGCCAGTAACAGGCCCTTTGGCCCACCGCGTCCACGCTGATCAGCGATCACCCCGTAACCTAACACTGTCCTACACATACTAGGGACAATTACAATTTTTACCAAGCCAATTGGCCTACAAACCTGTACGTCTTTGGAGTGTGGGAGGAAACCCGGTGAAAACCCACACAGGTCACCGGGAGAACGTACAAGCTCCATGCGGACAGCACCCGTAGTCAGGATCGAAGCCGGGTCTCTGGCTCTGTAACTAAACAACTCTAACCCTGCACCATCGTGCCATCCTAATGAGATGAAAAGACAAAGGATAGAAGAAGTGCAAATTGTAAAGGCAGATGAGGGAATCAAGGTGGATATGGGGGGGGGGGCAGGGGGGAGGGGAAGCGGTCATATACACTCGAGCTTTAAGTGGGCACATTGGTCTTCGCTGAAGCATCCAGCCATTAAACAGTGCAGTTGGCACAAGTGACTCAAAGCGATCGAGAATACAAGCAGGCAACACAAAGCTGGCACGCTGCCCACTTCAGCACAACTTGCACAGATTAATTGTGCATCATATTCAGTGCCCCTTGCTGGGGGATTGTCAAATGGAGTTCTAATCTGGATTATTGGGAATAGATGAAGTAAGTGTTTGCAGGAAAAGGCTATAATGCGATTTGGTGCTCATGTGGATTAGGGAACACTGATCATGAAACAAGACAGAATGGCTGTAATGAGTAGTCTGATTCCTCATTGTAATAACTGCAGTAATTAAATATTATATTCATATTCTGAACAGTTACTGCATTGATAGACTAGTTGTACTTGCGAAGCAATTTAAACACAATTTATTTGGTAACTTTAGTACCTACTTAGTGATTTGCTGATTATATAAACCATTAGTGGATGTTGTATTTCGCTGCATGATATTTTCATCTTGAGATAAAGTACAATGACTGGATTGATCACTAGGTATTCATTATACTTGAAATGAAATACTTTATTTATCTATTCTGAGACAGGATCAATGAGACTAACACGTCAGGTTGGCCGAATCTTTATTTTTTTTTAAGAACAGGCCCTTCAGCCCAAAATGTCTGTGCTGAGCATGATGCCAAGTTAACCTAATCCCTTCTGCCTGGACCAGATCTATATTCCTCCATTCCCTGCATATACATGTGCCCATCTAAAAGTCTCATATGCTACAATCCTGTCTGCCTTCAATCCTAGCCTTAGCAGCAAATTCAAGGCATCCACCACCTTCCGTGTTTAAAGTAAAATTGGCCCACACATCTCCTTTAAACTTTCCCTCCCTGACCTTATCCATGCCCTCCAGTCTTAGATATTTCCACCTTGGGAAAAACTTTCTGACTGTCTAACCTGCCTCAGCCACCCACAATGCGATTTACTTGAGAGCAAATTAATCACTGCTGTCTCTCGATAAATCATAAAGATATTCAGTAAAAAGAATATTAATTTTACAATCTATTTATATAACTGTAGCACAGCTCGAGTGCAGCACACACGATTCTGGTTGCAGAATCAATTTATATTGCCTGTGTGCACTTTGCCTTAAGTGGCACAGCAAATGTGGAGCTATTATCAGGTAAAAAGCAATTTAAATTTCATCTGCACGCCAACAATTAATAACGGGGATTTGTCACGTATTAAAACAAATGCGAAAGATGCTTTGAGGGGAGGGGCTAAGGAACTGATTAAAGGAGCAGGATTTAAGCCAGCGTGTATATCCGAGCAAACGGGATGAAGTGGCAACAATGATCCTAAGGCATTAAGTTCACTTGTTGCACTCCAAGCAAGCTGAAACACCACTGTTCCACAGTCATGTAATTTGGAAGAGTTTATTTGCTTGAGAAGAACAGCATCGAGCAAAGGGCATAGCATGATTCAAAAACATTCGACAAAGAAGGGGAGGCAGTTCAGGTCTAATTTATTGAACAACAATTATATGTTTGGTGTAATTACATGGATAGTAGATTTCAGTTCAAAAGAGGAAAGGTGAACAGTTGAGATTTAATTGCCTTGCACAAAGCGTTGTACATGGGTGGAAAAAGAAAACAGTGGAGTTAAGGGGAAGTAGATGGAGTGCTTCCAGACAGAAATAGGTTATATTTTGTGTACTCTGAGATCAGCTTGATGGATGTCATTTTTCCCTGGTAAATATACAAGCTCCCTGTCCTCCCTCACTGTACTGTGCGGGGCCGGCCTTAAGCCGATTGGACCGATTGCTCCCAATTTAGGCCCCGCGCCTAAGGGGTCCCCACGCTAGATTAATCCCAAGCTCCGCTCTAGGATCTTTGCAGTAATCTACTCTCGGCTCGGGTAGATCTACACCGGGTGGAGGGGGGAGAGAGGGGTAGACGGGGAGGGGGGTGTGAGGGGGAATGGAGAAGGGGGAGAGGGGTAGGGGGGGTGTGAGGGGGAATGGAGAAGGGGGAGAGGGGGAGAGGGGGAGAGGGGGAGGTCCCTCATGGTCCATGGGCAGCGCTCCCGCCCCTCCAGTCGCCGTGCTTCACGCACATAGCCCCGGCTCCACCCCTCTCTCTCCCTGGGGAGACGCGGTGAACAATACAGGGAGGGCCGGGCCGGGGGTTGGAGCAACGTTTACAAACCTCGGCCTCAGTTCGCACGCGTTCGCCCGGACCCCGGCATCCGCTCCCTCCCTTCTCTCCTTCAATCCCTCCTTCCTCTCTCTCCCCTTCGCTCCTTCCCTCCCTCCCTTCTTTCTCTCATTCCTCTGTCTCTTTTTCCTTCCCACCCGCCCTTCTTTCTCTCTTTCCCTCACTCCATTCACACATTCGCACGCGCACACGCGCGCGCACGCACACGCGCGCACACACACACACACACACACACACACACACACACACACACACACACACACACACACACACACACACACACACACACACACACACACACACACACACACACACACACACACACACACACACACACACACATATATATATATATATATATATTTTGTTTGTCACTTGTAGGCTTACATGTATGCAATTTCATATAAAAATGTAGCTTAGATCTGTTAACTCGCAGGGACTTTTTAAGCGCATATTTTGATTACTTTCCATTCTACCATTGAGACTTTATTTGTATTTCTATGATTCTACAGACCTTGGCTGGGAACCTGGGGCTCACCAAAATTCTTTCCAATTGGGCCCCGCACCTCCTAAGGCCGGCCCTGGTACTGTGGTTATCTCTCCAGAGTTGTTCAACCTCTTGTTTCCACTTACAAGCGGTGGCAGTTATGCAGCTTTCTCCTGATGTGATGAAAGCCATTGGCTGTGCTGCTCCTGAAACCCATGTCAGTCAGTTTTCTGTGGATGTGACCGAACTAGTTTGTATTTTAGCCGCTAAGAACCAAGAAATGATTTGGTTTTTGCAGCTCTTGACACTCTTTAACCGTGAATCACCCACCATTTATACCATTGGATCTCTCCCAGTCTACGCCCTATATAAAACTTCTACCTAGTTTCACAGCAAATAAAACCTGTTTTATATCCTGGCCTAAATCATCGCCTGTCCATTCCCTCTACAAATGCTGCCCAACCGACTGAGTTCCTTCAAACACCTTTTTTTTCTCCTTCTGTTTTCTGCCTAATTTGCTTCAGTTCTGATGAAAGATCATTGACCTGAATCTGTAGCTCTGTCTTCTCTCTCTACAGATGTTGTCTGATTTGCTGCATATTTCTAGCACTTGTTATTTTTTATTTCAGTCAAATCATGTGGAGTTTGTCATTGGGGAGCAGAATAACTGATCCAGCATCATTTGGCACAATTCTCATTCAGTAGTCAGTGTGTGCCAAAATGTGTACGTGATTCATTTGTTTTTAACGTTGACTCTTACAGCATGGAAACAGACCCTTCGTCCCAACTTGCCCATGTCGACCAAGAAGCCTCATCTACACTAGTCCCACCTGCCCGCGTTTGACCCATATCTCTCTAAACTTTTCCCATCTAAGTATCTGTCCAAATATCTTTTAAATGTTGTTATTGTACCTCAACTACTTCCTCTACCAGCTCGTTCCATATGCCCACAAATATGTCTGGAATTGTTCTCCAGATCAGTAAGCATGATTCAGATTCAGATTTGTTTATTGTCATATAAGCCAAGGAGCATTTAAATTCCTTGTGGCATAAAGCTGATTGAGTAAATGGTTTACATGGCAATGATAGATGCAGCAATGAATACGACGACAAGTGCAAAACAATAGAATGGTGCAAAATTGTGGTGCAATCTGAAGTAGTGCCAAAAAAATACTGAAGTACAGCAACAGAATAATGGAATGAGGTAAAGTTGTCTAAGGGTGTCAGGGGTTATGG
Organism: Malacoraja senta; assembly: GCA_038087875.1. Taxonomy (NCBI): domain Eukaryota; kingdom Metazoa; phylum Chordata; class Chondrichthyes; order Rajiformes; family Rajidae; genus Malacoraja; species Malacoraja senta. The sequence goes on from JAXLNO010001050.1 coordinate 325,047, forward strand.
GGAGAAGGCAGGAGAATGGGGTTTGGAGGGAGAGATCAATCAATCATGATTGAATGGCAGAGTAGACTTGATGGGCCGAATGGCCTAATTCTGCTCCTATCACTTATGTCCTTAGAGGTAAGAGTAATGGGCCTGTCCCAGTTAGGCGATTTTTCAGGCGACTCTCAAGTCGTAGCAGGTCGCTGAATAAACGGCGACTTGAACGCCGATTGTCAGAGTGGAACACATGCACACACACATCGCTTCCTTCACCAGCCAGTTATGCAGGCGGGGGACATGGCAAGCGGGGTGAGCGCTGTCTGAGTGAAATTCACACGGTGCAAAGCCAATGTGATACAGACACACGTCAAGTTGAACAGGAAGGTTGGCGCTGTAATTAAGAAGGTGATAGCACAGTGTACGGGCAGGGTCATGTCAGTCCTTTAAAAGAGGGGGGAGAAGGAGTGGAGACAACTTTTAAGAAGCCAGTGATACACGGCTGTGAAGCTCGGCAGACATTAACATTACCGGTCGGTTGTCCCTGGTTCTGAAAACTACTGTCTACGTTTTTTTTTTCCCAATGAGCCAATGAAATTCACCGGTCAGCACCGGCGACAACCTACGACACCCTATGACAACCTTCGACCTTCTGGCAACCCACTACCGCTGCTCCTACGGCACGAGAATTCTCGCTACTCTCCATAGCGGCTTCATTCTGGTCGGCGCTAATTTTTCAACATGTTGAAAAATTAGCGGCGACCAGAATGAAGCCGCGACTAGTTCCGAGAATGCGGGAACCACTCACGACCATGAAGGCGACTCCCCGGCAACCACCCGCGAACATGTGGCGACCGCATAGTCTCCTGTAGTCGCCCATAAGACTATGTGGCAGCACCTCAGAGAAGAGGGTGTGAAAGAGGTGATTGGTTCAGGTGTCTGAGAGCAGTGAAGAAGAAGTCTGGACATCTAGGGGCTCCTGTATCTCTTCCCAGAGGTAGAGGAGAGAAAAATAAATGGCCAGGATGGCAGGAAACCTTGATGATATTTCCAGCCTTCCTGATGCAACTCACAATGAAGATGGATTGGATGGGAGTAAGTGACAAATGTGAAGTCTGGATTGTTCAGCCATAGGCAATGTGGAACCACTTTAATTATGTTCTTGTTGATTAATAATCATTCCTTTCATGTACTGCCTATGAGTTGGAATAATGTACATCATTAATTTTCTTCACAGCTACATTTTCGGGACATACTTTCAAAAAAATAATTTCAAAATTTAGTTTTAAGGTAGGGAACTATCAATAATTTTAACTGTAATATTTTTTATCCTTAATCATCTCAATGTGGCATTTTTTCAATATACATGAGAGCTTGAGTAATAACACAGACAGACTTGATAGCATTATTTTGCAAAATAGCTACCTAATCAATCTGCACATTCTTGACTCAATTTTGTTTCTATTAGTACACAAAGTAGATTTAAGATTATTAGAACATTTCATTACAAAACCCATCCATGAGTGGAGGCTCAGAATTCAAAACCGTGGCAGCAGTTTTAAAGTAATTTCAATGTACATTTAATATTGCCCTGATGTGTTGGCAGAAAACATTATTTTCCTCACTGGTCTACATTGGACAGCATCTGTGGCTTCCATTGTAACCTGGCAGTAAATATGAGACAGTAGAAGACAGTAGTCCAGGAAAGAGTTAGATTTATCTCTTCGGTCTAAAGGAATCAAGGGATATGGGGAAATAGCAGGAACGGGGCCCTGATTTTAGATGATCAGCCATGATCATATTTAGTGGTGGTGCTGGCTCGAAGGGCTGAATGGCCTACTCCTGCACCTATTTTTCTATGTTTCTAAATGGTGTGCTCTGTAATAGCCCTATATTGTCCAGTGCAGCATGTCAGCCACAGACTGCTGCAAACTCAGCAGCGCAGGAGACTAGAGACTTTCCTTTGAAGCACTTGGAAGCACTTATGGCATCCAGCACTAATGGTAAATTCAGAGGTTCAGAATACAGTGAGGCTAAATCAAATGTAGGAGAGTGTGTGAGGCAAGGTTAGGGTCTCCGATTTGGATTCAGTTGGCTGAATATTGGCATCATTTTAGTAGGAGTTAAGAATTGGCTTCATGGAAGGAAGCAGAGGGTGATGGCGGAAGGTTGCTTTTCGGACTGTAGGCCTGTGACTAGTGGTGTGCCTCAGAGTTCGGTGCTGCGCCCCTTATTGTTTGTCATCTATATCAATGATTTGAATGAGAACATACATGGCAAGATTAGCAAGTTTGCTGATGATACAAAAGTGGGTGGTTTTGCAGATAGTGAAGATGGTTGTGAACGATTGCAGCAGGATCTAGATCGATTGGCCAGGTGGGCTGAGGAATGGTTGATGGAATTTAATACAGAGAAATATGAGGTGTTGCATTTTGGGAAGTTTATCATGGGCAGGACCTACACAGTGAGTGGTAGGGCTCTGGGGAGTGTTGTAGAGCAGAGGGATCTAGGAGTGCAGGTGCATAGTTCCCTGAAGGTGGAGTCGCAGGTAGATCGGGTGGTCATAAAAGCTTTTAGCATATTGGCCTTTATCAGTCAGAGTATTGAGTATAGAAGTTGGGAGTTCATGGTACAGTTGTATAAGACGTTGGTGATGGCGCATTTGGAATATTGTGTTCACTTCTGGCACTATGTTATAAGAATGATGTTGTCGAGCTGCAAAGGGTACAAAGAAGATTTACGAGGATGTTGCCAGGACTAGAGGGTCTGAGCTATAAGGAGAGGTTGAGTAGGCTGGGACTCTATTCCTTGAGGCACAGAAGGATGAGGGGTGATCTTACAGAGGTGTATAAAATCGTGAGAGGAATAGATATAGATGAGAGGAATACATCGAGTAGGTGAATCGGGGACCAGAGGACAAGGGTTAAGGTGAAGGGGGGGATTTAATAGGAATCTGAGAGGTAACATTTACACACAAAGGGTGGTGGGTGTATGGAATAAGCTACCAGAAGAACTAGTTGAGGCTGGGACTATCTGAACGTTTAAGAAACAGTTAGACAGGTACATGGATAGGACAGGTTTGGAGGGATATGGACCAAATGCGGGCAGGTGGGACTAGTGTAGCTGGGATATGTTGGCCGGTGTGGGCAAGTTGGGCCGAAGGGCTTGTTTCCACGCTGTATCACTCTATGACATAAGGAAATAAGAAACTGGAGCAAGAATGGGCTAATGTCCCCTAATGCTAACTCCACCATTCAGTAAGATCATGGTTGATCTAATCTTGGCCTCAAGACTACTTTTCCACCCTGGTCCTGCCCTGTTTTTTCTTGTCAAAATGCAGCATCTACCATGTATCTGAAGAAATGGCCCATTTGACCCCCTTTGGCCCACTTCATCAGCATCCCATTGATAACTTTTTCCATTGCCCAGGCTACCACCAATTTTAGTGTTATCCAGAGTTTCCTTACCAGTTACCACTTTCTGATTCCTTCCATCAGGCCAAAGTTGTATCCAGTGGCTAGCTCAACCTGGTTACCACGATCTTTCATGTGTTACTTTTTCCAAAGGTCTTGCTAAATTTCACACAGACAACCTTCCCGCTGATTGCCCTCATCAATCTACTTGGTCAGTTCTTGGTCACTCAATTAAACTGGACACAATCTACTTTCCAGGCCAATAATCCTTCACAAAAATGACGTAAAGAAAGCAGACTGTACAAAAAGGTGAATTTAAACCAACCTGCACCAATTGCACAAATCCATTCTTGTTGAGAACTATTACTGGAAGGCAAACGTGAATCTGGTTATGGTCACAAAATCTTTGCTGCAGAATTGTATTGAATCTGAATTAACACAAATGGAATTTACACAATGCAATTTGATCTTGTGTAACAAATGGCCCCAGTACATTGAGTTTCTTTTTTCCTTTTCCCTTTAAACAGTGTGTGTCATTCGCAGTGGTCAGTTAACAGCAATGCATGAAGCACTGTTAGCAACTGGTTCTGCAATTAGCTTGACAAGCTCCTCATACACCCTCTTCCTGTCCTTTTTTTGTGCTTCAATTATCAGCAGTGCTAATGAAGACAATCGGCATCCACCTCTGACTGGGCAAGAGGTTGCACGGGCCACAAACTCTTCTGCGATCGTGTCACATTTAATAAACTAACCTGGTGAACTCAGGTCTTTTCTCTAATTTTCTATTAGAAAAGTACCTGTGCACTGCTGAGCCGAACAAGTCCATTGTTGCAAGGTGCAGCTCGTGTGTTAATGATCTAACATCTGGCATTGCTGTGCAGGTAAAAATGTCACGTCTGAGATTGTGACTTTAGAATTGCAAGCCAATGGAATCTCTGAAGTATCTATATTTAAGTGTATTTGTGTTGAAAATACGACAATAGATATACTGACAGTGTTCCAATTTGCTAAATCTTTCAACGAACATCTCTCAATTTAAGAAGAGAAAAACAACAGTACGCAGTATGTTAGGATGGTGTCCAAGGGTCACCAGTGTACTGGGTCACATCCTTTGGTGATCCTATTAGGCTGCCGTTCAGCTTCCTTGGAGAAAGGTTAGGCTGATTGAGTATTCACAAGCTTGCTTCTTCCTCCCACAGTTGTGAATTTTTAAGGCAGGAAAGAAGAAAAAATCATATCCTGCAGGATAAAAAACATTCAAATGCATTGACTCGTCATTTCTCTAATTGACTGACACAGCTATTCTGAAGAGATATAAAAATTTGCCCTTTGTGCCTTTTGTGAAGTTGACAGCTCATAGTAGGTCATGTGTTTATTTATGCTGGAATATAACAATAAAAATTGAATAATGTCCAACGTGCCAGCAATTGAAATGCACAGTTTATTTAGTGTTGCATTATTTTGCTTTATTTTTCAATCCCTGTCTATTGTGCTGTATACAGTTCAAAAAAATATCCAGAATCATTATATTTATATTAGATTTAAGGATACCATATATGACAATATTGCTGTCACCTATATATATTTCATTGTAATGTCATAAACGCATTGCCTGGAAGCACTTAGTTTGGTGAACAACTGTGCATTGCATGGTAATCCAGAATCATCGATTCATACAGGAAAGAAACAGACCCTTCGGCCCAACTTGTCCATGCCGTTCAAGATTCCCCATCTACGTTCATCCCATCAGCCTGTTTGGCCCATATTCCCAAGAGATTGAGAGATCACTCACATGACAGAATGTGATATTGAATTCAATAATTGAGGTTGAAGGCTTTGGATTGCTGCAAAATTATTGCTGGTTTTCAAGGATGTTGCCAGGACTAGAGGGTCTGAGCTATAGGGAGAGGTTGAGTAGGCTGGGTAGGTGAATCGAGGACCAGAGGACATGGGTTTAAGTGAAGGGGAAAAGATTTAATAGGAATCTGAGGGGTAACGTTTTCACACAATGGGTGTGGGTGTATGGAACAAGTTGCCAGAGGAGGTAGTTGAGGCTGGGACTATCTTAATGTTTAAGAAACAGTTCGACTGGTACATGGATAGGACGGGTTTGGAGGGATATGGACCAAATGCAGACAGGTGGGACTAGTGTAGCTGGGTCATGTTGGCCGGTGTTGGGCTGATGGGCCTGTTTCCACACTGTATCACTCTATGATTCTATGGTACAATTGGGTTGTGCAGCAGGTGAGATGTCTTTGTGTCTGGTTCACAATGGGACCATCTTATTTGATAGCCTCTTAGAACTCTCTGACGTTTAAGCCAATGAATAAAAGCTGTTTCGCTCACATGATATCATGAGAATAAATTGAATGAGGTAGATTTCTGATTTTATGTTTGCCCGCGACTCAGTTGACTAATCTCAGTCAGGGTTGTGGGGCAGACACCATGAATGGTCGATGTTTTTCCAGTGATGAAGAGAGGAGAACCCTTCAATTATCTATCTCTTTAGTGCAGTAGACTGGCTTCTCATGACTCATGTATGAACATTAGATGACTCATGGACCTCACTCAGCCCCCTGCTGAACACATTCTGGGTAAAGTCATACATAGTGATTGACAAGATTACAAGGTATGGGGTGTTCTGGGTCCTGTGTTTTGGAGTTTTAGCGTGGAGTTTTGGAGGTACAGCATGGAAACAGGCCCTTCAGGCTAACCATCCATCACACAGTCACACCTGTTCTATGTTATTCCACTTTGTCATCCATTCCCTGAACAATGGGGGCAATTTGCAGAAGCCAATTAGCCTATAATTCCACAATTCTTTGGGATGTGGGAGGAAATCAGAGTAACGTGCAAACTCCACCCAGACAGCACCCGAGGTCAGGATCGAACCAGGATCTTTGATGATGTGGACACGTGTTTCAATGTAAATCATTATTCTGATGTAAAACTCATGGCAATTGTGCACATGTAAATTTCTTCTGCGGTTGGTATTGCTGTCGGACTTGGAAGCAAGTTATTTTCTCGGCTTTCTTTTAAGATTTGTTTTTTTTTTAAAGCGCCCCCTAAAAGCTGAGTTGACTAAAATCACAGGAAGGAAGCTTTGAAAGCCAACATTGTGGAGAAAGATGCTGAGGTAACCCAGTGTAATGTAGATTTATGTTTCTGCAAAGAAGCTGTCTGATTCTCTGTGCTCAAATCCCAAAGTGAAGAACTTATTATAAATTCATCTTTCTGTGACTCCTATTTAGAAGTCTGAGTTTAAAAGTCAAGCCTAGTTTCATATGCAAATGCATCGACTCCTCAGCAAGAGTTTTAATGGTCTTTTAATGAAAGGCAGACCATTGGAAAGAGGGGTATTATCATAAAGAGCTGTCCATTTCGAGAATTAAAAGTAAAAATAATCACAGTACAGAATTATCAAGTTTTTATTTTGACCACTGTCAGTCACTGCTAATTCTAAATGTAACTGGATTGAAGAGATCAATTTCAACTTCCTGCTAACTTAATTTCCCACTCGTCAAGGGCAGTAGGAGGGCAGTGTGGCCGAGATATCTTATATTTTTAAATCTTTAACCAATATTATCTCATTGAAAATTGACCATTTCCAAGTTATTTTGCATCACTCCTGATATTAAAGCAGAGCTTCTTGGGCCCATGTTCCGGTGCATGCCTGACATGATTTTCACATATGTTGCACATGGGAAGGCATCATACTCCATAACACGCTCCTTTTAATCATAATACCTGGAGTATAGTGTGCAGTTTTGGTCTCCAAATATGAGGAAGGACATTCTTGCTATTGAGGGTGTGTAGCGTAGGTTCACCAGGTTAATTCCCGGGATGGCAGGACTGTCATATGTTGATAGAATGGAGCTGCTGGGCTTGTATACTCTGCAATTTAGAAGGATGAGAGGGAATCTTATTGAAACATATAAGATTATTAAGGGTTTGGACACGCTAGAGGCAGGAAACATTTTCCCGATGTTGGGGGAGTCCAGAACCAGGACCCACAGAATAAGGGGTAAGCCGTTTAAAACGGAGATGAGGAAATACTTTTTCACTCAGTGTAGATCAGTGTCACTTATGTTATGAGTCATACCTTGTAGCTCCGCCCACTAGTTTAACAGAAAGCTTCCCTGCCCTTTCTTCCTCAGTCTTGAGTTATGTGTTAAGGTGAAGTTCCCTATGCTGTAATGCTAATAAAGTCTTTGGATCTTAATCACTGTGCGTGATCTAAATTATTCCAACAGTAGAGCTCACCACTCAGAGAGTTGTGAATCTGTGGCATTCTCTACCTCAGAGGCCGGTGGAGGCCAGTTCTCTGGATGCTATCAAGAGAGAGCTAGATAGAGCTCTTAAAGATAGCCGAGTCTAGGGATATGGGGAGAAGGCAGGAATGGGGTACTGATTGTGGATGATCAGCCATGATCACATTGAATGGCGGTGCTGGCTCGAAGGGCCAAATGGCCTACTCCTGTACCTATTGTCTAATGTCTATTTTGGGCAATTTAACTAAAGTAGCCTTGGGGGGGGGGGGGGTGACTATCCAGGTCCAGAGTAACAAGGTCTTAATTGCAAAGTGTGAATTGGGGCATCTGCAAGAATATGTTCCAAGCAAACCTCTGACCCTCAAGGTCATACATTAAAATATCTAGGCTCATGATTTTAGTATTTGTGTTTTTGGAATAGGAGCATTGAGCAGCTGATGATATGGAAAGACTCATGCAGCATGCATGAAAGTATTAGGATGGCAATGTCGCTCATTGAGATGCCGAGGGGAATCCCTGACCTTACATTGTAGTTTGGTTCATAGTTTGGAGGTCTTCCTTGCCATGTGTATGTTTTCTAGAACATTCCGCGATGTACTTCAACCTCTTGCCACCAACTCCACCACACTCTTCAGAAAGCCTCTACCATCAATATTTATGCGATGAGTAAGGTCTGCAAAGAAAATGAATAAAAATTAACATTTGTTCAATGTTTGTATTATTGTTCTCCTGGGATACTTGTTACAACTCCCAGGAGATTGATAAAGACACAAGACACCGCAGCTGTTGGAAGTTTAATGAGATTCAGCATGTCAAAAATACTTTAACAAACCTCTACAGATGCACTGTGGAAAGAATCTTGACTAACTGCATAATTAATGTATAATTCTGACTAACTTCATCATGGACTGGTGCAGCCATTCCAATCCATTCCCAGTCTGAAGAAGGGTTTTGGCCCGAAACGTTGCCTATTTCCTTAGCTCCATAAATGCTGCTGCACCCGCTGAGTTTCTCCAGCACTTTTGTCTACCGGCCATTCCAAGGCACAGGAATGCAAGAGGCTGCACAGATTGGTGGACTCCGCCCTGTCCATCTGCCCGTCACGAGCACAGCCTTCTCCACCTTCCAAAGCATCTACAGTAAATGAAGTAGTGGGTCAAGGAAACCAAACCTATCATTCAGGATCCCCACCACTCGGGCTATGCCCTCTTCTCTTCCTTGCCTCTTGATTCCCACACTTTACCCACCCTGGCTTCCCCTACCGTCTAGCTACTGGCAAGTGAGAGGACTACCATTGCTCAACCTCATCATGGCCACTTCCTGATGCTCTTCCCTGTATCTTCCAACATCACACGCAGTGGGACTTGCTCTGCTTTATTTGAGCAAGACAACATGTTTGGACTTTTTCATTAGGCTACATGGTTATTGACAAACAGACCAGCAAGAACACAGTGAATTCTTCATCATTGTGTAAATATCAAATATAATATTGCTGTTCAGGCTACATTGTGTAACTATTTTAAATCAATCTTTTGTGCTAAAACTGTTATAATTCCCATGGCTAATATCATTGCAGCATAAATCAGAACTTCCATCTGACCCGATGTAAACCATCTGCTTTCTTCACTTTTCAATAATACTATTAATAATAATTTCTCCTATGAGATGCACAGTTTTTTTGATAAATTGCGTGGGTGAGGTGAAAGTGTCAGAATTAGTTTGCATACTTTGCATTCAAATAATTCCAGGGAGGATTCTCTTGTAAATGTTCAACTAATGCTCCTCATTTTGTGACTACTCTCAAGGGTACACATTCAAGTGGAATGTTCTGATAAAGTATGTTTTGTGCTGGAGAAGAAACTTTTTATTTGGAAAATGCTTCAATAATTGGCCATTTTAATGCAGCTTAAAGTACTAAATGCTGCTTCGTGTTGAATAGATTTGAGCAGTTAGACCAGAGTGTGATGCGCATTGTTCGACTCAAGCTATTTTTAACCGTTCAATCGTTACAAAGGATTAAATAAGAGCAATTAATGTACCATTTAAAATGTATATCTGCACGACAAAGGAACAAACTCGTGGAGCTAACGGTTTCTATTGTGGACTTGTCAGCACAGATTTCGCAGAATTGACAGCAGAAATTTAAGATACCAAGAGAATTAAAAAAGATATGTGGAGAGGGCAGGAAGGTGACCCTGAGGGAAAAGATCAACGATTACCTTATTGTAAAGCTGAGTAGGCATGAAGGGCTGAATGTCCACACTCATTTCACCCCTATGGGAAGAAAGTGCAGGAGTCTGAAACGCACCACCACCAGGTTCAAGAATAGCTTCTTCCCAACAACCATCAAGCTATTGAACACTAAACCCATCAGGCTCTTGAATATGAATTAATACCAACCTCAAGTATGAACTATGGACTGGCTTTGGTTGTACTATGGGATTCAGGTTCCCCCCCCCCTAGTTTTGGGGTTATTAATGTATTAAAATGTTGTTTATTGAATATTATCTATTGTGTTTGCAGGCCTGTTATGCTGCTGCAAGTAAGAATTTCATTGTTCAGTAATCGGGACATATGACTGTTGAACACTCTTGATTATGACACTTGAATGGTTTATTGATGCTTCCATTTGCTTTGCTATTGAGCTGTCGAGCTGTACGATTCAAAGCCTCTGAAGAAGAAGAATAACTTATGGACAACCCATGGCACATGGATTCAGATTGCCCTCCAGGACTCCAGCAAATAAAATAGCTGATGGAATACTACATGGTATGAGATAGTGTTCTTTAGTTGAGAAATAAATAAGCTCTTGTACCTCATTGGTTTCATGCAGTTCATCAATTGTGAGATGTTTTGGAATGTATCAACAGAAGACATCCTAAAACAGATGTCTATTAAAGACATTTGGACCTATGTGGATAGTAAAGGTTTGGAGGGTTCTGGGCCAAACACAGGCAGATAGGTGGCAGATAGGTTTATTGTGGGTGGGATATCTTGGTTGACATGGGCAAGTTGGGTGGAAGGGTCTATTTCTGTTCTATATGATTCCATGACTCCATGTGCTGAAGGTCAATATAATTGTTGTCTTAATTTTTACAATTACTACACTTTGGGTCATTAAAAAAATGGTCATATGAGATTATTTAGTCATTTGGGATTATTTGTGTAGAAGATGGGGCACTTGAGCCTGATATAGATGTTAATCTAACAAAGTCCAGTGGAGAGGCCAGGCAAGGCTAAGTCAGGGAGCGAGCATGGCCGAATACACTAAACTGCATTTTTATTTTAATGCAAGCAAAGAGAGGTAACGCATACGAATTTAGGGCAATTATATTAAGTTCTTAGATGGCAATATAGTGTATGTGGTGAGGACATTTGAGGATGAAAGTGGAAGTGATGGGCTTGTACACTCTGGAGTTTAGAAGGATGAGAGGGTATCTTATTGAAACATATAAGATTATTAATGGTTTGGACACGATAGAGGCAGGAAACATGTTCCAGATGTTGGGGGAGTCCAGAACCAGGGGCCACAATTTAAGAATAAGGGGTAAGCCATTTAGAACGGAGACGAGAAAACACTTTTTCGCACAGAGAGTTGTGAGTCTGTGCAATTCTCTGCCTCAGAAGGCGGTGGAGGCCAGTTCTCTGGATACTTTCAAGAGAGAGCTAGATAGGGCTCTTAAAGATAGCAGAGTCAGGGGGATATGGGGAGAAGGCAGGAACGGGGTACTAATTGGGGATGATCAGCCATGATCAAATTGAATGGCGGTGCTGGCTCGAAGGGCCGAATGGCCTACACATGCACCTATTGTCTATTGTCTATTGATGAAGGCTAAGTTTACAAAAGAATCTGGATCAACTAGTGAAGTGGACCAAGGAATGGCAGATGGAATTTAAGTGTGAGCTGATATATTTTGGTGTGTCAAACCAGGGCAGTGCTTGCGCTAACTGATAGAACCTTGGTGAGTCTTTGAGCTGGGAAGGGTGCAGAAAGAATCGGCAAGGTGTTACCGGCATTTGAGTTATAAGGAGAGGCTGTATAGGCTAGAACTATTTTCACCTGGAGCACAGAAAGCTGAGGGGTGACCTCATCCAGATGTACAAAATCTAAGATGAATGGCCACAGTCTTTTTCCCAAATTAGAGGAGATCTCAAGAGCACAGGTTTGTGAGAAGGGAAAGATTTAAAACAGTCCTAAAGGGCAATTTCTTTTTGAAGAGAGTGGTGTGTTTATGAAATAACCTGCTAGAGGAAGCTGTAAAGGTGAATAGAATGGTGCTGCTTGAATTACATTTAGACATGTACATGAAGAGCAAAGCTTGAGAAGGATATGGGTCAAACATGGGTAAATGGGACTAGCACAGTTACAAAACCTGGTTAACATGTTCAAATCACATCTGTTTCTGTACTCTAAGACTCTATTTTAACTCTAATATCTTCAGTCATTGTGTTCTTAACACTGAAACTTTTCACAAACACCCGTACAGTTCATTAATACTCTTTGGGGAATAAATTGGAATGTTGGCCTTCATTACAAGAGGATTTCAGTATAGGAGTAGAGAGGTTCTTCTGCAGTTGTATAGGGCTCTGGTAAGACCACATCTGGAGTATTGCGGACAGTTTTGGTCTCCGAAGTTGAGGAAGGACATCCTTGTGATTGAGGCAGTGCAGCGTAGGTTCACGAGATTGATCCCTGGGATGGCGTGACTGTCATATGAGGAAAGATTGAAAAGACTAGGTTTGTATTCACTGGAGTTTAGAAGGATGAGGGGATATCTTATAGAAACATATAAAATTATAAAAGGACTGGACAAGCTAGATGCAGGAAAAATGTTCCCAATGTTGGGCGAGTCCAGAACCAGGGGGCACCGTCTTAGAATAAAGGGGAGGCCATTTAAGACTGAGGTGAGAAAAAACATTTTCACCCAGAGAGTTGTGAATTTGTGGAATTCCCTGCCACAGAGAGGAGTGGAGGCCAATTCACTGGATGGATTTAATAGAGAGTTAGATAGAGCTCTAAGGGCTAGTGGAATCAAGCGATATGGGGAGAAGGCAGGCACGGGTTATTGATTGGGGACGATCAGCCAAGATCACAATGAATGGCGGTGCTGGCTCGAAGGGCCGGATGGCCTCCTCCTGCACCTATTTTCTATGTTTCACCAAGATAGGGGAGAACCAGTGGATGTGGTGTATCTGGACTTCCAGAAGGCTTTCGACAAGGTCCCACATAAGAGATTAGTATACAAACTTAAATCACACGGTATTGGGGGTTCAGTATTGATGTGGATAGAGAACTGGCTGGCAAACAGGAAGCAAAGAGTAGGAGTAAACGGGTCCTTTTCACAATGGCAGGCAGTGACTAGTGGGGTACCGCAAGGCTCAGTGCTGGGACCCCAGCTATTTACAATATATATTAATGAACTGGATGAGGGAATTGAAGGCAATATCTCCAAGTTTGCGGATGGCACTAAGCTGGGGGGCATTGTTAGCTGTGAGGAGGATGCTAGGAGACTTCAAGGTGACTTGGATAGGCTGGGTGAGTGGGAAAATGTTTGGCAGATGCAGTATAATGTGGATAAATGTGAGGTTATCCATTTTGGTGGCAAAAACAGGAAAGCAGACTATTATCTAAATGGTGGCCGACTAGGAAAAGGGGAGATGCAGCGAGACCTGGGTGTCATGGTACACCAGTCATTGAAAGTAGGCATGCAGGTGCAGCAGGCAGTGAAGAAAGCGAATGGTATGTTAGCTTTCATAGCAAAAGGATTTGAGTATAGGAGCAGGGAGGTTCTACTGCAGTTGTACAGGGTCTTGGTGAGACCACACCTGCAGTATTGCGTACAGTTTTGGTCTCCAAATCTGAGGAAGGACATTATTGCCATAGAGGGAGTGCAGAGAAGGTTCACCAGACTGATTCCTGGGATGTCAGGACTGTCTTATGAAGAAAGACTGGATAGACTTGGTTTATACTCTCTAGAATTTAGGAGATTGAGAGGGGATCTTATAGAAACTTACAAAATTCTTAAGGGATTGGACAGGCTAGATGCAGGAAGATTGCTCCCGATGTTGGGGAAGTCCAGGACAAGGGGTCACAGCTTAAGGATAAGGGGGAAATCCTTTAAAACCGAGATGAGAAGAACTTTTTTCACACAGAGAGTGGTGAATCTCTGGAACTCTCTGCCACAGAGGGTAGTCGAGGCCAGTTCATTGGCTATATTTAAGAGGGAGTTAGATGTGGCCCTTGTGGCTAAAGGGATCAGAGGGTATGGCGAGAAGGCAGGTACGGGATACTGAGTTGGATGATCAGCCATGATATGTAAATTCTGCTGTATTTTTCCACAGAGATGCTAACATCCCATGAATTAATAAGATTTTTTTTCGTCTTGTTTTGTTTTTGATTGAACAATGAGATTTATTGTCTAAGGGATGGGGGCAGTGGTGGGAGAGTGAACAGGTAGCATTCTGGATCTGGATGTAGTACGCTGAAAAGCTCTAGGTAGAGCATCACTCAGCACTGGACAATTTGACACTGGATAATTTTTATTTTTTTACAAGCCAATTAACCTACAAACCTGTACGTCTTTGGAGTGTGGGAGGAAACCGAAGATCTCGGAGAAAACCCACGCAGATCACGGGGAGAATGTCGAAACTTCATACAGACAGCACCTGTAGTCGGGATCGAACCCGGGTCTCTGGCGCTGCATTTTGCTGTAAGGCAGCAACTCTCCCACTGCGCCACAGTGACTTCATTCAATACTAATGACTTAGATCAGACGATTGTGCTAGAGATCTAATGTTGGTTAATCTGCATTTCCCACAAAATCTCAATTTAGGGCCTTTCTCATTTCAAATTAAAATAGGGAGTTGAGGTTGCCTTTCAATATCCATTTGGGAAGAGTTGGCTACAACAAAATGGAAGAAACTGTATAGGGACTGTGAAAGCAAAAAACAGAAAGTGTTGGAGTAACTCAGCAGATCAAGCAACATCTCTGGGGATCATGGACAGGCAATGTTTAAAGTTGGGAGCCTTCTTCAAAATGAAAATCTGCTCATCTCAATCATGCTTGTACAAAGGGTTGTTGCCGATCTGAGTTTGATTTGGATAGTTCAGTTTTCCTTGCCTCCTCGTTGCAAAAATCCTAGCTTTAAAACATGAGTATTGTCTATTGTCTATTGAGTATGTTTGCTATTTAACTCCTTTTTTGAAGAAAGAATGATTAATGATTAAATATTTTTTGTCCATCTATGCGAAATCTGCAAAAGTGCTCGTTAGAAACATGTTGAGAATACCCCGGTAGCAATAGAAATGCTCCCTTTTGAGTTGTTATGTTAAACAAACACACTGATACATTGGAATTGAATCAATCCCAGATTAAATGACCCTTTTAAATCAACATTCTCATTAGGGAACTATGTTGACAACAAGAATCAAAGCAATGAAAAAATAATGTCTGACTGTTAAATATAGATTTGTGAAAGGGATTAAATGGCACAGATTTAAATACTGCTGTTATGCTTTTTGAAATCTAATAAAATCTAGACATTTTCTCCTGAGGTGGTTGTTGAAGTTCCATGTTGGCATTATTTGTCCCTGCAACATAGAAATTGTTTTATCTTCAAACGAGTGATGAAGTGTAGCAAGTAAACCATCCTTACCTCCCCAACACATCACACATGGAGGAATCATTAAGATGGCAAACAGTTAGAGACCTGATTCAAGGTTGCTATGCTCAGATGAATTGTCTTTCTTCCATTCAGCTCAGGTGAAATATTTATTAGCGTCATGAGATTTAATCCAACCCAACATAGATACATAGTGCTGCACCGTACCAGATGGTTAATTTAGTAATTACCAGAGCAGTGTAAAACTATTTATAGTTTACGGTCCCATTCAGAAAGGTCGTATAAAAAGAACATCTTGTAAGGAAGAGGTAATTTAATGCTGGAGCAGTAAGAATTCAATATAGTGCCAAAAGCTGCCTATTGTCCACATTGTGTGTAGAAAGTTTTTTTTAAATGTCCTGGAGGAACTCAGCAGATCTGGCAGCATCTGAGGAGGTAAAGGACAGGCAGAATTTCAGGTCACGACCCTTCTTCAGACTTCCTGTTTCTGTCACCTGTCCATTCCCTCCCCAGATGCTGCCAGACCTGCCGAGTTCCTCCAGCATTTGTGTTTTTCTCAAGATTCCAGCATCTGCAGTCTCATCAAAAAATGTCCTGATTCTTTTCATTCACATACTTCACGCAATTATCCATTTCATCCAATAAATAAAAGTGTTATTATAATAACTTTGTTGAAATTCAATAATAATTTGTGCGGGAGCACAAAGAGAGGAAAGGTTTATTAAGCTAACAGATGAAAACCGAAGGCAAAAATGACGAAAACTGCTGCAATTGGAACTGTGGCATTGTATGGAATTTGTGTCATAGGATTTTATTTTACTCTGACATAATTCCAGTGTGATCTCACAGCTTAGTTTGTCATCTCTCCTTTCACCTTATTTACATTAGATTTAGTATTCTGTTTACAAATTTAAAGTACACTTAAAAATGTTAAAGATTATTATGAACGACATGAAGGTTCATTAAACGCAAATTTAAAAAAACTTGAATGAGTTAAGTCAATATAATTAAAAATATAAGTAATTGCACTTACTCTTGTTAATGGTTCTTTCTCCTGGTCTCTTGTCACTGGACAGATTTGTCAGCCGTTGTAACGCTGGCAAATGTGAGGAAGTTTGAGCTTCCTTCCACATTGGAGATTCCAAATGTGAAATGTTGCTTTTTTGGGGGCAGTGAAGAGTTGTTTGCAGATTTGGGACAACTTCTTCTCGGAGGATCCCCATAGTCACGAAAATGGAAAAAAAAATCCAGGTACAGGAAAGAAAAGTGATAGCTGGAAATGCACAGTGGCACAGCTGGTGAAGCTGCTGCCTCACAGCGCAAGAGACCCGGGTTCAATTCTGATCTTGCGTACTGACTATGAGTCTGTCTGTGTACTGTCTATCCTTCATCAGAACCATAGTTCAACCTGAATCAGTTCTGATTAAAGATTTTTTGGTTTAAAATAATGACTGTGTTTTTCTCTGTGTAGCTCAGTGTGTCTAGCATTTTCTGTTTTCAGACAGTTTTCCACAGCAATATGTATCAAACCCAGAAATTTAATGTTGGATTTTAATTGGAAGATCCAATACTTAGCATAGAATAAGGGAGTTAGAATGGGCAAGAGCGTTAAAATGTTAAGTACGTGGAGGCTGGGCATGGAATGGAGGAATAATAATTATGTACAGGTAGATAAGAGGTGATCTTGGCATCATGTTCAGCACTGACATTGTGGGCTGATGGGCCTGATCCTGTGCTGTACTGTTCTATGAAAGAGCAGGTTTGGAAGTTAGCCAATTACACTTTTCTGGAAACTGGCAGGTTCTGAGTGAATTTACATTGGGAGAAAGTAATTGCTGCCTCTCTAGCTCACTCCATGCATCCTTCAATTCCAGCTGGGATAGAACAGCCCCGCCCGATAGACTTCCTTGATCTCACCTGTGGTAGCAGGTTAAGTGGCCTCAGCTTTTGCCTGCCACAGTGGTCTCCAACCTGACAGGCAACCAGATTACTTTGGGCTGGGGCACTTCTTAAAATAAAAATACGTGAGATGTGGAATGCAAACTCCACAGCCCATCTTAATCTAGATTCAGCATCATCTTGCATGAACACAAAGTGCTGGAATAGCTCAGTGGGTCTAGAGGCATCTCTGGAGTATATGGATAGAGGAGGTATCAGGACACTTGTTCATATTGATTGAAATAGGGGGGAGAAGGGTACCAAAACAAAATGTTGCCTACCTGTGCCCTCCAGAGATGCTGCCTAACTTGCTGATTTACTCCTGCACTTTGTGTAATCCATGCAAGATTCCAGCATCTGCACTTCCATGTATCATCAGCAGTCATGAGACTCTTAACTCCCGATTGCAGTGATTAACAATTTATTTTGGTTCTCAGCAACCAGAACTGGACATTCAGGTAGACCTTCTCCCTCCTTCCCCTCCCATTCGCAGCTCTACCCTAGCCCACTGTCTCTGCCTCTTCCTTTCTTCTTCCCCCCCCCACCCCCTCATCAGTCTGAAGAAGGGTCGCGACCTGAAATGTCACCTATTCCTTCGCTCCATAGATGCTGCCTCACCCGCTGAGTTTCTCCAGCATTTTTGTCTACCTTGGACATTAATACATTCATTTGAGCAAGTGCCCAAAATTCATCCAAAACAGGGCCTTAGGCTTTGTTATAATAAAACTATTGAGACCCTATCTAATTTAGACTGCTTGGTTTATTAGCATAGATTCTCTTACGAGTGTAGATTATAAACAGGCAGCAACCCTCAAGACATACTTGGAGCTGGTAGAAACCTTCTTCCTAACTTCACGCATGAGTGAAATAAGGAGAATAATATTTTCTCAGGGAAGCCACTTGGAAGACCATAACAATCTCTCTGAAGTCCGATGCAAGCAGATACAACGTTTGTTTTTGCTAAAGGTGAAACTGAAGTGTGCCAAGATATCCTTGAACCTTAAGGTTACAGTATGTTAAGCCTCCATTAACATACTGTATTCTCCCTGGAATAGTGAAAATCATGAGGTCTTTGAGGCAGTTTTGAGCAGCAGGGCGAATTCTGTGATATTGATCATATTTCCTGCATTCTCCATCTCGAGAACGTGCATAACATGGAACTATTTCTGAACTCTCTGAAAATTTTTAAATGCTTCCTTTGGAATGAAGATTTGTTCCTCACTTACTCGAGCACTGACATCTTTTGCTGATTTGTATCAGTCTGATATAGAACATGAAATGTGGTGGTCGCCCATCATGTGTTTACTGAAATCTTATCATAAACACAAGCCTGTAATATCAACAGAGGATTGCTTGCCTTTGAAAAACCACAAATTAAATGTCTTTGGTTCAATATATTTCAGAAATTTAACTCTGTGATGCTAGTGCTTAGAGATCAATTTTACAGGTGTTACAAGTGGTGAAGAATACTTATTTTGAAAGCCCCAACAGATATTTCATACTCGAGAGAATAGATTGACTTTATACAATACATGTTGTAATTGAATTTTTAAGCAGAGCAATCTATATCACCATATCTCTGGCAAATGAACGTTTACAGATATCTTTTGGATATCTTGTCATGTGGGTGCAGTTGGAGCTGAAATATTTACAATGTTTATGAAATTGTTGGAACTTCTTCCACAAGGGAAAAATCAATATGGGATGGAACTTGAGTTTTCAACTGACTTGTTTCCTGCTATGCTTTATTTTGGTCTTGGCAGTTGCCAACTGATTGAAGTACACAGAGGTAACTGCAGCTCTACAATACTGCATTAACCAGACCTGAACGTTCAAAATTCTTGCTGTTGTATGGCATAGACCTTGATAAAATGATTCACTGCCCACACATATTGTTGTGATTTCAGAAATGGTTACCTGTTCACAATGGCAACAACCAGCTTTCAACTTTAAATTAATTTGATCATGAAATCTTTTGTAATAAAAAGTGTTTGGGAACAAAACATCAAAAAATACGAAGTGAACCGTTTGGATTTGAAAACAACTTTTAAGTGATTGCATTTGGCGTTGGGAATTTCTGGCTTAGACCATGTCTGGATGACAACATTGTTCTGATTCGTTTTTTCTTGTCAGAAGAGTTCCATATATCTGGATTATCGCGTCTACGATTTGGCAGTAAATAGCACGTTGCTATCTCATCGTACGTTTATTTCTCCGAATAGCTTAACTATGCTGGTTTTAAACATTTGGAACAAATATGCTCTGAATTTATCACTAATTTGGGCATGTGAAATTGTGTGATGCAAGGTTTACTTTGACCGAGAGAACAGCACCAAGGGTGGTGGAATAATGCCTTTATTGAGTGCAGCTTCTGATATTTCCAAGGGGAGTGTTCTGTAGCTGTTACTTTTAATAGAAGTTACTTCCACATTTACTTCCACAGTGCTGAAATTGATGTGGCGATTTCCACTTTATGGCCTGAGTGGAGCATGTATCTGATATTGATCAATATACATATTGAATCAATTTTTCACAAACAAAGCAGCCTATGCAATAATTCTAATTTTAAAACGCAGTTTTCTGCATTTCATGAAACTTCGGCATGTTCTTCAAATGAAAATAAGATTTAAATATCAGTATACCCTGACCCTAACCACGCCTTGTCCATCTATCTTTGCTACCTCTCGATTTGACATCTCCAATGACCAAGTTGACTCTCACATTCTGTTCTGGATGACCATGCAAAGCTCTGTTGCTCATATCTAAACATTCTCCAAGATGTTTCACATTATTTCCTTCATCTGGACAAAATATCCAATTTAAAAATCCTATCTCTTGTTTCCAAGTCCTTCCATGACCTCTTCCATCAACTTCTTTTCCTGTTCCTCTTTCACCCTTGTCTTTCGTTTAATCTTTTCTGACCTTACAAGCCTCCTAGATCTTTGTCTTCCTCCAGCTTTGGCCTTTTGCTCCTGATGTTGATTGCTTCACCACTTGCCGCAGTGTTGGCAGTTATCTAGACCTAAACTGTGCATTTTACTCCCCATGAATCACAAAGTCTTTACCTCTTCTTTAAGATTTTCTTTATATTTATTTTCTTTAATCAGGCTTTTTAATCATGTTTCTTGCTATCACTTCTGTGACTCAGTATTAAGTGTTCAAATTTATTGTTTAACTAGACCAAGTGGGGACCCGTTGGGTCCCTGTCACACGGGAGGGCTGGTCCCCACCGCAATATTCCACCACTCACCCATATCCCCCAACTGCACAGGCGCGGCTGACGGGTTCCCGTTGTGAGGCCAGAGATCCCCGTTGTGACGCGAGTTACGGCAACCCTCCCCAAGTGCGCCTCACCATCCCTCTTCCTACCCCTAACCTCCTCCATTCCCCCTCATCCCCAGCACTTCCACCCCCTCCTCTTCACCCTCCCTCTTCTTTTCCCTCTCCTTCTCCCCTCCCCCACTCCCTCCCTCACCTCTTCCCCACCTCTCCCTCCCTCTCCTTTCCCCTAACTTCAGTCACTCCCTCCTTCCATAACCCCTCTCCCCTCCCTACCCCCCCTTGACATCATTGTGAGGTGGAAGCTGCTGTGTTTTTTAAATTAGTTTAAAAAAATGTAAATTAGATCCCATTGTGATGTCATTGTGGGGTGGAACACTGCTGACAGGCAGTTTATGTAAATGAGATCCCATTGTGATGTCATACGCTGCTAACAGGCAGTGCAGATGGAAGTGGTTTCTGTCAAAGTGTTTTTTTAAAGATTAAAATGTGAATAACTTGTAAAATATACCATCAATCTGAACAAAACGTGCCACGGAACACCCCAGGACAATGGTGAGTAAGGCTATCATGTACCTTTTTGGCGTAGTTTCAGGATCACACTCATCATGCAATCACAGACACACACGAGTAATAACGAACAAGATAATAATAATAATAATAATACATTTTATTTATATAGCGCTTTTCAGGACTCAAAGTCGCTTTGAGAATTTTAGTAATATATAGATGCTTTCTTTTTTAGTGTGTTGAAATGTTTATTATGTGCTCCTCATGTGGCCTCCTTTACATCAGAGAGAACAAGTACAGACTAGGTTTCGCCAAACACTTGCATTCGGTCCACCAAGGATCGCCTGTGAATCTCTCAGCTGCTAACCATTTAAATTTCCCTTTCCCATTCCCACACCGACGTTTCTGTCCTGCGCCTCCTCCGTTGCCTGAGTGAAGTCACGCACAAACTGGAGGAACAGCACCTCATATTTCACTAGGGTAGCTTACAACCTATGTGCTTTAACATTGAATTATCCAAATTTATGTACCAGCCCCTCTTCTCCCTCGCACTTTAGTGTGCACCATCCTTCCACCTACACCTTCATCTACCTATCACTTGCCAGACTTGGTCCTCCTCCCGCACCCCCTCTTTTCCAGCTATCTTCCCACCTACTACAATCACTTTGAAGAACAACAAAAAACATCACCTCTCCATTCCCTCCACACCCATTTCTCTCACTATGGTATTCCTCTTTCCTTCCTCCCTTCATCCACCTTTATCCCTCTCTCTTGCCTTGCATTTCACTCTTCCTCATTCCTTATCCACACCCATCTGTCTCCTTTTTTATCTGTTGTCTTTGTCCACCCATCTCCTAACCAAACCCCCCTCACCTGCTTCCACCTTTCACTTGCCAGACTTGGTCCCGCCGCCACCTCTTTTCTAGCTACCTCCCCCCCCTAGTACAATCATTTTGAAGAAGGTTCCCAACACAAAACATCTCCTATCCATTCCCTCCATGGACCCGCTTTGTGCGTATCAGTATACTTTGCTAGATGCAAAATGCTGGAATAACTCAGCAGGACAGGCAGCATCTCTGGAGAGACGGAATGGGTGACGTTTTGGGTCAAGACCCTTCTTCAGACTGAAAGTCATGGGAATGGGAAAAGGGAGATACAGTCGATGATTTTGGCAGATATAGAACAATGAATTAAAGTTATGCAAAAAAGTAACAATGATAAAGAAAACAGGTCATTGCTAGCTGTTTGTTGGGTGAAAACGAGAAGCTGGTGCAACTTGGGTGGGGGAGGGATGGAGTGAGAGGGAATGCCGGGATTACTGGAAGTTAGAGAAATCAATATTCATACCACTGGTCTGTAAGCTGCTCAGTACACGTTGCTTTTAGTATTGCAGTTCCTCAAGTGGCATATGTAATTGTTGTGCGTTTATAACTTGTTCATAATTTGTTGTATTTTAAATGTTGGATATATATATGCACACAAGTCTCATGTTGGTCCACTTTCAATTTTATTAATATGATCTAAAATCAATAAAAGATTTATAAAAAATAATCAGAGAGAAGGAGTGTGTTACATTTGCATTATGCATTTCATAACCTCAGAATATTACAAAGTGCTGCACAATTAAATCAATTTCAATTTGTGTCTCAGCATTGATGCAGGAAAACAATATTCAATTTACACACAACAAAGTCCCACAAAATGACAGCGAATAATGATCAGGTAGTCGTGTCATTGTTGCTGGTTGAAGCAGAATGTGGGCCTGGATACTGGATGAGCTCCCACTCCTTTGTTCAGAATGCTTTTAAATCTGCCTGAGAGGTCAGAGCGAACATTCGTTTTAATGCTTCATTCAAAAGACTCCCTGGGTACTGAACAGAAATACCAGCTTAGATAATGTGGCTTGAACCACTACCTTCCAATCCAGAAATATGTTGTGGTTGAGCAGATTCACACCGAGCCACAATTAAAACGTGCATCAAAATGCTTGAAATACATTTCACGAGAAAGAGCTGGCATCAA
This sequence comes from Malacoraja senta, assembly GCA_038087875.1. NCBI lineage: Eukaryota > Metazoa > Chordata > Chondrichthyes > Rajiformes > Rajidae > Malacoraja > Malacoraja senta. The sequence goes on from JAXLNO010001050.1 coordinate 348,079, forward strand.
AGGCTGTTGAAGAGGACCTTGTGTAAGCACTGTGCTGTGAATGAGTTGTATTTGTACAGCACCAGTTGATGACACCGTTCTGAAGAGGTATGTGTACTTTGAAATATGTCGTTACTTTGAGGATCAGCCATCGGTTCCAATGTCTGGAAGTATCGGGCTTGTTTGTTCATGAATTCACTTACAATTCTCTTATGCTCCTAACATAATGACGTGATTGACCTTCTCATAGCAGCGACACCTGGCTCTTAGTCTTGCACAGCTCGCTCCATTGAGTTGCACAGCCGCATGTTAGAAATAGAAACAGAGAAAATAGGTGCAGGAGTGGGCCATTCGGGCCTTTGAGCCAGCATCTCCATTCAATATGATCATGGCTGATCATCCAAAATCAGCACCCCATTCCTGCTTTCTCCCATATCCCTGAGGATATCAATTGACGTGTTGTACTCCGCTATTCCATTAGCCTCATTTTACCACATTTAGAATCTTTGTTCCTTGCAAACTGAACTACTTCCCTTCTGAAAGCAACCGTGCTGTTTGTCTAAACCACTTCCTGTGATTGTGAGTTTTATATTCTAATCACGCACTCGTCCAATTCAGAAAATAAAAGCATACCTTCAACAGAGAATCAATAAAGGCATCTTTTTACATAAGCTGCTCAATTGATTCTCTACCAAAACTCTGTGTAATTTTAAGTCAAAATGAAATAGCAATGTAAGGACAATTATCAGTGTGAATTGTGACAGTGTTTAGGCATAAACAAGCTTATAAGATCTGAGCAAATCCATTCTGTTTCAAAACACATGGATGTTGATGGACAAGAATAAGGAAGACTAGATAGAACATAGGTACACAAAAATGCTGGAGAAACTCAGCGGGTGCAGCAGCATCTATGGAGCGAAGGAAATAGGCAACATTTTGGGCCGAAATCCTTCTTCAGTCAGTTTGGGCAATACGCTCGAAAGCAGTATCTAGCCCTGTACCAGGAGCTGTTTGAGCTGCTTCCAGCAGCTTGGCTTTCAGTACACTCCTCCCTGAGTGAACTTTGCTCCAACAGCCTATGTAAAAGGCTTTCTATTTGGGCAATACGCTCGAAAGCAGTATCTAGCCCTGGAGCTACTTCCATTGCCTGGGACTCCCTCCGTGGGCCGTTGGGATTTAAACTTCGTCTTTTGCCCGACAGGCGCTGACTGTGTTTTCACCAGCCCCAGGTCCACAGTCGCTATGCTCACCGCTGGCGAATGTACCGGGGTTTAGAGGCGGTTGGTCTCTAACCGCGGACTCCCGACATTCCCGACTTTCTGTCGGCTGTGTCGCTCACCTCTTCCCCCTGTCCGTTTTTTCCCATGGCGTCTGTGGAAAAAATCCCCATAGACCCACAGTAAACGGACCTGGAAAACATGAAAAAAGTTTTTACTTACCTTGTAGTTGAAAAACTACAAACCACTGGAGGAGCTCTGCTCCTCACGTCCGTTTGCGTCAAGGCGTCTGACGTAATGACGCGCAGGCGCACTGGCGGGGTTATTCACGTAGTCACTCACGTGACTCCGAAGTAAAATATAACATGATGGTTACTCTGACCCAGAGGAGTTGAGTTACACTTAAATGTTGAGTCATTATCTGGACTTGAGTTAAGATGAAAGGATTTTTGAGCTCTTGGGGAATCTAGGTTGGGGCTGGAAATTGGATCAGTCATGGTCCTACTGAAAGGCAGAGCAGGTGTGAGGGGGTTTGCATGCCCTACACCTGTCCCTATCTCTCATGATTACTATCCTGCTTTGAATCTGAAGAAGGGTCTCGACCCGAAACGTCGCCTATTTCCTTCGCTCCATAGATGCTGCCTCACCCGCTGAGTTTCTCCAGCATTTTTGTCTACCTTCGATTTTCCAGCATCTGCAGTTTGTTAAACATCCTGCTTTCACTATCACTTTCCATCACGATTGCCTGACTGTTGTGTGTTTTACTGCTTCCATTCACTTCAACAATCTCATTTACTGGATGTAGTGTCCTATCATTGAAAATAGGATTTGCAACAAGAATTGCTCAGGTTTGTTTTGGGTTACCATTCCTTCAAGTGTATCTTCTACATATTTTGACATGAAGTATATATTCAATGGGTTGCACATCCCCCTTTTGGTAAGACACCTATGCTACCTGTTGTGTATCTTGTGTAGCCCGAAACATTTCAAAGCCAAATTAGTTTCAAATGTATTCAAAGGTTTCAAAGGTCTTTTATTGTCACGTGTACCAATTAAGATACAGTGATATGCAAATTACCATACAGCCATACTAAAAAAAAAGCAACAAGCCACACAACTACATAAGAGTTAACATAAACATCCACCACAGTGGGTCCCCTACATTCCTCACTGTAATGGAAGGCAATAAAGTCCAATCTTCTTCCTCTTTATTCTGCCGCGGTTGGGGTAGTCGGGGCGAGCGAAGCTCCCGCGTCGAGGCGGTCGCAGCTCCCGCAACCGGCGGTCGAAGCTCTCGCGTTGGGGCGATCGAAGCTCCCGCGTCGAGGCTTTTGAAGCTCCTGCGGCTTGGAGCTCCCGAAGTCGGTCTCTAACCAGAGACCGTGAGCTCCATGATGTTAAAGTCCACAGGCTCCCGCGGTTGGAGCTTCCGAGATGAATCCCTGACAGGGATTGTGAGCTCCGCAATGTTCCAAGATCTTGCCATGATTTGAAACCAGTGATTTAACACATTTGAATGAGCTATATACAAAAGACAGACACAAAATGCTGGAGTAACTCAGTGGGACAGGCAGCAACTCTGGAGAGCAGGAATGGGTGACGTTTCGGGTCGAGCCGCTTCTTCTTGAGCTGGGTGTTTGGCTGAAACACCCAGGTGTTTGCATAGGTTCAGGCAGTTCCTGAAAGTTTTGGAAGTGAACTGTTTTTACCTCTTCCTAAGGTTATAAAAGTAATTTGGTTATAGCAACCAATTACTTGGAACATGGAACATAGAAAAGAAGAGACAGTCTGAAGAAGGGTCCCAACCAGAAATGTCACCCATCCTCATTCTCCAAAGATGCTTCCTGACCAACGGAGATATTCCAGTTATTGAGTCATTACTGAGTTATTACTTTGTGTCTATTTTTGGTATAAACCAGCGACTGCAGTTCTTTGTTTCTATAGAAAGAACGGCGGAGAAAAATGCCCTTGGGCCCACAATCCCTGTGCCACACATGACGTTAAGATAAACTGATCTCCCCTGCCAACATTGGATCCATATCCTTCCATTCCCTGCATATCCATGTACCTATTCAAAAGCCTCTAAGACACCATTATTATGTCTACCTCCCTCACCACCCCTGGCAGTGCATTCCAGATACCCACCACTCTGTGTGTAAAAAAACATGCCCTGCAACTTCAAGTCTGTCCCTCTACTTATCTGTTTTTATGATCAACTCTTCATCTTTTATGCAAAGTGACTGAAATGTTTTCCTATTAAAAGAATGAAGGGACACATGGCTATAGGGAGTATTTGAATGAAGGGAAAGGAAAGTGATTCCCTTAGCATGCTCCTGGAAGTGACAAGTTTGAACAGCTCACAATAGCTAAACCTAGCTATCAGTATTCCACTGTTTGCTTAATGGACCAAAAGTCACCATGAAAATCTGGCTGAACTTTAAAACAAACATTTTAGAAAGTTCAGACGCATCTGTTGAAGGATTAAAGTGTCAGGGATTCATGAGAACTTATAAGAATCAAAGGTGATCAGCTCTTAAGAGCAATTTTAATACTTGATGGGTCCTTGCCTTTTCAAAGGATTTCATTTTACTAGTTTGAGCAAGCAATTATGGCGTGTGTCATTCAATGAACTTGTATCATAAAAGAGTTTTATTCCCATTAGACCCTGCGACATTGATGGAGAAATAACTACCTGTTTCCTAGATGTGAAGCACTTACACCTGGATTGCTGTGAAGCAGTGTAATTTAAATAGAAGCACATACTTAACTGGTCTGCGCCCTGCAATTATTCCTCATTCACACGGCCAGCAGCATTAATGTTGGGATAGGTTGTCTCACCTGTGGTGATAATCTACTCACATTGCATAATAGGCAGCTTTGTTTGATCTTAACACAACCTTGTATTATCAAAATCACCATGTCAGTCATCTGTTTGTTTGAAGGTGCACGTTTGCTGTGAGGATTGTAGAAGAAAGTCAACGTGATTTTTAACAACCTTTTATCTCGAGTTCACATTTCTCATTTCTAGGGGTTTAAAGGTCCGTATTCAAATCCATCACAGTGAAAATGCGTCGCTTTCTGCTGCACTGCTGAACTGTTTATTTCCATTATTTTCCCTATATTTTTCAAGCACGTAGATGCAAGGAACTGCTAGAGAGACGCTAAGTGTCGGAGTAATTCTGTGGGCAGGCAGCATGTCTGTAGAAAAAGGATGGGTGACATTTGAACAACGGATACAGTAGATGAGGTCGGAGGAGGTACAAGTGAACCTCTGTCTAACCTGAAAGGACTGTCGGGATCCCTGGACAGAGTCGAGGGAGGAGGTATAAGGACAGATGTTGCATTTCCTGCGGTTGCAGGAGAAGGTACCTGGGGAGGGGGTGGTTTGAGTGGAAAGGGATGAGTTAACCAGGGAGATGCGGAGGGAACGGTCTCTGCGGAAGGCGGAAAGGGTGGAGATGGGAAGTGACTCATGGTGGGATTCCGTTAGAGGTGGTGAAAATGTCGGAGGATGATGTGTTGTATGCGACGGCTGATGGAGTGAAAGGTAAGGACTAAGGGGACTATGTCCCTGTTGCGACTAGAGGAAGGGGGAGCAAGGGCTGAGCTGCGGAGTACCGAGGAGACACGTGTGAGGACCTCATCTATGATGGAAGAGGGGAACCCCCAGACTCAGTTGAAGTTTGTAAAGTTCAGAGAATAAGACAGCTCTAATTGACTATATTACATCCTCTGCACGTTAGATGATGTGCTCAACAAAGGATTGCTGCCAAAATTAAGAAGGATGAAAAAATATTAATCAATCTTTGTCAGCAACACAGCAATCTGTAACTAAAGCCATGTTGTGCGGAATGTTTCCAATTTCAGGTACAGTGAAACTAAGTGGACCAGTTTCAATGCATCTCTTTCTTCCCGTTGGCAGTATTTCATTTGGTTGTGCGCTTTTTAGTTCTGTGGACATCTGGTGCATGTTGGCCAGTGATGTGGTTTATGTATTGCTGGTCTGCTGACACCTATCCAGCTCCATCAAATGTGGATCATCTTCCACTCAAAAACAAAAAATCCAAATACTTAGTTCTTCACACACGCACACGCACACACACACACACACAGAGTCACAGATACAGACACAGCACACACACACACACAGACTGACACACACACACAGCACAAACACATATACGCACACACACACACACACACACATATATACACACACACACACACACACACACACACACACACACACACATACACACATATACGCACACACACACACACACATATATACACACACACACACACACACACATACACACATTTTTTGATAAACATAAGGCAACAATCAATTAATTCTAGTGGGAATTCAGAAGAGATGTTGTTAACCAGAGAATGGTTGGAACAAAGATCTCACTGGGAGTGGCTGAAGTAAACAAGATCGTGAATTAGGTCGTGAAAGTGGGACAGGCCCTTTATGTGCATTGATGGGAAAAGGTTCATATAAATGCTGGTATAAAAAAGTGGGCAGAATATTATTCCTGTCATAATTTCTCTGTCCTATTTGTATCACAGCATTGCATGGAATAATAGACACAGGTTTAGATGTGACTGACATTGCCCTTTTATAATTTGGCTCAGAACCCCTTTAAAGAGTTGACATTTTAAAATCTTTTATTGTGAGCTCAGCCCTTTCAGACTATTAAAATATTCTCTCATCACCAAATCCACATTCTCCGGTTCTTAATTGTTTCGTTTAAGGACTAAACCAATGTTGAAATATTAATTGGCAGGAGACATTTGTATTTCGTGGAAATAATGAAGAATCTGAAATTATTTTTCTTGGCTCATGAACAATCGTGTCCTTTATTCATCATTGGTTGATGTGTCCCAGGTGAATCTAATATCTAATAAATAATCAAAATGATATTCATTTACTAAATAGTTTTTCTAATTTAGTCATCTAATTCAGAACCTCAGAACCCCTGATAGCTGCTTTAGCAATTGAACGGTGACAAAGGTTATGAATGCTCTGTTCCATTTCACTGGAGTTGTTCATTTGTGAAGATAGATTCTGACAAGATGAGTCGTCAGTCACCGTATACAACAGAAATAGTACAATTGAACCGATAATGAAATACCAAACTGCTATAAATTATCATCCACCGATCTGAAGTGTTGCGATTTCTCAGGAGATCAGGCTCCTTACGTATGAAAACTCGTAGCTGGAGTTTTGGTGAAGACACTGCTGCCTCTTCCTTTAAATACTTTTTCAGTGCTTTCAATCTTCGAGGACTGCATTTCTGACCCAAAGCAAAGGAAAGTGGCAGTTAGACATCATTTCATTTTGGATTGTTGTTGTCGAAACACCTCATGTGGAGAATTTTTATCAGTCCGGGGTAATTGAGGTTTCAAAGAACGTTAGATAGTGTTCAATGGAGCAATGACTGGTGGCAAGACGCAACCAAAGATATCGTTACAGTCTGTAACTCCATTACAAAAGTCTAATATTTTACAAAACAGATATTTCCAAACCTTTCCATGAGCTGCAACTCCAAACTATTCTTTATTCCTGAGTCTTGTATTAATTTCAGTTGCTACCAGATTAAAAGCTATTCCAAGAATTAATAATACAGCTGCATTGATAATATTTTTATGCTGCCAAAATAAAGAGTAAAGCCGAAACGAAACGTCACCCATTCCTTCTCTCCAGAGATGCTGCCTGACCCGCTGAGTTACTCCAGCATTTTGTGTCTAACTTAAAAGTAAAGCAATAGCAGAGCCAGACCGACTATTCAAATGGACTTGCAAGAAAGCAGAAGTCCAGAACTTTCTGAGAGGTCATTCTGACCGCCCATTGACACTAGACATCACATGGGCGAGCTAAAAACTTCATAGTCACAGAGAGATACAACATTGAAACAGGCTTCTCAGCACATCAGATTTGCACTGAACATTACACGTCCATTTTTGCACTCATTCTACCTTGAGCTGTGCAGTTTCTCGGAGAACGTGGAATCTCCACACAGACAGCACCACAGGTCAGGTTTGTAGGTTGGAGGCGCGAGGCAGCAGTTGCACTGTGCCACACAAAACCTCCTTTGGTAAATTTACCATCTCCACCAGCACCAGGTTAGACCTGCCACTGGTTTACCATCTCCACTCAGTTTATGGATGTGTTAATGTTCTGTGGTTTGTTTTATGTGGGGTGGGGGGGGGTGGGGGAGGGGGTTGGGGGGAGCTTTTCTCTCAATATCTTACCTTGCTGGAGATGGAATTTTTTCCGGATCGTATCTCCGGTCGCTCTGCGGCCTAACATCATGGAGCTGGCGGCCTTGCTCGAGACTGATTTTGAGCCCCACCGCGGGGCTGTGGACTTACCTGGGATCGACGCTCCAACCGCGGCCTGCGGATTTCTACCATCGAGAAGCTCGCAGCCTCGGGTAGAGACTGATGTCGGGAAGCTCCAAAGTCGCAGGAGGTTCGACCGGCCCCGACTCGGGGTCCGATCGCCCGGCGCGGGGGAGCTGAGATACCCCCGATGCGGGAGCTTGATCGCCCTGATGCGGAGGGCCCGATCGCCGGCTGCGGGTGCCAAGATCGCCCCGTCAACGGAAGGTTCGAGGCCCCCGACTGCAGGGGAACAAAGAAGAGAAGAGATTGAACTTTTTTTTTAGCCTTCCATCACAGTGAGGAATGTGAAGGAGTCACTGTGGTGGATGTTTATGTTAAAATGTATTTTGTGTGGTTTGGTGCTTTTTATTGGTATGACTGTATGGCAAATCAAATTCCTCGTATGTTGCAAAACATACTTGGCTAATAATGTATGATTATGATTATGTAGAGCAATGTCTCCAAGAAGGAACTCATGGGTCAGGCAGCATCTGTAGAGGGAATTGACAGAGGACGTTTCGGGGCAGGACCCGATTTTTTTTACACAACCTCAGACTGCATCACAATCTTTTGCACCATTCTGCTGCTTTGCATTAATCTTTGTATTTATTGTTGTGTCCATCACTATCACGTATACTGTTTATTATGAACCATGCAAAAAATGAATTTTACTGCGCCCTGGAGTAGATGACAATAACCTAATGTGATTCTGACATCATGAGTGACAAGATGAGCACAACTGGAATAGAAAACCGGTGCCATACAGGTGAATGTTGATGCTACTTCATAGGGCATGGGTGAGAGAGCACTTGAAGCAAAGCATAACGTTTTATAGGCAATAGACAAGAGGTGCAGGAGTAGGCCATTCGGCCCTTCGAGCCAGCACCGCCATTCAATGTGATCATTGCTGATCATCCCCAATCAGTACCCCGTACCTGCCTTCTCACCATATCCCCTGACTCCGCTATTTTTAAGAGCCCTATCTAGCTCTCTCTTGAAAGCATCCAGAGAACCTGCCTCCACCGCCCTCTGAGGCAGAGAATTCCACAGACTCACCACTCTCTGTGAGAAAAAGTATTTCCTCGTCTCCGTTCTAAATGGCTTACTCCTTATTCTTAAACTGTGGCCCCTGGTTGTGGACTCCCCCAACATCGGGAACATGTTTCCTGCCTCTAGTGTGTCCAAACGCTTAACAATCTTATTTTGATCTTATTTAAGGCAGAGATGACTTATTACAATGAACTTTAAGATAAAGGTGTTTTTGTATGAAGGGAGGTTGAATAAGTTGGTCTTGTATTCATTGGTGTTTTAAAGAATGGAAGATGATTTTTATTGAAACACATAAGATTTGTAGGTTGTTGACAGAGGGTCTCAACCCAAAACGTCACCCATTCCTTCTCTCCAGAGATGCTGCCTGTCCCGCCGAGTTAGTGCATAACTTCTGCTGCCTCAAACGCAAGATGAAGAAGTGCAGCCACTTGTGTCTATCTTCGGTTAAACCAGTATCTGCAGTTCTTTCCTCCACAGAGTACATTTTTTGCCTGGTTGAGGTATTTATAGTGAACAGTACCCTGAGAAGTCTATGAAGGTGAAGTCATTGAATATATTCAAGGTGAAGGCTCTCAGTCATTTAAACTACAAAGGAGTCATGAAGTATGGAGGGAGGGCAGTACCACTTTAGTTTTAGTTTTAGTTTTTAGAAATACAGCGCGGAAATAGGCCCTTCGGCCCACCGAGTCCGCACCGACCAGCGATCCCCGCATACACTAGGGACAATTTTTACATTTACCAAGCCAATTAACCTACATACCTGTACGTTTTTGGAGTGTGGGAGTAAACCGAAGATCTCGGAGAAAACCCACGCAGGTCACAGGGAGAACGTACAAACTGTACAGACAGCAACCATAGTCGGGATCGAACCCGGGTCTCCGGCGTTTCATTCGCCGTAAGACAGCAACTCTACCGCTGCGCCACCGTTCCGGACTCTTATACTCTTAGGCCCCGACTGACGAAGGAAAACATACCGTGTGCCGCCTTTACCACTCGGTTTACTGGTGTGGAGCCACAAAAGATGGGCGAGGTCCTCAATGAATATTTCTCCTCTGTTTTTACCGTGGAGAAAGCATGAAGGCGATGGAACTCAGAAAAGTTAATGGGGATATCTGAGGGATAATCTGGATTGCAGTAGTGGAGGTCCTTCTTAAAAAGTGTGAAGGTAGGTACATTTCTGGGGCCTGATCAGGTACATCCAAGCACATTCGGGGAAGCTAGAGAAGAAATTGTGGGAGCCTTGGCTGAGATATATCACTGGTAGCCATGGGTGAGGTGTCGGAAGACTGGAGTGCGGCTAATGTTGTGAATGTTGTGTTGCAATTTCTGCCATTTGCACAAGATTTAGTGGAGAGACCCACATGACATCCTGGGAGACAACACTGTTCTGTCGGTTCATTTCTGTTCTTACACTTGAAACATCTCCGCAGTGTTCAAATCTTGGCCGGAGAGTATTGGTTCAAGAAATATAACTTGTTGGTGTGCATCACTCACGGGGGTCTCTGCCACTGCCCTTGGAGTTACCACGTGCTCTACAGTGGCCTGGCTTTGCCCCACCCTCACTTCTCTTTTCCAGCTTTCTCTCCCCCTACTAACATCAGTCTGAGGAAGGGTCTTGACCCGAAACGTCATCCCCATCCATTCCTTCCACTGATGCTGCCTGACCTGCTGAGTTCCTCCAGCACTTTGTGCTTTGTCCAAAGTTCGAAAGCTACTCTCTTGACAAGATTCCAGAAATTAGAGCAGTGTTAACATAGGCTAGCTTGTGTCAATATCAATCATTTCTATTTAAAGTCTGGCACTAGCTGATGCACAATAAAGTCCCTCATATGTTAATCTTCACAAACGTTAAGTGTAACATTGGAGAATTTTCTTTTCTGCAAATAAACCTGACACTTCTGCAATAATATATTTTAAATTATGGGCAGTTTATGACTTTGGGTTCAATAAATTCTGATATATATATTGTTCATTTCAAGCAGACGGTTTTTGATGAAAATAAACACAATCTGTTTAGCTGGAGGATCTTGTGACCGATGCATATTATATTAGTTTAGTTTAGTTTAGTTTAGGGATACAGCGCGGAAACAGACCCTTCAGCCCACCGAGTCCTTTTGAAACAACAGGTATGGAGAAAAAATAGACACCAAGTGCTGGGGACCCTGTTCTCTGATGTTTGGGTTGGGACCCTTCTTCAGTCTGAAGAAGGATCCTGACCCCAAACATCACCTATCCATGTTCTCCAGGGAAGCTGCCTGACCCGCTGCGTTACTCAACCATTTAGTGTACTTTTTATTTGTAAACAAGAATCTGCAGTTCCTTATTTCTGAGTGTGGAGAAATCCAGAGATCGTGAAACATATTGAAACTTTGTAAATTGGAAAGTATTGGGAGTTAAGACAATTTTAGTTTTTTGGATAAAATTAGATGTTTTTTTGGTGTAATGATTCTTTCGAACTATCTCAATGCCTTGAAGTGTATTATTGAGTAACTGCTTCATCTTGTAATCTATAACATGGATTCCTGCAAACTAAAACTCAATTTGGAATGGCAGTGATCAATATTGTGTTTTTTTACATTATAGTCTGTTTCCCTTGGTTATGTAGGGAATCTCTTCAGAAACTAGGTTTGGTTGCCAATGGACTCTCCTGTTGCATTGTTATCTTCACAAGAACGCTAATGAGTGAACTGAAGGGAACATCTTCGTACTCTTCTGTTTTGCCAACAGATCTGAAAAATATATTTTTTTAATTCATAGTAACATGAACATTAAAAAAGAGGTTCCTATATAGACAGCAAAAAACCTGCAAACAGGCTGGGGACCATAAAGCATCAAAAGCATAAGATTAGGTTCTTTGCTTTGAATTCATCCCCTGGCATATAATAATATTTGAAATTTCAGTTTGAGTGATTCTTGTCACTTTTGGGAATGTGCGGCTTTCTTACCGCAGTGCGGAATGATGTTTAAAGTGACATTTGCTATTACGTTAATTTATGTGACTGGTTTTACAGATTTCAAGCAAAAGTGATATTTCACATATCACCCATGCATTTTATCAAAAGCAAGTGACGGTTTAGTTTCACGCCCCAATTAAGGTGAAAATTTGATTGACGTTATATTGTTGCGCCAAGAACATACAACATCGAACAGTACAGCACAGGAACAGGTCCTTCAACCCACAATATCTATGCTGAACATGATGCCAAGACCAGCTCTTATCTGCCAGTGTATAATCCATATCTCCATTTCCTGCATATCCATGTGCCTATCTAAAATCTCCAAAACGCCTCTATAGTATCTGCCTCCTCCACCACATCCGGCAGCCTATTCCAGACATGCACCATTCTATATGTAAAAAAAACTTGCCCCACACGTCTCCTTTAAACTTTGCTCCAGCTTAAACCATGCCACAATGGTCATTTATTTCCTCTGTACAAAAACTGAGGGCCTGTTCCTGTGCTGCACTGTTCTATGTCCTAGGTGCATCAGTTCAGTTGACTATATCTAATTACAATTGTCAAGAGGCAATGGATCAGAGGATTATATGAATCCCTTGTTCATTTTCACTTCTGGTAAACCTCATCCTGGTGGAAAAGTCTGAAAAACAATGGGTATATTTTGCAATTTAGCTAAATTACTGGCCATTGTGTAACATATATATTATGAACATTTCTGAATTTCAAAGCAATCTTCAGGTAAATACATGCGTAAGTTACCTGTAATGTGTCCATAAATAATACTTATTTTACAATTACTGAAAGAATGCAGTTGCAGCAGATCTAAATATGATTTTCTGCACATTGACTTTTACCATAAGTTGTTGGAGGAGCTCAGAATTCTTTACATTCTACTGTACAACACAGTGAACAAGTAAATTCTGCACAGACATTATGGGCTGAATGGCCTGTTCCTGTGCTGTACTTTTCTTTGTTCCATGTTTTACCTATGGGTAACAGGCCAATAGAACCTACAATGCTTGTTTTAATTATATTGATGTTCAGTTCATTTTTAGATTATTTTTGATGTGAACAAATAAAAGTCGGCATCTTGCCATACTAAAGCATTAAGTTGAATTCAATGAGCTCTGTGTATGAGATTATCTGAGTAATGAGGCAATCCTCAAGGCTTCATTGATCATTCTTGAAGACCTATACTGCTTTAAATTAATTTTAGATGCCACAAGAAAAATATGAACTTTGGAGAGCTATTGAATCAATGTTACTTTGCAGGTGGATTCTTTACATTCTGTCATTCTGAAAGAAAATTACTTTCAACTGACCAACATGTATCCTGCAGAGTGTGTTAGGAAGATTAGATCTCCACATTAATTGCTTATTTTCTGAAAAATAAATCAAAGGACACGACATAAGAAGTTGTAAGGATGTTTTCTTTACAATTTTAAAATCTGTTGTTATAGATATTTATTTATAAATATATATCTTATAAATATATAGAAATATATCTAAATATATATCTCATGATGCCAAATTGGAATCTTTCAGATGTGTATAGAATTTGAATGATCATTTCAATAAATTCTCCTTCAAGAGTCTCCATTTTATTCTTTAATTAACAATCCTGTCAAGAGTTTCTTTATCAAAATGTATTTCCTTCACTGGTGCATACCCTGTAGTAATGTTTCCATTTTAACTTTGAAAAGGAAATAATATTTTTTATTTTGAAATATGTATTTCACCTCCCCATTAAGCATGTTTAGAGTACAGATACTTTTCATTTTAAATTTCTGACTAAATGATCTGTGCCTAATTTTTGTACGTGACTTGGCAAGCTTGCTTCCTAATGCTCTTTTTGGTTCTCTGTTTCATGTATCAGGCAAGATCCTGTGGTACTGCACCTATCATGAATGTATCTGGCACTACTTTGTTAGGTTGGCCAGGTTGGAACTATTAAAATGGAGGGTAACAGCATAAATAGTTCTAGCAATAAAGCTCAGGCTATCAAATTACGATAGGAACATGAAAAACATATTCAAATACATTTTCTATATGGTCCCATCTATTTGTTGCTTAGATTTTGTTACCAAAAACCCTCTGTTTGCCCGAAGGCTATAACATCAACATTCCTGTTTCGGCTGACAAATCTGAAAACATTTTCTTTTGATCTCAATTAAAAATGCTAATAACACAACCCCAAGAAGCTTTTTTCTTCTCTTCTCAAAGTAATAATGAAAATTCCTCACTGTACAACATTGAGCTTCTGTGCCATGAAGAATCTGTTGCTAAGCTACTGGCAAGATTACAGCAAATCCCACATTGCTTATTGTTGTGTCATTTGCCTGCAGAGTGAAAATACTTTTTTTCTCTCGCTTGATTTCGAACAGCTTAATATAAAACAACACGGACAAAGAAAACAGTATTATGGATCATCTATTTTATTGTGGATCAAAGAACTGGTTCATTACCTCGACAATTTGTTCAAAAATCTGTACTGTTTCTTAATTCACAGCAGAGGTTGCATATCCTGAGGTGAAAGGTTTGAAGGGATAAGGGAAAGCACGACTTGAAACTGGAGGGATTATTGATATTTCAGCTTACTCGCTAGCTTTACTGAGCTCATTTGAACAAACTTCATTGAACTGGCAACAATCAAAGCAAAGATGAAGTGAACAAAAGATTCAAAGGTGTAAAATATTTCAAGATCCATTTTTACATTTTAATAGCAATTTCTAGCAAATCAAAAATCAAAATTGCCTCAATTTATTTTGGTGGCAATTTTCATTAATGCAGGACAGAGATACATGCACCTCCATTTTAACTTTGAAACTGGTATTCAATGTGGGCTTGTAATTCCTATTTGTTTGAAATTGTTTGCTAAAATGGTGGCGTTACTGAGAGCAATGCCAGTTTTTTCTTAAGTTGTTGAGGGCTAGTTTGCTTAATGCACAATGTGGAATCAGTTGTGCATAAATATCACAAATCTAGAACTATTTACACACTTATGTCACGAAATGGTGCACCAACAGCAATGTCACCTATCCATGTCATCCAGAGATGCCGTCTGACCCACTGAGCTACTCCAGTACTTTGGGTTTTGCACAGTTAGTGGGTTTTTATCCTGATATGAGATCGAACCAGGTATGTTTGATGTAAGAGGTGGGCATTTGGGCCAATGTTGGTCTGTTCGCATGCACGCCTTTCCCAATAACCCCTTGCTCCCCTCCATCACAAACCAAAGAGAGCTGGTCTCTCCTGTGGTACTAAAGAGATCAAACCATCGATTCCCTGCCCAGCCTCACTGGCAGACTTTTCAACAGTAAGTTGGGTAAGGATGGAATCAACACTCAAACAAACCTTCATCCTTCTTTGAAGTCCCACCCCTGTATTTAAGAACAAAGCATTGTTTTCAGGAGGTATGTGTCACGGTGTTGCAACTGCAACATCAAACATGCATCACACGTTATTTAGCTTTAATATAGTTTATCATTGTCGCATGTACCGAGGTACAGTGAAAAGATTTTCACTGAAAAACACTACACAGGATTACAATCAAACTGTCCACAGTGTACAGATACAGGATAAGAGAAGAATGTTTAGTGCAAGATAAAGTCCAGTAAAGTCCGATACAAGCTGGTCCAAGTGTCTTCAATAAGGTAGATGGTAGGTCAGGACAGCTGGATAGGATGGTTCAATGGCCTGATAGCAGTTGGGAAGAAACTATCCCTGAATTGGAAGACTGCAGTTCAATTAGCTCAAGCCTTAAGAACACACAGGAGTATGAACATATGTAATGATTTTTTTCATCCTTAAGTTGTGTTGCAATACATACAAAACTTCGCAGTATTCAAAAGAATTACAAGTCCGATGTCATGAAATATTTTGTTTCTGACAAATTGAAATTTTATTCTGCAAATAAGTGTTTTGAAAATGTAGCTTCAAGTTGCTTGTAAATCTCTGCTGGAAGGTCAGTCGGCATAATGACTGAGGTTCAGTTTTCCCTCCCTCTCAGTAACTGGCAGTGTAAAATTGTTAAAAATGCACACTTCCTGAGAAGCTGCAGTGCTGAATGAGACCTGGCAGTCTTACGAAGCTGTTGCTAATTACATAATCATCACAGGCACTGTGCAGAATATATTTCAATTTAAAGTTGTTTTGGAAGAAAATGGAAAATACCTGCAATGTGTTAATATTCTGGTGAGAAATATTAAAATATCAGGCAGTGGGTCCTATCACCTGATACTTGAAATGGAAGCATAACATCAATTATTTCACATTTAGTAATTTTCCAGCTTCTCTGGGTTCTGAAATGTCCGGTTAAAAACAGATGATCCATTGCTTCACACATCATGAAAGGAAAACCAATCAAGTATCAGCCTTTAAATCAATTATAAACAGTTTGGCTAGATTGCAATCAGCTATAATGCATCAAACAATTCTCATTTTCCAACATGACCAGTTGAATCATTTGCAATTTGCATCGTGCTTGAAGGTTTGTGATATTTTGCACTTTTGGTTAATTGGTTACTCATATTAAAGAAGAGTCCTGAGCGGAAATATTCACTGTCCATTCCCTCCACAGATGCTGCCTGACCCGCTGAGGTCCTCCAGCACTTTGTGTGTTGCGCAAGATTCCAGCATCTGCAGATCCTCGTGCCTCCACTTGTATACAAATGTCAGGTTCATAACTGAAAGAAGCAATTGAACAATTCCACTCGTGCAAAGTGGAACTTGACATTGACAGGTTTAAAAATATAAAGGGGCAAATGATCTGCTGGTTCCAAAGACAATCACCTTCGTTCAGCTGTTAAACTTGACAAATCCTTGGGATGTCCTGTGATATCCTGGTAGTTAGATATTGATCTGTTCCATCATTTAGCAGGGACTTAGGCCATCAGCCTTGATTCCGTTCCCTTAGTCCTTTTCAATCTCGGTGAAAGGTTCGTTGAAACGTCCTTTGAGACTTTCTGGACAGTTTCACTCCCTTGTGATGTTCCCCGCCAATTCTCCACAAACTTTCAAAGTTCTCTTGCTACTCAGTTGTGCACTGGCTGCACACGTCCAAAGCTGCACTAGGAATTGGACAAGGCAATCAACTCCTTGAGTCTACTCTCTCCTTTAGTTGGATCATGGTTAATCCAAAGAGCAGAGTGGCAATTCTCACTGAAGTTGCTATCACTAAATGGCCACATAACCATATAACCATATAACCATATAACCATAACAGCACGGAAACAGGCCATCTCGGCCCTTCAAGTCCGTGCCGAACACATGTTATCAGTTGGCCTCCATCTCCACAATTTGGCTCTCGTGTCAATAGATCCAAATATCACTCACATTATATCTGCCTCTTTTTTGCAAGCAACTAAGGCTAAATCTCTACCCCATCAACTCTACCTACCATTTCCTTCTTATCTTACCTAACAATTAAGTTACTCATCTAAGTCTCAAATATTCCAATATTTGCATATGCAGATAGAGCTAATTCAGGTTTCCCCAGCCTGTATATGGTGAGAGTTCTTTTTGAGTTTGCTACTGAATTGCATAGTTCTAATATTAAAAATGCCTTCTTCCACTAGACATCCCTACTGAAGGAAATTGGTTCTCTGTACCTACCCTGTTAAATTCTGATACATAATTTAACAACTTTAGATCAGATTGCTCTAATCAATTCAATGCAAACCATTTTTTGCAAGCAAATTTAATTTGCTTAATTCCAGTATCATTTGGTGAACTTGATTTGCATTTCACTAAGGCAAATATATCCTTTCTAAAATGCTTGTCCACAAACTGAACCCAATACTCCGCATGGTGCCAGATGGTTTCTAAGTAAAACTTGTTTCTCAAACGTTCAGATGTAAACTAACTACATATCAGAAAATCTCAAGTTCTGAGTTTGAATTAGAAGCAGAAGCAACACTTCTTCTTCAATCACAGCAAGTCAGAAGCAGACAGTGTTAAAAGTAGCAACAAGTATAGATTGACTGCTAAAGTACATCATGTGCAATTTGCTATCACTTGAGATATTCTGATGTGACAGCTTTCATTTCTTCGACATAAAAGTAGGGACAATTATGTAAGAAAGCCGAGGTGAAACAAGTGGTATAAAAATGAAGCAAGTTGAGGTGGAAGCAAATCAATGCAAAGATCACGTGCCTGACTCATGATTGAAATTAGAACAGCTATTTACCACAGGAAAACAAATTTTCATTATCTATGTAACTGTTTCAACTTTTGGGTCAGCAGTCAATTTGAAAGTAATAAAGTACAGCTAGTGAATAAAGAAAGGGCTATTGACAATCTTATTTAAAAAAACTAAGTGATTGATGTCCACTTAGATAATTAAATCCTGTGATTAGAAAATAAATAGCAAAGCTAATTGAACAATGGTCAAATTCGAGGTTGAAGATGATGATCTGAGCTAATTTTTAAATTCCTAAACTGTTTTACTTTTGAAGATTTTAGATTATATGTTTTTTACTCTTTAAGGTACTGTTTGGGCTTTTTTTAAAAATCAGAATTAAATTTGGCTAAAATCAACATGGCCTATAATCTAGCAGATATATTTTGCATGTTGAAAATATTCTAGAACTTGGATCCAAAATGGACTTGGTGATAGGAGGCAGAGGGTAATGGTTGGGAGAAAGATGAGGGACAGCTATTAAAATTGACCTTGGATTTTCAACCCCTTCCAAGTTCAGGGCATTTTTCTGGATCAAGCCTGGTAAAGTACACAAAAGCAGAATTATTACATTCATATGCATAACTGCATTGTAACTTCATTTCAGTCTGCTGATTTTTGTCAACCACTTTTCATTATTTCAAACCCAGCTTATCATGAGTTAGAAATGCATTTTTTTGTGTGGTATATGCCCAAAATCCACTGCAGTAACACATTGAACAATATAAAGTGACTTCAATGCACAAGATTTCAGGAGACAGTTAAATGCACATACTCAACAGTATAATTAGTGCCGACAAGAGAGGATGACCTATATTAATTTTTTTTATCCACCTCAATTCCTTATATTTATTGGTCAAAATAATTCTTAACTTTTTTATGAAATACTCTTTGTTCATGTAGTCATTATTAAAAAAAAAAAAAAATGGTGTTGAATTCCTGTGTTAGATGTGGAGTAGACCCAATGGTCATGGGATAAACATAATCTGTATCAAGTGAAAGCATTAAACCGTAAGGGCTGTCAAATAACTTGAGCAGTTTTGATGCAAGCTATACAGATTTACCAGATAAGATGAGCTTAGTTCTACATCAATACCAATGCTAATTTAGAATTCATAAATTACCTTTTGATAATTTCACAATGATGAAACATTGAACTTGTGCAGATAATTCAAAAGACTGGGGAATAAATAATGCATGACAGAGAATATATCAGTGAATTATGTGATATTCTGTTCTTTTCATTCAAAATAGCAAGCTATAAAAATGTTTCTGGGCCTAATTAATTTTGAGATTTTACAGAAGGATAGAAATTTACAAATGTAGTCATTTGGCCTCCAACATTTTGGATGGCTATTCAATTCATCTCCACACCTCAGCCTTTCTCTCTGGCACTCGACAAATGAACGCTCCTCCAGAATGTGAGAGAGAGTCATAGAGACATGCAGCGTGGACACAGACCCTTCGGCCCAACTTGACCATGCTGGCAGATCTCCATGAAATCTCCATTCAACACTCTTATGTTGCACATGAACATGCATGTTATATATCTTAACAACTTTAAGAAACTTTTAGACAGGGACATGGATAGATTTTTAAGGTATGTGGGTCAATCACAGGCAGGTGGGACTAGTGTAAATGGGGCATGTTGGTCAGCATGGGCAAGTTGGGCTGAGGGGCCATGACTCTATGACTCTAACTTACTATATATATATATAGAAATGCTCCTTCATTTCCCTTTGGATTTTTTGCCTAATTATTTTAAATGTGACTTCAAGGCACTACCATTTTGGAGTTTAATTCTCCAGCTAAAGGTCTCTCTTAACTATGTAACCATGTACAACTTCCTCCTGTGCTGTTTACATCCAAAATTAGAATATTTCAAGAGTTAGAAATATTGAGCCATATACATCCAGAGTTCATGAAAGAAGGCTGAAGTGACTAATATAATTTGAGGATGTGAGATTCCTATTCTCCATCGAGAAATGTGATATCTTTCTTAATGTTGGCCTCATTTACCAAAGACACTGAATTCTCGTGCTGTAGGTGGGTCGCCAGGAAGTCCTAGTGGGTTGCCAGGAGGTCAAAGGTTCTCCTAGGTTGTATCCAGTGCTGACCGGTGAATTTCATTGGCTCATTGGGGGAAAAAAACGTAAGCAGTAGTTTTCAGAACCAAGGATAACCGACCGGTAATGTTGAATGTCCGCCGAGCTTCACAGCCGTGTATCTCTGGCTTCTTAAATGTTGTCTCCACTCCATCTCCCCCCCTTCTTTTAAAGGACTTACCGCGTACACTGTGCTTTAGCCGTTTTAATTACAGTGCCCTGTTCATCGCGGTGTGTGTCTGTATCAACTTGGCTTTGCACCGTGTGAATTTCACTCAGACAGCGCTCCCCCGCTTGCCCTGTCCCCTGCCTGCATAACGGGCTGGTGAAGGAAGCGATGTGTTTGTGTGTCTGTGTTCCACTCTGACAGTCACCGTTCCAGTTGTCGGTTTTTCAGGCGACTGCCGACAACTTGACAGTCACCGGCAGTCCGCTGAAAAATCGCTTAAATGGGACAGG
This sequence comes from Malacoraja senta, assembly GCA_038087875.1. Lineage (NCBI taxonomy): Eukaryota > Metazoa > Chordata > Chondrichthyes > Rajiformes > Rajidae > Malacoraja > Malacoraja senta. The sequence continues at coordinate 368,414 of JAXLNO010001050.1, forward strand.
CCCATAAGTTTCAGCTGTCTTCTCTTGCAGCAGTTCATTGCAAGTGTGAATTTTTAAATATATTGTTTCTCTTTGTCAGGATCTTGCTGTCCAGGCCAATTGCAGTGTAAGATCTAGAAATCAATCATATTTTGTATGAATGTATTGTTTACAAATAGACAATAGACAATAGGTGCAGGAGTAGGCCATTCGGCCCTTCGAGCCAGCACCGCCATTCAATATGATCATGGCTGATCATCCCCAATCAGTACCCCGTTCCTGCCTTCTCCCCATATCCCCTGACTCCGCTATTTTTAAGAGCCCTATCCAGCTCTCTCTTGAAAGCATCCAGAGAACCTGCCTCCACCGCCCTCTGAGGCAGAGAATTATATTCAAATGTAACAATCATCGTTTCTTTACATTTACATTCACGTCGCAAAGACTTGACTTCCTAGTCAGATTGCTTTAAAGTTCAGCAAGGCCACTCAGTTGCATTTGTTACGTGTTGAAGTTTAATGGGTGTCTTATCTTATTACATTGTCAGCATTGTCAGCTGATCCACAGTAGCCAAAGATTTACCCTTAGTTACGGACCGGCTGCTTTTAGGCCATGGGCCAAGCCCTGAAATTCTTTCATTCCATGATCCACCTCTAGAAAGTACTTTACTTTTAAAGTCTTTTTGAACATGTTGCTGTTAAAGGACTAGAATGTTCCCATGTTCAAATTTTGGGCATTAGTGAAATGGGGCTAAATTTCTTCCCTGGCACAAGCAGAAGCTCAACTCACACAGATGATGATGTCATAGCTGATCAATCAGAAGCACTGTATAAAATGGGTGACAGGAATTGGCCAATCAGCTTCTCTGTGACAACATGGAGTGCTGTATGCACTTTGTGGACTAAAGATACACTGAAGAAGGGTTTCGACCCGAAACGTTGCCTGTTTCTTTCGCTCCATAGATGCTGCTGCACCCGCTGAGTTTCTCCAGCATTTTTGTGTACCTAAAGATACTGACAGAATAGGTTTCTTTTTTCTGAAGCAAGTTGGAAAAAATTCATTGTCATTGTGCACCAGTGGAAATATCTAAGCTCCACAGAAGGGGAAATTGCCAAGGATGCCTTTGAAAAATTCCATTTAGGTTTGATTCTGCTACAAGATACCCTTGATGTACCTCTAACATCAGTGGGTTATCAGCATGCATGTTACATGTGTTTCACGGACAAATCGAAGATTGAGAGAGCCCAGAAGCAGCAGGAAAGGGAAAATCAGGCAAATGGGGGTAAGTAGATTTACAGAGAATATATTTTCCTAGAGTATTTACACCCTCTTATGTCAACAGTGTAGCCTGAAGCAGTTTTTTTTAAATACATGTTCCACACACCTGCAGGTTCTTAAGTACAGCCCCACATTGTGAAATTTGTATGGCCCAATGAATCAATCCCATGCCTGTTTTGTTCAATTAGCAGCATAATGCAATTCAAGTGCTATTAAACCTAACTTCTAGCTTCTCTTACTTGAGGCCTTATGTTTCACATCCCCTCTAAAAAAAGAATACCAAGTCATGATGCAGGGCCTAAGTAAAAAGGGTAAGACATCTCTGTCATGATGTTGCTGTAATCATTTGTGTCTTTTTTTTTCTAACCAAATATGTCTAGACTTTCATTTATGTTCTATAGAATAGATCTTATTTTTAGAGGTCTAGATCTCTGTTATTGGATGGAATTTCTTGTCTTGTATTATCGTCACAAATTGTGGCCTGTGGTGCTGGTACATGTTATCATCTTGGCATTATTGTGGAAGTTGACCCAACAATAGCAGCAATATATTTTTTTCTTTTGTGGCACTGAATGGTTAGCAACCTGGGTAGAGACAGTATAATTTTGTAATTAAACTCATGATTGGTACTAACTACTGAGTGACCTCCATCTGCAAAATTTAACAACAAACTTAAATATTGTTTTATGTGCCTCTATAAATGGCTTTATTCTTTATTAATGGCTTTAGAAATTGGGGGTTGATTAAATTTATTTTGTTTCATTTACACATATCTAACAAATCTAGCCTAGTTTTATTTTATTTAAAGGTACATATGTCACCGTTGCTAAGAAGAGATATGTCCTTAGCAACCAAATTTAACTTTTTCTTTGTTTTTGGCCGTTAATCCTTAACGCCCAATTTTCGAACGTGGGAACATTGTATGTACGCTTGATAGACCCCTTTTTGACATATCTAACTTGGGTAGGTACTTTCCAGAGGTGTATCACGAAAATCTAAAACTAAGCCCTAAATCCTGCCGCAGCCCACGTTCTATTTTGTTTGCCTGTGAATAAATAATGATAAACATAACAATGATATTGATACATAGGGATCAGGATTACATTAATAACAGGTATAACCTAATTATGAGTCCAGTGTCAAAATACACATTGAGTATAGACCTCCCGGTCTCTATGTAAATATAGTTAAGTGTTTAAAAGAGAACTTATATATATAAAAACAAAGATAAGAAGAAAAAAAAAAGAAAAGAAGAGAAAAAAGAGAAAAACAAAACCCCCTAAACTAGAAAAAAAAAGCAAAACAGAATCTGGGCTGCAAAGAATTTCAACAATTTAAGTCCCTGTTTGTCGTCAAGTCTGTTCCACCGTATAAAGGTAAAATAATTATTATAACGGTTGGAGAGGGGACAATTTTGATTTTCTTGATATTCATCATTAATAGGAACAGTTTCTTTCCCTCTGTTATCAAATTACTGAACATATTCCTTCCATTAGCTTGGGGACTGTCCTGATTTTCCAATCTACTCATTGTGGACATTGACAAGACAAGAGACATTTATTGTCACATGCACCAATTGGTACAGTGAGATTTGAATTACCATACAGCCACACGAATAAAAAGTACTGTTCAACTTTGAGCTTTTTCTCTGAATCTGTTACACTACAATGTTGAGAAACTATATTCTGCACTTTTGGTATTTTTATCTTTGCTCTACCTGTGGTTCTAGTATATGGTTTGATCATATTCATGGATAGTATTATCTGATTTGGTTGGATCGCTTGTAAACAAACATTTTTCACTGTACCTCGGTACCTATATAGTAATACCATTTCCATTCCATTCCATTCTGGTGAACATTTTTCCTTGGTCTATACTATCAATGTTGCAAGCTTTTAAATTACCAAAAAGGCCATTGCTTTTCTTGATCTATCATGCCAATCATTTTGAGGATCATATTACTGTTTTCTGAAAGACCTAAAAAAAATATAGGCATTTAATTAAGTGGAAGTCTCTGCTTCTGTGCTGAAGAAAATGTCAACAGCATGCAGTATTTTTAGAAAAAAATAATACAAGAACATCAATGCCTACAAAAGAGCTATTGACATTAATTATGCTTCAGACCTCTACAGGCAGGTCAAGTACAAACTGAGAAGAGGAATCAGAGATGCCAAGGAAAGGTTCTCTGAAGAAGGGTTTCAGCCCGAAACGTTACCTATTTCCTTCGCTCCATAGATGCTGCTGCACCCGCTGAGTTTCTCCAGCATTTTTGTGTACCAAAGGTTCTCTGAGAAGTTGAGGAGCAAGTTCTCAGCTAATGACTTCTTCAGTGTGGAAGGGCTTGCAAGAAATTACCAGCTGCAAGAGGAATACCCCCCCGCTCCTTGGACAATCGTCAGCTGACCAACGACCTGAACGAGTTCTACTGCAGGTTAGATAAACAGACACATAACCCCGGTACCCCCTCCCCCACCCACTCTGCCACAATCACTACTTAACACTTACTTACAGCCTGATTCCAGTCTGCAGAGACTGGAGTGTTAAAGAAGGAACTGCAGATGCTGGAAAATCGAAGGTACACAAAAAAGCTGGAGAAACTCAGCGGGTGCAGCAGCATCTATGGAGCGAAGGAAATAGGAAACATTTCGGGCCGAAACCCTTCTTCCCTTCTTCGGAAGAAGGGGTTCGGCCCGAAACGTTGCCCATTTCCTTCGCTCCATAGATGCTGCTGCACCCGCTGAGTTTCTCCAGCTTTTTTGTGTACCTGCAGAGACTGGACCCTTCCCCACCCGCTCCTCCCCAATCACCACTTCACACCCACTTACAGCCTCACTCCAATCTGCAAAGACTGGGCCCTCGTCCACTACCCACCTCATCCTTGCCCAACATCAGTTTGGCCACTTCTCCATCACTGACAATAGCAATTGAGAAGGTGGAAAGGCTATTCAGGAGACAGAAAAGCCGGAAATCTCCAGGACTGGACAATGTTTCCTCCTCTCAAGCTTTGGCACTAGTCTACACAGACATTTTCAATCAGTCCCTGCAAACCTGCACTGTCCCTGCCTGCTTCAAAGTCTCCACTATTGTTCCCATACCCAAAAAGCCAAGGATTACTGGTCTTAATGACTACAGGCCTGTCGCACTGACCTCTGTAGTCATGAAGATCCCTGAAAGACGTGCTGGCCCACCTGAAAAATATCACAAATATCAGTGGATCATCAACTTCCTGACAGACAGGAAGCAGCATGTGAGGCTGGGAAAGCGCATCTCAGACCCCAGACCCTCGGCATAGGAGCACTGCAAGGCTGCGTACTCTCCCCTCTCCTTTACTCTCTCTACACCAACGACTGCACCTCCACAGACTCCTCTGTCAAGCTTCTCAAGTTTGCGGATGACACAACTCTGATTGGACTGATCCAGGATGGGGAGGAATCTGCCTACAGACAGGAAGTGTCACAGCTGGCGTCCTGGTGCCATCGCAACAACCTGGAGCTCAATACAATACAATACAATACAATACAATATAATACCATTTATTGTCGTTTGAACCTCAGATGAGGTTCAAACGAAATTTGGTTTCTGCAGTCATACAAACAAGTAAAAAGAACCAAGACACAACACAATTTACACAAACATCCATCACAGCGAATCTCCTCCTCGCTGTGATGGAAGGCAAAGTCTTATTTCTCCCCTGCACTCCCCATTCTCCTCCCGATGTCAGAGTCAGAGCCCCCGGCGGGCGATGGAAAATAAGTCCCGCAGCCATTAAAGCCGCGCCGGGCGATGCAAGGCCGCCCTCCGGGTCTGGATGTTGGAGCCCCCGGTAGCGCTAGCAGGTCCCGCGGCCATTAAAGCCGTGCCGGGCGATGTTAGACCCAGCTCCAGGTCATCTTCAGCCCTGCAACTCGGGCGGGAGAAGTTGCCGTTGCGGGAGCCCCGAAAAGCGGTCTCCCACCAGGGACCCGCGAGCTCCCGATGTCACCGTCCACCAGACCTGCGGATGGAGCCTCCGAATCTCCGGGGTCGGGTCACAGCCGCGCGTCACCGCAGCTCTCCACGCTCCGAACTCGGCCAGCTCCACGATGGAGCCCGAGGTCGTTCCGGTTGGAGGCCGCTCCACGGTGCTAGGCCCCAACGACAACGGAGACCCGACAGAGAAAGGTCGGGTCCTCCATACAGGGAAAAGATTTTTTAAAGTTTCCCCCTCCTGCCCCCCACATATACACAGTTAAAAACAATATAAAAAAAACACAAACAACTACATTTAACTAGACAAAAATAAAAAAAAAGACAGACGGACGGACGGACTGCAGTCGAGCTGCTGCTGTTAGGCGCCGCCACTTCCAGACAATGCTCTTAAGACAGTGGAATTGATTGTAGACTTTAGGAGAGCTCCCCCCCCTCCCGCACCCCACTCACCATCAACAACACCACAGTCACATCTATGGAGTCATTTAAGTTCCTTGGAACCATCATCTCCAACCATCATCTCCATGGTCCAATTCTACACGGCCATCATAGGGTCTGTCCTCACCTTCTCCATCATGGTCTGGTTTGGCTCAGCCACCAAGCACGACACCTGGAGGCTGCAGCGCATCATTCGATCAGCCGAGAAGGTTGTTGGCTGCAACCTTCTCCCCCTCATCGACGAACTGTACCCTGCAAGGGCCAGGAAGGAGAGTGGGTAAGATCATCTCTGAACCCTCTCACCCGGGCCACAAACTCTTCCCTCCAGAAGCACTTCCCTCTGGAAGGCGACTCCGGACAGCCAGACATAAAAACGTTTTTTTTCCACGAGCTGTAGCTCTACTCAATAACCAAAAGTCTGTCGCCTCATTTTGCTCTGGTATTTTATTTCATTCTTCACATGTTTAAATTATAATGTTTTATTTTTAATTGTTACTGTATATCGTGTTGTTAGTTGCGGGCAATACGTATTTGGCTAATAAAATGTATTCAATTTATTCAATTCAATTCTTGTTAAGGAGTCCTGACTGTCGAAGCTGGTCTATTCACCCAGATACTTATTAGTGGAGTTCAATGGAAAAGGAAAGGCGGTCAATAAGAAATTCATGATCCTTTAATGGGGGTATGGCAGTGCAGTACTTTGCATTTACTTGGGCAAACTACTGTTCTTGTTTGCAGTCAATACTGAATTGAATGTACCTTCAGTTTAGTTAAACAGTTAATTAACCCCAATGAAATTAATTGACTGAAACGGGCTTTGATTAAAACTGCACATTTCCATTGTGAGTCTGCAGTATCTGTTTTGGTGCCATCAGCAATATTTAGCTGACATCAGCTAAGCATCAATAATATTGTTTAGGTTTATTGACATGTGTACTGAGGTACCATGAAAACTTTATTTTGCATGCTATCTAATCGCATCAGATACATAAATAAAATCAGGTCAAACTCAATTTTAGCATCATAGCGCATCAGTTCCATTGACAAAGTCCAATGTTCACAGTGGGGAGGGGGTCGAGGTGAACTGGACACTATCCTATCTTATGGAAGGTCCATTCAATTCAATTCAATTCAAGAAGTTTATTGCCATGTCAACAAGTTGATAGGAATGTGTCTTGGTTTGCTCTCAGACAGATACAATTCAGTACAATACATCCACCACATACACCACAATAAATAATAAATAATACAGACAATATCGTACGAAGGACAATATATACAGGAAGGACAGTACCCAGCAGCGTCATGTTAAACGTAGGTGCAAGTGCAAAAGAAAATGCAAAGTGATTAGTGCAAATTCAAATATCTGATGGCTTGGAGGTAGGTGCTGTCTCTGAAGCGAGATGTTTTACTTTTAATGCTTCTATATCTCCTTCCTGATGGGAGGAGATTAAAGAGGTGATGTGCCGGGTGAAAGTGGTCTGCTATGATTTTTTTGGCCTTTCTGGTGAGTCTTGTTGAGTAAAGTGATGTCACTGAGGGAAGTGTGCTGCAACCGATGATCTTAGAAGCTCGGCGCACTATTCTCTCCAGCCGAATAAGCCTGATAACAGAGGAAGAAGCTGTTCCTGTGTCTGGTGGCGCATGCTTTCAAACAAGCAGAATCATCTAGTTACAGCATAGAAGATTGAGTATGAAAAATTAAGATGCTACAATCTTACCTTGGTCTCTTGGATGTTAACCTGATAATGCCTAAGTGCCTAAGGGATATTTGGTCGGTTGTCTAGATAAGAGGAAAGTGAGTGGGGCTGTTGGGTGGTTGGTTCATGTGGGAGGTAGGAGTTTAAGGAAAGAATCGCATTCAGAGTATTGTGAGCGGTTTTGGCCCCATATCTGAGGAGGGACGTGCTGGCTTTTCAGAGCATCCAGAGGAGGCTTACGAAAAAGGTACGAAAAAGGATGATTGAGTTAATTTAGGAAGAGCGTTTGATGGCTCCAGGCCAGCATTCGCTGGAGATTAGAAGGATGAGGGGAGAAACTTACCAAATAATGAAAGGCCTAAATATAGTAGATGTGGAGAGGAGGTTGCCACTTGTGGGAGAGTCTAGAACCAGAGGGAACAGAGTAAAAGGACTTACCTTTAGAAAGGAGATGAGGAGGAATTTCTTTGGTCAGAGGGTGGCGAATCTGTGGAATTCATTGCCACAGACGTCTGTGGAGACCAAGAATTTGTTTGGTTTTTAAGTGGAGAATGACAGGTTCTTGATTAGTGCGGGTGTCAAAGAATGGAGCGACTGGGCTTGTATTCTCTGGAATTTAGAAGGATGAGAGGAGATCTTATTGAAACATATAAGATTATTAAGGGTTTGGACACGCTAGAGGCAGGAAACATGTTCCCGCTGTTGGGGGAGTCCAGAACTAGGGGCCACAGTTTAAGAATAAGGGGTAAGCCATTTAGAACAGAGATGAGGAAAAACATTTTCACACAGAGAGTTGTGAGTCTGTGGAATTCTCTGCCTCAGAGGGCTGTTGAGGCTTGCTTCTCTGGATGCTTTCAAGGGAGAGCTAGATTGGGCTCTTAAAGATAGCGGAGTCAAGGGATATGGGGAGAAGGCAGAAACGGGGTACTGATTGTGGATGATCAGCCATGATCACGTTGAATGGTGGTGCTGGCACGAAGGGCCGAATGGCCTACTCCTGCACCTATTGTCTATTGTTACAAGAAGAAGGGAGGAGGAGAATGGGTTTGAGAGGGAAACATACATTGTCCATGATTAAATGGCGTTGTAAACTTGATGGGCCAAATGGCTTAATTCTGCTGCTATGACTTATGAAAATCACCTCTCGGTGGCAGGTCCATTGGTGGGACATATAGCTTTTCAACCTCGTAAACAGGGCACATACTGTTTCCCTATCAATCTACTCTCACTGCTTTCTTTTAATGACTCAAGCCTGTTGTAACTCCATGAAAACGTAAAGGGGAGAATTGATCCATGATCAGATATACTGAACTATCGGAGCAAAGCTCATTGTGTGCAAACTGCAGTGTCACACATATAGTCCAAGTGACCAAAGACAATTTTTTTTACCACAAGCCATTTGATTTAGCATCCAGATATTGTCAGGAATATCTTTATTGTCAGGAATATCCTCATTGAATCAATCTGAAGAATTGTCCCAACCCAAAAGGTCGCCCGTTCATTCCCTCCACAGGTGCTGCCTGACCCGCTGAGTTCCTCGAGCAATTTGTGTTCTGCTCAAGATTCCAGCATCTCAATCAATATCAACAGTCCTTGGGTACAACTGTACTCTATTGATACATGTACCTAGATACCGTGAAATACATTGTTTTGCATACAGTGCATTAAAATCATACTTTACATAAGTACAATCATACATACTTCTTCTTGTGTATGGCGTACACAGCCTAAAGTTGTAAGACAACTTGTTCTGTTTGATCTTTTGTTTGTGCATGCCGAGTTGATTGCATTCGTTGAAACAGGGTGGACCATGTGAAGGTTGCAATCTCCCACCCCATCATGTACAAGACTGCGGTATCTTCAGGGAAATCTTACATTGCTTTCTACATTAGTGGAATCAAAATCAAAGTCTCTTGTTTGGAATTTTGTTCAGGAGGCATGTAATAGTGATGTGGGATAGGGTGAGGGGGGAATGCAGGGGGCAGCGGTGATGGTGTAGAGATTTGCTGCACATTTTATTCTTGCGCTGAAATGTTTTAACAAGCATGATCGCATCTCCCTAAGGTATGAAACTCTCTCTCCAAGTGTTTTTGTGTTTAGTTTCAAACCAAAAACACAAAATTCAGGTCTCTGGCAAAATGTCCAAAGAAGCCTTTTGTATTAGCAGACGCGTTTGTGATGTGCATTAGAGCTGAAGGTCGTGGAGGTTTTTAAGAGAATCAATATCAACCTTAGAACTGAAAACAGGATAGTATTGTGATTGATCAACTTTGGCATTATGCAAAGTTATCAGGAATCTTGGAAATAGTTTGAAACATGCATTTCAGAGGAAAGGCAGGACTCAATACAGTGACAAAGGATTATTTAATCAATACCGTAGGATATTTGGATCTTGTGTGATATTGCACTATTGATCAGAATTTTACTTTTTTTTTTTAAACTGTGACCCTTGTAATCACTTCAAGGTTAATTTCCTCATCCTAACAACATGAATTTCTATAAGGATTGCTCAGAGTTTGATTAAGTACCACATATTTCCAAAGAGTAGTTGTGTTAAATTTCAATAAAATAATTACTTCAATCTCTTCCTGAAAAATGCCTCCCTGTTACGTTAATTTTTAAGAAATCTTTTCACAGCGTCACGGAACCTATACTACATTCACTGAAAATACTCCCCCGTGAGATTCGGACCATATTTATGACAGTGACGTTTGATATCATTATCAATGGTTCTAAGGTTCAATTGTACTTTATTGTCACGTACCTAGATATGGAGAAATGCATTGTGTTGAATACAATTCAGTAAAATGATACTATACATCACTAGACAATAGACAATATGCGCAGGAGTAGGCCCTTCGAGCCAGCACTGCCATTCAATGTGATCATGGCTGATCATCCACAATCAGTACCCCGTTCCTGCCTTCTCCCCATATCCCCTGACTCCGCTATCTTTAAGAGCCCTATCTAGCTCTCTCTTGGAAGTATCCAGAGAACCGGCCTCCACCGCCCTCTGAGGCAGAGAATTCCACAGACTCGCAACTCTCTGTGAAAAAGAGAGTTGTGAATTATGTACAATCATAAATAAGTATAAAAGTGCAACGATTGTTAGTGTAAGAAAGGTAGATTGCACCCAGGCAGTACACAAAGAGTCCAGCACCGTCTTGCACCCTTCAAGTAAAATATTCTTAAGAGCTTTAAAGAATATCGAGTCCTTATCTGGGCCGGAAGGGTATGTTTAACTAGCACTGTTTAAGAAAGAACTGCAGATGCTGGAAAAATCTAAGGTAGACAAAAATGCTGGAGGAACTCAGCGGGTGAGGCAGCATCTATGGAGAGAAGAAATATGTGACATTTTGGGTCGAGACGTCTATTTCTTCTCTCCATAGATGCTGCCTCACCCGCTGAGTTCCTCCAGCATTTCTGTTTAACTAGCTGGTTATTTTACTATTGGATTGCATTATATGATAGGGCAGGCTTGAAGGGCCAAATGACTTGCTCTTCCTCCTGGAAGAAAAAGGGATAGGTGGCTCTAGTGTAGGTGGGACATGTTGGCCGGTATGGACAAGTTGGGCTGAAGGGCCTGTTTCCATTCTGCAAGACTCTCCAAAAACAGAAATCGCTGGAAGCACTCGCCATCTGTGGAAAGAGAAGCAGAGTTAGTTTTTCAAGTAGAGGACCCTTCATCAACAATCAGTCACAAGTTAACCCACTAAGTTTAACCTGAAAAGTGGTGCTTATCCATCAGCTTTCTCCTGCAGCCTGATCCTTGTCTGAGCCTCTGCAGCAGAACTTACAGGCATTCTCTGCTGCTGTTATTTGATTGATAGGCAGGATCGCCTAACCCTTTCTTGGCAGATATCTAGTCAATTATGTTTTATTTTAACGTTCCAGCAGAGCGGCACAGTGGCGCAGTTGATAGAGCTGCTACCTCACAGCACTAGAGTCCTGGGTTCGATCCTGACCTCAGGTGCTGTCTGTGTGGAGTTTGCACGTTCTCCCTGTGACCACGTGGGTTTCCTCCAGGTGCACAAGGTTTCCTCCCACATCCCAAAGGCCTGCAGGTGTGTGGGTTAATTGTCCGCTGTAAATTACCTCGTGTGCGTGCGTAGGTAATGCATGAGAAAGTGGGAGAGCAGAACTTGTGTGAGCGATGATCGGTGTTGCCTGTTTCCAAGTTGTATCTTTCAATCAGCCTGCAGATAAGCATTAGTTTGCTATTCATCCCCTTGAGTTTGTTTGCACCATTCAATTAGATCATGGCTGCTCAATACCCTAAGTCCATCCAACAAACCTTGGTTCCATTACCATAATGTCAACTACTTTTATAATTCTCTGTTGGCCGTGCCTGAACAATTTTTCAGGGAGAGTTGAAAAGTTTGCTCTGAAACGACTAATCTTCTGATAATATAACAGGACCAGACTTGCCTTGTTCTTTGTTTTAGTCTCTTCCTTCGGGGGGGGATGCAACCTTTTCTTGTCGTATCCCCCGTCTCTGTCTCCGTCTGCGCTGAGGCCTAATGGCGGAGCTGACGGCCTCCAACTGGGACCGACCTCGAGGCTCCGGAGGCAGAGCCAGCCAGGACTTACCAACGCGAGGCTGGCCGACTTCGGGGCTGTGGAGGCGTTGCGGCGGCGGCGACCCGACTTCGGAGGCTCGGCCGCGGGCCCAGTGGACGACATCGTCGGGAGCTCGCAGGTCACAGGTTGGTGACCTGTTCTCCGGAGCTCCCACAACAACAGCTTCGTCCGCTGGACTGGAGGGTGGCAGCTTCGTCCGCCCCGGGCCGCGGAGTTTGAACCGGCCCGTTCGTGGAGCTCGGATTCAGCTGTGGGATTTACTTACCATCACCCGGCGGGGTCACAACATCGGAAGCTTGGATTGCCTCAACGCAGTGGGAGAACAAGGAGGGACGAGACAAAGACTTTAAGACTTTTGCCTTCCATCACAGTGAGGAGGGCCTGGTGGACTCACTGTGGTGGATGTTAAATCTGTGTTTACTGTGTGTTTTGTTATTTTATTCTATGTCATGACTGCAAGACACGAAATTTTGTTCAGACTGAAAAGTCTGAATGACAATAAAGGATACTTGATACTTGTTTCCCCTTATGGGCCTGTCCCACTTAGGCGACTCTTTAGGCGACTGCCAGGGACTAGTTTTAATGGAATCCACCTACGACAACCCCTACTTCAACCTACGACAGCAAAAATTGTCGCCACTGTCGCTGAAAAGTTTTCAACATGTTGAAAATTTTGCGGCAGTCGCCTGTAGTCGCCCAAAAAATCGCCTAAGTGGGACAGGCCCATTACTCTGTTCCTCATCCTCGAGAATTATTTTTTTTAAAGGATTATCTCTTGGGAGCCTGCCCTTTAAGTGACAATGTTCATTGACACATTGCATGTGGATTTCAGTTGCAGTCAGTGTTGCTAAACTGTATCTCTTTCAGCAAAAAATATTCTCTTTATTACACAATGACATTATCATGGACATTTAAACTGACAGACATTTCGGTGCTGGGTGCACATCAAAAGCTGCTCTGATCTTGGAACAGATGTTTAACAAAATGATAGGGACAGTTTGTAATTTGTGTTGCATTTGAACTGAAAGCAGAGTCTCACATTCTCCCAGCACCCTGCTAAATAAGTGAAACCCTTGTCAATCAGTGTCAGGCACTCAATATCGCACGTTTTTGCTTTGAGTTAGGGAAAGTTTAATATTCTGCCGTTAGCAATGGGCTTAGTACATATTAAAGTAAGGAAAGACTTGTAAATCAAAATCCAGCCACGCTATATCCTGAAACAGAAAGCAGATTCATCAACGTTACCTCTACTTGAAACTGAATTAACTAACATGTCACCAAGGGAGACAAATTGAAAAAAGTTTCACTTGCAGAGATTGAGGAACCTGCTCCTCGAATCCATTGTTCTTTCAACCACTCTATTTCATCTGGAGGTAGCATGTTTGACAGTAGTTCTTAACAGGTTATCATGTAAGGTGATAACATATATTGTCAAACAGCAAACTGGAGGTGTCATAAATTTCCATATAGCATAGCAACACGAATGCACACAACACCAGTATTGATAAGTCATTTGGCCCAGGAAGTGAAACTAGTGACAGATGCCTTTGTATCCCTTCCTGCAATGGCAAACTATAACTTTTGTCAAATGAACTATCACTTCTGTCATGTTTATTTGCAAAAAGAAATACACATGGTTTGAGAATAAAAGGACACAGACTTTGAACTTTAGTTCCACAGGTAGGAAACTTGAAATCCAATTTTGGTTTTGGTCATGAAAAGTACATAACATTGCATAGAATAAATATCCCAGATACAGGCTATTGGTTTAATCTCCAGACCATAGAGTTAGGTCATTCTGTGCTACTGTCAACCCATCTCCTCTGTCCATTCCCTCTTATATCCCCATTCCCTCGTCCCTTCATACCTATCCATTCCCTCTTTTCCTCTTGATTTATGGCTTACCTTCTTTTTGGAAGCCAGCATATTTGAAAACGAGGTTTTCCTGATGTTGAAAATGTCATATTCCATTCACTCTCTAAGTGTCCCCAAATTTCTTCATTAAGTTATCAGAAACGAACTTGCATCCATAATTCCTATGTTTGGATTATCTCATCAATGGAAGCATGTCGTTTAGTTTAGAGATAGAGCGCGGAAACAGGCCCTTTCGCGCCGACCAGCGATCCCCGCACATTAACACTATCCTATACCCACGAGGGACAATTTTTACATTTACCAAGCCAATTAACCTACAAACCTGTACTTCCAAAGGAGTCTGTTTACTTAGGAGATACAAGGAACTGCAGAAGTTGGTTTACAAAAAAGGACACATGGACAGTATAGTGGAAAGCTGGTAGAGTTGCTGCTCACAGCGCCAGAGACACGGGTTTGATCCTGACTCCGGGTACTGTCTGTACGGAGTTTGCATGTTCTCCCTGTGACTGCGTTGGTTTCCTCCAGGTGCTCCCAAAGACATGCGGGATGGGAGGTCATTTGGCCGCTGTAAATTGCCCCTAGTGTGTAGGGAGTGGGCGAGAAAATGAGATAACATAGAACTAGTGTGAACGGCTGTTCAATGGTTACTGGGGAGACTACTGGGGAGACTTTAAACTAGAACGGTTGGGGGGAGGGACTCAAATAGAGAAAGCTAGTGGAAAATGTGGGAGGCAGGAGGCAGAGAAGGGAAGCACTCGGACCCAAAATGTAGGGGAGAAAGAAGAAAAAGATAATAAACAGAGAATAAGTGGTGGTGGGTTTCTTAAATGTGTATATTTTAATGCTAGGAGCATTGTAAGAAAGGTGGATGAGCTTAGAGCCTGGATTGACACCTGGAAGTATGATGTTGTGGCGATCAGTGAAACATGGTTGCAGGAGGGCTGTGATTGGCAAATAAATATTCCAGGATTTCGTTGCTTCAGGGGTGATAGAATTGGAGGGGCAAGAGGTGGGGGTGTTGCACTGCTTGTCAAGGAAGATATTACAGCAGTGCTTTGGCAGGATAGATTAGAGGGCTCGTCTAGGGAGGCTATTTGGGTGGAACTGAGAAATGGGAAAGGTGTAGCAACACTTATAGGGGTGTATTATAGACCGCCAAATGGGGAGCGAGAATTGGAAGAGCAAATATGTAAGGAGATAGCAGATATTAGTAGTAAGCACAAGGTAGTGATTGTGGGAGATTTCCATTTTCCACACATAGACTGGAAACCCATTCTGCAAAAACGGCTGGATGGTTTGGAGTTTGTAAAATGTGTGCAAGATAGTTTTTTGCAGCAATACATAGAGGTACCTACTAGAGAAGGGGCAGTGCTGGACCTCCTGTTAGGAAATGAGACGGGGCAGGTGGCGGAGGTATGCGTCGGGGAGCACTTCGGGTCCAGTGATCACAATACCATTAGTTTCAATATAATTATGGAGAGGGTCAGAACTGGACCTAGGGTTGAGATTTTTGTTTGGAGAAAGGCTAACTTTGAGGAGATGCGAAAGGATTTAAAAGGAGTGAATTGGGACATGTTGTTTTATGGGAAGGATGTAGAAGAAAAATGGAGGACATTTAAGGGTGAAATTTTAATAGTACAGAATCTTTATGTCCCTGTTCGGTTGAAAGGAAATAGTAAAAAATGGAAAGAGCCATGGTTTTCAAGGGAAATTGGACACTTGGTTCGGAAAAAGAGAGAGATCTACAATAATTATAGGCAGCATGGAGTAAATGAGGTGCTTGAGGAGTATAAAGAATGTAAAAAGAATATTAAGGAAGAAATTATAAAAGCTAAAAGAAGATATGAGGTTGCTTTGGCAAGTAAGGTGAAAGTAAATCCAAAGGGTTTCTACAGCTATATTAATAGCAAAAGGATAACAAGGAATAAAATTGGTCCATTAGAGAGTCAGAGTGGACAGCTATCTGCAGAGCCAAAAGAGATGGGGGAGATATTGAACAATTTATTTTCTTCGGTATTTACGAAGGAGAAGGATATGGAATTATGTGAGGTAAGGGAAACAAGCAGTGTAGCAATGGAAACTGTGAGATTCAAAGAAGAGGAGGTGCGGACACTTTTGAAAAATATGAAAACGGATAAGTCTCCAGGTCCTGACAGGATATTCCCTAGGACATTGAGGGAAGTTAGTGTAGAAATAGCAGGGGCTATGACAGAAATATTTCAAATGTCATTAGAAACGGGAATAGTGCCGGAGGATTGGCGTACTGCGCATGTTGTTCCGTTGTTTAAAAAGGGTTCGAAGAGTAAACCTAGCAATTATAGACCTGTTAGTTTGACGTCAGTGGTGGGCAAATTAATGGAAAGGATACTTAAAGATAATATATATAAGCATCTGGATAAGCAGGGTCTGATTAGGAACAGTCAACATGGATTTGTGCCTGGAAGGTCATGCTTGACTAATCTTCTTAAATTTTTCGAAGAGGTTACTAGGGAAATTGATGAGGGTAAAGCAGTGGATGTTGTCTATATGGACTTCATTAAGGCCTTTGACAAGGTTCCTCATGGAAGGTTGGTTAAGAAGATTCAATTGTTGGGTATTAATGGTGGAGTAGCAAGATGGATTCAACAGTGGCTGAATGGGAGATGCCAGAGAGTAATGGTGGATGGCTGTTGGTCAGGTTGGAGGCCGGTGACGAGTGGGGTGCCTCAGGGGTCTGTGTTGGGTCCACTGTTGTTTGTCCTGTACATCAATGATCTGGATGAAGGTGTGGAAAATTGGATTAGTAAGTATGCAGATGATACTAAGATAGGTGGTGTTGTGGATAATGAAGTAGATTTTCAAAGTCTACAGAGAGATTTAGGCCATTTGGAAGAGTGGGCTGAAAGATGGCAGATGGAGTTTAATGCTGACAAATGTGAGGTGCTACATCTCGGCAGGACAAATCAAAATAGGACGTACACGGTAAATGGTAGCGAATTGAGGAATGCAGTTGAACAGAGGGATCTAGGAATAACTGTGCATAGTTCCCTGAAGGTGGAATCTCATGTAGATAGGGTGGTAAAGAAAGCTTTTGGTGTGCTGGCCTTTATAAATCAGAGCATTGAATATAGAAGTTGGGATGTAATGTTAAAATTGTACAAGGCATTGGTGAGACCAATTCTGGAGTATGGAGTACAATTTTGGTCGCCTAATTATAGGAAGGATGTCAACAAAATCGAGAGAGTACAGAGGAGATTTACTAGAATGTTGCCTGGGTTTCAGCAACTAAGTTACAGAGAAAGGTTGAACAAGTTAGGTCTTTATTCTTTGGAGCGCAGAAGGTTAAGAGGGGACTTGATAGAGGTCTTTAAAATTATGAGCGGGTTAGACAGAGTGGACGTGGATAAGCTTTTCCCATTGAGAGTAGGGAAGATTCAAACAAGGGGACATGACTTGAGAATTAAGGGACAGAAGTTTAGGGGGAACATTAGGGGGAACTTCTTTACTCAGAGTGGTAGCTGTGTGGAATGAGCTTCCAGTGGAAGTGGTGGAGGCAGGTTCGATGTTATCCTTTAAAAATAGATTGGATGGGTATATGGACGGGAAAGGAATGGAGGGTTATGGTCTGAGTGCAGGTAGATGGGATTAGGGGGAAGTATTTATTTTTAATTAAAAAAAAATAAAAAAAAATGTTCGGCACGGACTTGAAGGGCCGAGATGGCCTGTTTCCGTGCTGTTATGGTTATATGGTTATATGGTGGGCCGATGGGTCTGTTTCCATGCTGTATCCCTAAAATAAAGTAATCAAAACACCACCCGAAATGTCATCTATCCATGTTGTCCAAAGGTGTTGCCTGACCTGCTGAGTTACTCCAGCACTCTGTGTCTTTTGCTGTTTACTTACACAGGTACCGCTCCTACTGATGCGTTGATGTGCTGGGAAACTGGTGCAGACTCTTGCTGTCCCTGCTCCAGCCCCTTGATGTGCTGACTACATGTTGTGAATCTTTGCCCTACCCTTCCCCGCCACCAACCAGCATCACTGACCTCTGCCGTTGTTTCCCAAACAATATATGACTTTGCAGCATGCGGTGGAAAAGATGGAGTGTGAGGGCTGGCGTCGGGCGGTTTGATGCGGTACCGCGCGGGACTGAGATGTAGGGTTGAGGGGCTGCCCGCTGGTAGGTGCTGCCATGTCTGAGGACTGACAGCAGCTCCACCACAGGTTGACAGGCCGCCTGAATCCTCTGGTCTCTCTCATCACTTCCCGCCGAACGTGATGGAAGCGGCTGTCTCGTCCTCCTTTGCTTGGTTGCACAGTTCTCCCCGTTGAGCTAGTAACCATGGAGAAATCTCCAGGCCCGGGAGACCTGTGCAGCCAAACTGTGAGGCAGTGGACACTCAATTACTCCCTGTTATTGTTCTACAAATTGTAAAGCAAATTCAAATGAGTGACAGGTGAATGAGAAAAACGGATATCTATGTTTTGTGATCCAGATTGCAAGGTTCAACCATTAGAATTATGAAAGCAACATCTTCCTGTCTTACCCCACCATTAAAATCCATTTCATAGAGTGAAAATACTATATTTGCCTGGAAGATATGCTTTGAATCTTGCCCATTCTCGTATTTCTAAATGTTAATTGCTGCCAGTAAACACTAAATGCATAACATTTGCAACAAATGGTATAATTCCTTTAAATTTCAAACATGTTATTTTTTACATTTGCCTTTCTTTCTGTTGTCTCAGTATTTTTTGTTTTGAGGCACAGCATGGAAACAAGCCCTTTCATCCTCCTAGTCCACGCCGATAATCGATCATCAGTTCATGCTCGTTCTGTTATCCCACTTTCTAATCCCACTCCCTACAAATTAGGGGACAGTTTTCTCTTTTTATTTTACAGAGATCTAATAATTAACGAACCCGCACAATTTTGGGACGCGGGGGGTAACCGTGGCACCCAGGGGAATCCCACACGGTCACGAAGGAGAACGTTCAAACTCCACACAGACAACACCCGAGACAGGATTGAACCCGGGTCTCTGGCGCTGTGAGGCAGCAGCTCTACCAGCTGCGCCACTGTGCCACCCTTAAGCCACTGAACCTTCTGAACCTTGTAGTCGGCAGGGCAGTACTCTGCATATCGCCAACTTGGACAATTTAACATTTTTATCAAGCCAATTAACCTACAAACCTGTACGTCTTTGGAGTGTGGGAGGAAACCGAAGTTCTCGGAGAAAACCCACGCAGATCACGTTATTATTTCTCCTGTTGCAGATTGGACTCCAATTAAAACCCCTTTCTTATCCTTGCAATGCTGATTACAATTTGCTCCGTCTGATTGGTGAGGAAATGCCCTGCTTTTGCCCCAGGTGAAATGTTTCATTCCCCATGCCAAGATTTCCTGCAACGCTAAATATTAAAAATGCCAGCGCATATCTAACAAAGGTCTTTATTATCCACTTGGCTGCATAAATTCTAGCCCAGTGTGATGAATTAAGTTATAAAATAATAAAACTAAAACCACTTCTGTGACTCCCGTCAGCACTTCTAACAGCATGCTTTGAGACTTGCTTTTGATTTGCGCTTTAATAAACAAGCCATAAACATCAGTAAAGTTGTTCAGAATACACAGTGCTGGAGGAACTCAGCGGGTCAGATAGCATCTGTGGGGGGAGACAGAGGAAAATGCCCATGAATGCTGATCATAACACCAAGCGCTGGAGTAAAGTTACTTTGTTTAATAACCTTGCCATTTTTATATTTGGATAAAGGTGTGGAGCATTTTCAAGATCCAAAAAGAGCAACGGTGGCCTCGGCAACACCATTTCAGTATAGAATTGGCCATTCTTTATGAAACAATGGTCCACTTGCAATGAATATAATGGCCATTTGAAGTCTAATACCCAGACATTGACCAATGGCAATGTTATCAGAGGAGAACCTGAAGCAAAATATGATGGTAGATTTTATAATGTTGTGTGAATTACATTATCCCCATGTTTAATATTTTACATTTCAAACCTATCTTGTTGCAGTGGATCACTGAAAACTCTGATTAAATTTAATTTCAATATGTGTGTTCTGAACTTTTTAGCACATATTAGTTTGGTTGTGTTCCACAAGAAGCAGATATATATTATTCCTAGGAGAATCATTGGATGGATATACATGGTGGGATGCATTCAACGCTGGCTCTCAGTGATCCCATAAGACAGGAGCCATATTAGACCATTCAGCCTATTGAGTCTACTCTGCCATTCAATCATGACTAATCTATTTTTCCCTTTCAACCCCATTCTCATGCCTTCTCCCCGTATCCTTTAACTCCCTTCCTAATCTACCAATTTCTGCCTTAAAAATACCCATTGTCTTGGCCTCCACAGCAATCAGTGGCAATGAATTCCACAGATACACCACCCTCTAGCTCAAGAAATTCCACCGAATTTCCATTTTGAAGGCACGTCATTTTATTCTGAGGCCGTGCCCTCTGGTGCTAGACTCTCTCATTACTGGAAACATAGTCTCCACATCCACTCTATCTATGCCTTTCATTATCTGGTAGGTTTCAATAAGATTCCCCCTCATCCTTCCAAACTCCAGCAAGTACAGGCCCAGAGCCTTCAAACGCTCCTCGAATGTTAACCCAATCATCCTCGGAATCATTCCTGTAAACTCCTCTGGAACCTCTCCAAACCCAGCACATCCTTCCTCAGAAGTGGGGTGCAAAACTGCTCACGATATTCCAAATGTGGACTCATCAGCACCTGATAAAGCCTCAGCATTGCCTTCCGTCTTTCAGTGTTTCCATGATTGCTTCCATCCAGGAAGATAATTAGGTCATTGGACCTAGAAATTTCTAAATATGATTTTATCTGAAGAATTGTTCTTTGCAATTAGCTAGTTTGAATATGTCGGATGGGGTGCAGTACAAAGATCCCTTTTAACTCAGAGCTGAACTTTTTTAGCTGATCAAAACAAAATCAAAGTACAATAGTTAATAGTAGCATCAACCCCATTTTTCATTTGAAAGATAAATTCCACTATTTAATCATTCCAGGTTTGAGACGGCCTCCCTTTTTGGTTTCCCACTGATGTTGGAATCCATCATTAATTACCAATGATGAAAGCCAAGTTAACTGAACAGAGTACTTTTCAAGCCACCATGCGGTTCCCTTTTATTTCAACATTAATTGATGTTTCTTTTGAAAATGTAAAGGTATTTCTCATTTTGTAAAAGATGATGAATGAATGTAGTACATTCATTTATGGCATTGGTTTTGTATTAACTTGGTAATGTTTTCAATGCAATGGACCTGCAGAATCCTCCATTATCTAACAGATTGAATGCATTACCCCATGGAGCCTGGCTTAAAACGAATTACATTAAAAAATAACATTTAGTTGTAATCTGACCCAAATGGTTTATCTTTTATCGATCAATTTCTTGCATCTTGGTAACTGCCATAAAAAAAAAAAATCAGCCTTGACATTGCTTTTGTTTCGTCTCCTGTCAAAGGCACTGGATGGAAAGATTTGGAGGGACACGGGCCAAATGCAGGCAGGTGGGACTAATGCAGATGGGGCATCTTGATCGGCATGGGCAAGTTGGACGGAAGAGCCTGTTTCTGTGCTCAATGACTCTATGCGCTGAAAAATTGGTAGAATTTTACAAATGAGATAAATGGTGCAAAGTTTTGGCTGTTCAAATTTAATTGACCAAGTTCAATAAAATGGCAACCCAGTTGCTAATTTTGGCAAGTCCACAATATTTAAGAATATTTTACTTTTTATTTTTTATTTTTTTTATTTTTATTAGAAGTATTGTACAGTACAGTGATCTCAAACAAACATAAAATTATACATTTCTTGTACCACTTCTTATTTTAAACTTTAATAAGAAAAAGGATAGAGTTAGCAGAGATAGTAAGTGAGTGAGTGAAAGAGTGGTCCAGGAACACCCATAGGGACCTAAACCACAGAAAGAGTTAAACAAAAGAGAAAAACCAAAAGAAGGAAAAAGAAAAAAGAAAAAAAAAAGTAAGATAAGATAGAACAAGATAAAAGGGATGTACCTACTTCATATCTTTACTCACCCCTCGCCAGGTCCTGAAACCATTTATTATCAACATTTTGTTGCACCCTATATTTGTAATAAGTCGATAAATGGAGACCAAATCTTTTGGAAATGGTCTGGTTTACCTGCTAAGAGGAATCTCATATCTTCTAGGTGTAACAGTTCCGACATATTAGAAATCCACATTTTTGTCATTGGCGTGGGAGTGTTTTTCCAAAATTTCAGTATGTTTTTTTGCCGTTATGCCATAATTAAGAAAGCTCCTTTGAAACAAAGACAGCTCCAAACTAGCTTCGATTGTTCCAAAAATAATCAGTTCTGCATTCGGTTTCAGTTTTATTTTAAATAATTTCGTAAAAAATTTCAAAGATTTCATTCCAAAATTTTTGAATTTTTATACAAAAAACAAAAGAATGTGCTATATTTGCTTCTTGGTTTAGACATTTATCACAGATAGAAGAGACATTTGGGTAAAATTTACTTATTTTAGCTTTTGAGTAGTATAATCTATGTAAGATTTTAAATTGAATTAGAATGTGTCTTACGTTAATCGAGCATTTATGTACATATAACAAGTGTTTATCCCAACTCTCTTTCGAGATCTTTATAGCTAGTTCTTGTTCCCAATCTCTTCTAATCCTATCAGATGATGGTATTTCTATATTTATGATTGTATCCTGGGGCGCCGTCGAGTATGGCTGCCCTGCCAGCAGCTGTTAGTCTTTTCACCCTTTTTTATTTTTAGTTAGTTAAAAGTGTTTGTTTTGGAGGTCTTTTAGTCTTTTTATGTGGGGGGTGGGGGGTGGGGAAAGGGGGAAACTATTTTCTCAGTACCTACCTGGTCGGAGTTGTGGCTTTTCCCCGAGCCGTATCTTCGCCCCTTCCTCGCGGCCTACGGGCAGAATGGAGCGGCGTTTTCCTGCCGGGACCGGCCAGGACTTCAGCTTCGGCGGCGGCACAGCACTGAAGCACCATCGTGGAGCGGGCGATGCCTAACCCGGGTCGCCGTGCAGTAACCTCCGGAGTGCTGTGACCGCCGGCTCCAACATCGCGGAGCTGCGGTCTGTGGTCTGCGGTCTGCGGTCTGCGGAGCTTCCAGCCGCGGGCGGCGCTGAGCTTCAAACACCACGGAGCCTGGGATCTCACGACGAGGTCGCCAGAGTCGGAACATCGACCAGCGCGGCTCGTGGACTTCGGGAGCCGCGGTCTCCTGGGAGGTAGCGGCCGCTCCAGACACTCCGGGCTGCTGAGAGTGTTCATCCAATGCCAGAGCTTCATCATCCGGCGAGAGGGCCTGAAGCATCGGGCTGCCGTATCGGCGACTGCAGAGGCCTCAATAGGCCCCAACTATGGGTGAACTGGGGATGGGACTGGACTTTGCTGCCTTCCCCCACAGTGCGAACCATTGTGGGGGGATGTTTTTATGTTTATTGTTAAATTCTTTAATGTTATCTTTATTTGTGTGCTGCATGGTCCTTTGTCCTTTGTCCTTTGTATTATACAGGTATGATATTAAATTAGTTGATTCTGCTTTTATATTCATTGTCTCGTCTAATAAATCTGGAGACATATTTTGATAATCTTGTGTATATTTTTTCAAATAGTCACGTATTTGAAAATATTTAAAATATTGATTACTACTCAAATTGTATTTAAGTTGTAGTTGGTGAAGTGTTAAAAAACTTCCATTATCATACATATCTCCAAACGTTTTAATTCCTAATCTATCCCAGTGTGTAAACGATTTATCTATCGTAGAAGGTTTAAACGAAGGATTATTCATTATAAGTGGAAGAAGCGATAGATTTCTTAATTTTAAAGTTAATTTTATTTGTTTCCAAATTCTGATTGTACTATGGATAATTGGATTCTTACTATATATTGTATTCTTCAATTTTGTTGGTGAGAGAAGGATCGCTCCTATATTAAAAGGGGAACAATCCTCTCTCTCCATTGCTATCCAATCCACCTGCTGGGCCGAGTTGTCCAACAGGTGAATCATATTTTTGACATTTGCGGGCCCAGTAATAATACAAAAAATTCGGGAGTGATATTTAAGAATATGACAACTAATTACAGTCTTATCCCTTGCAAAGAACGCATAAGTAGGAAATGGAAAGGTAGGTTTCAGAAAGTGTGGTTGCAAGTAGGTTTTTTCCTATTTTTATTGTCATGAGCACAGAAATGTTATACATGAGGTAAAATGCAGAAAATAACTTTCTTCAATGTTGCACCAACTGCATTTTAACTTGCAAGATATTTGCTTTCATCATGACAACTAAGGGCAAAGTTCTTACAATTTTGGGCAGTTCTACACAGGTTAATAACTATACAGGAAATACTTATATATTTTCCAATACAATTTAGATTAATTTTACTTTTTAGTTTAGTTTAATTTGGAGATACAGCGTGGAAACAGACACCTGGGCCCATCGAGTGTATGCCGACCACTAATCACCCGTTCACACTAGTTCTCTGTTATGCACCTTTATCATCCACTCCTGACACGGCAGAGGCTGTTTTTTTTTTACAAAGGCCAATTGACCTACAAACCCTCATGTCTTTGGTATGTGGAAGGAAACCGGAGGAACCCACGTGGTCACAAACTCCACACAGACGGCACCCGAGGTCAGGATCGAACCTGGGATCTCTGGCAACTGTGAGGCAGCAGGTCCACCAGCTGAGCCACCATGCCATATTGATGTCACGCAGCATCTTGTACTACTTACACTGGCTAGGTTCACCACCCTTGGTGTTTTTATTGCTGACACACTTTACTCCATTGAGTGCTCTGCTCACCATTATGTTCAGTTGTTTCTGGAGTGCATGTTGCAACTGGTGATTTAGTTATGTTCCCTTGGGTGGAATATTTCCTCTGTTTTATTTTGCTATTGAATGCTAAACCTATACATTGCAGTCATGAATTCTCTTTGTTTTTCTGCATTTTGGTATTCTGAACTAATTCCGATCATTTATAAGTGGTAAAGAAATGTTCATAGCCATTGTCCTCATTATCCGCTCTTGGTAATCTCGAGAGCAAGTTATTTTTGGTACGGTGGTGATTTGCTGACAATTTTGATTGGTTTGTAATTCAATGCAAGTGGAATGAATTTTATATCCATCCACATATGCAGGAGTTCTTTGAGCCATTCTGCAAAAGTATTCAATTAATTCTGATTTGGAATTCATAACGTAAACTTGCTCTGACAACATAATAAAAAGGCTACAGAACTATCATAATTTATAATCTGAATTATGAAAGCATTTTACACTTTTTGTGGTTTACATTTTAATTCTCTTTGAAGAAGAATCATCGCACTTTTATAAAACTTTGGTTGGGATGTATTTGGAGAATTGTATGTGGTTTTAGTTGCCCATTACAGGAAATGTACAGAGAGATGGTGCAGAGGTTGCTGCCTGGATTAGAGGGTATTTGCTGGAAGAGCTTGGATAAACGTGGATCGTTTTCTCTGGAGTGTTGGAGATTGAGTGGAGACCTAACAGAAGCATATAAAGTTATGAGAGGCATAGATAGGGTAGACATTTGGAAACCTTTTCCCAGGGTGGAAATGTCATTAATTAGCAGGCATAGCTTTAAAGTGAGAGGGGGGAAGTTTAAAGGAGATGTGCAGGTCAAGCTTTTTATTCAGAGGGTGGTGGATGCCTGAAATGCACTTCCAGGGTTGGTGGTGGAAACTGATGTGACAGTGGTGTTCAAGCAGCTTTTAGATGGCCACATGAAAATTCAGGGAATGGAGGGATATACATTCCTTCGGGGATGGAAATTAGTTTTAACATGCCCGGCACAGATATTGTTGGCCGAAGGGTCTGTTCCTGTTCTGTACTGTTCTTTGTTCAATTGTTGAACTTTTACCAAAAAATAAGGTTATCATTGTATTGAGAATTAAAAATAAATTGATTACGTTTGGCCTGGTAGACGTGGGATTTGACAGATGAAGGTTTAAGGGCCTGTCCCACTTTCCCGAGTTATTCACGAATTCTTCCGAGTTATTCACGAATTTTCCCGAGTTTTCCCCTTGATTCAAACTCGCAGAATGTTCGTACCGAGGCCGTAGGGGTCCGTGGATGTATTTTAGCGACTCGTTATGCCAACCGTAGGTACTCGGGGCTATTTTTTTACTCGTGGACATTTTTTAATCAGGCTGGAAAAAACGTCTCGACTTACCTGATGCCCCGAGTACCTACGGCTGGCATAACGAGCCTCTACGATATATCCACGGACTCCTACGGCCTCCTACGGACTCGTTACGAACATTCTGCGAGTTTGAATCAATGGGAAAACTCGGGGGAATTCGTGAGTAACTCGGGACATGCCCTTTAGACAGATTATAAAACAATAATATTAGTATGAACGATGAAGTTCAAAAATATAAACCATATACTTCCATTATAGACTTGCTTATCTCAAAATATATGATAATTTAGTATAGTTGACAGGTTTTAATTTTGTCTTTGTTTCTCTGTAATGTGTAGATTTCAGGAGGGAATAATCAAAATAACTCAATTTTGGGGCAGAATAAACACAGTGGGCTGAATGGCCTTCTAGTAAGTATGCAGGTACAGCAGGCAGTGAAGAAAGCGAATGGCATGTTGGCCTTTATCACAAGAGGAGTTGAGTATAAGAGCAAAGAGGTCCTTCTACAGTTGTATAGGGCCCTAGTGAGACCACACCTGGAGTATTGTGTGCAGTTTTGGTCTCCTAATTTGAGGAAGGACATTCTTGTAATTGAGTGAGTGCAGCATAGATTTACAAGGTTAATTCCCGGGATGGCGAGACTGTCATATGCTGAGAGAATGGAGCGGCTGGGCTTGTATACTCTGGAGTTTAGAAGGATGAGAGGGTATCTTATTAAAACATATAAGATTATTAAGGGTTTGGACACGCTAGAGGCAGGAAACATGTTCCCGATGTTGGGGGAGTCCAGAACCAAGGGGCACAGTTTAAGAATAAGGGGTAAGCCATTTAGTACGGAGACAAGGAAACACTTTTTCTCACAGAGAGTTGTTAGTCTGTGGAATTCTCTGCCTCAGAGGGTGGTGGAGGCCGGTTCTCTGATTGGGGATGATCAGCCATGATCACATTGAATGGCGGTGCTGGCTTGAGGGGACGAATGGCCTACACCTGCACCTATTGTCTATTGTCTATATGCTGTAATTATTTGTATGATTCTCTAAACTGTATCGCTTAATCAGTAAATAGTTCTTTTTATTTGTATTATCGAGTTCCGTTGTCATGCGGCTATGATAAAAATATTGTGACTCGGGGAATTGCAAGTGCTGGAATCTTGAGCAAAACACAAAGTGCTGGAGAAACTCAGCGGGTCACACAGCATCTGTGCTTGAAATAGACAAAGTTTCAGTTCAAGACCCTTCTTCAACTGAAAAACACTTTTCTAAGCCTGAAGAAGGGTCCCGACCCTAAACATCACCTGTCCTTTCCCTCCAAAAATGCAGCCTAGCCTGCTGAGTTCCTCCAGTATGTTTTCGTTATGATGATAAAATGCATAGATTTCTATGGTTTATTTCACTTTTACTCATCCCAGATTTACGGCTCATCATATTTAATTTCTCTGCATAGGAAGAAGTATGAATACTGTGTTTGTCAGGAACTAAGATTAAATCTGTAACTGCACTCGGCAAAACATGCATTCTTAAGGAAGCAATGTGATTGATGTGGGAGCATTGTATGAAGATGTGCAAAGCATCATTACGACATTGGGATTGATGTTTTATTTCTCAATGAAAATTATTAAAATGATTACAAACGTCAAGACTCATGTTTTAAAGAAATAATATAAAAATTTTAAAATAATTAACAATAGATAATTAAAGGAGCAAGCATTTTTATGTCCTTGATGAATGATCCCATATATTTTTTCTCTCCATTTATGTTGGATAACTATGAAACATTTACTTGAACCATTATCCCTCAATATAACATACATTGTCAGTGGCAAGTATAGATTAGAACCTCTTGTTGGAAGAAAATTAAATTAAAACTAAATTTGAAGGAAACTCCCTTTTCTCACCGTCAACTGAAAGATAATCCCAATACAGTAACTTTATAATGTCACCTATCCATGTTCTCCAGAGATACTGCCTGACCAGCTGAGTTACTCCAGCACTCTGTGTCTTGTTAGCATCTGCAGTTCTTTGTTTCTACAGTAACTTTACCTTCTCTCTAGTAATTAATTTAGCCTTTTGAAGCCCTGAGTCTTTTAAAAATGATTAAGTATATAACAACATGAAGAGGAGCAACAAGTGTAAACACTGGTCCACAGGCTGATCTGTGGATAACGGGTCTGGAAGCACTCCTGCAGCAGAGTATAACAGGCCTTATTTAGTTCGCTAATATGCCAAGGGCCAAATTTGGAAATGACACAGCAATATATCTGGGATGTTTACACCAAATAGTCAAACCCAAAAATCTGGGGTTCACTCGGATATTTTCAATACTGACTTGCTCAGGTATTGTTGGTATATTGGTTATCGATAGTGTTGAGTAACCCAGACATTGGTGAGATTCTCCAGCGATTCACATTGGGGAATTGCCTGCAGGATGGTAAGCTCCATTTTCTAATGATTTCACTCTTGTTTAATAGTATTAATAAAATATTTTTAGGTAACTTTACTCTTTCAAATCATTCACGTTGGTTTTTGTTTAGTTTGGTTTACTTTAGAGATACAGCGTGGAAACAGGCCCTTCGGTCCATCGAGTTCACACCGACTATCAATCACCCGTTCACACTAGTTTTATGTTATTCCACTTTGGTATCTACAGCAGCCTCGTACCCTGCAAACCTGCATGTTGTTGGGATGTGGGAGGAAACCGGAGCACCAGAGGAAACCGGAGCACGCGGTCATAAGGAAACAAAATGTGTAAGAAGGAACTGCAGATGCTGGTTTACACTGAAGATAGACACAAAATGCTGGAGTAACTTAGCGGGGCAGGAAGCATCGCTGGAGAGAAGGAACGGGTGACGTCTCGGAACATCGACCCGAAACGTCGCCCATTCCTTCTATCCAGAGATGCTGCCTGCCCTGCTGAGTTACTCCAGCATTTTGTGTCTATATTTGGACATAAGGAGAACGTGCAAACTCCACACATGCAGCAGCTGAGGTCAGGGTCGAACCTGGGTCCCTTGCGCTGCGAGGCAGCAGCTCTACCCGCTGCACCACTGTGTTGGCCTGCATTTAAGGGCTGAGAATGTGAATATGTCTGAGGAATGTTTAAAGGAAGGAACCACGAAAACGAAGGACAATTATTCATCTGAGGTAGGCTGAGCTTCAGGTCCAAATAACCCCATAGGTTAGTTGGCAGGGCAGCCAATGATGAGAGTATTTGAAAAGTCAATCTAAATGAAGGGCTTGATGAGGTTTTCAGCACTGGAGTGAATGGAAAGGGGTGATGTTGGTTGATCATCAGAGGTGAAAAGGTGTTTGTGGTGTTGATGATGAATGTGGGATTGAAAGCTTAGCTGATGATTAAACTGAATGCTAAAATTACACGCTGCTGTGTTCTGCCTTCGTGAGCAGCCTGGAGAGTTGATGGAATCCAAAACACAGCAATATAACTTCAGGGGAAGGCTGAGCAGAATGACTTCAGATTTGTCAAGGTTGACTTGTGGGAAGTTTAAACTCATTTGTAACTTTATGTCAGAAGAACAGTTGGATTGAACAGTAACAACCTCTGAGGCGGTTTCCGAGAGCAGTGTTTGGGAGCGTTGGTGTCCATGTGGAAATGTTCCCAGTTCTGTGAGACCGAGAATCGAAAATAGAAAGATGTACCCATGGAATTTGGTCCCGCTACGGGAAGAAAGAAACTAGATGAACAGATGCACTGAAATAAAAGACTGAAGAAAGCATGGGATATCAAAGGAATGCTGAAGGAATAATTAACGGAATGAGCATTGAAGGCGTCGCAAGATTAATTGATCCAAACACATAGTTATAAGATAATATCACTGAAACCGCAGTATCGACAGCTGGTTGGAAATATTATTGGAGTAATTAGAACTGAGGATAAAATCTAATGGGTAATTCGATCAGAGAGTATTTTGGACAGAAGCAGGCCTTTCAGCCCATCGAGTCTATGCCGACTATCAACCACGCAAAATCATTACTTCCATGTTATTCTTTCCACATTCCCTGCAGCTCCCGCAGATTCTACCTCTCATCTACATATTGAGGCCAATTAACCTTCCAATCAGCACGTCTTTGGGATGTGGGAGAAAACCGGAGCACCCGGAGGAAACTTACACGGTCACAGGGAGAACGTGCAAACTCCACCCAGACAGCTCCCGAGATCAGGAATGGAACCTGGGTCTCTGGCGCTGTCAGGCAGCAGCTCCATTACTCTACCGCCCGATTAGGTAGCAGATCTACACTGAGACCCTTTTAAGATAAAACAAAATGCCAGAGGTTTAGTTTGTGAATAGCGAGATGAATTTGAAGGTGTTTCAGAATATGAACATTGACATCAGTTTTGATAAAGGTAGGAAAATATTTTCAGTATTTGTCGTCTGCGATAATTCGAAACAGTTGTTGGGTTGAATTAGGTTTAAAGGGGAGTTTCTTGGATTCAAGGTGCCTTTAGGAAAAGGAATTTTCTTTTCTCTAAGATTGCAGAGTCAAGGGTAATGGGGAGAAGGCAGGAACAGGGTACTGATTGTGGATGATCAGCCATGATCACAGTGAATGGCGGTGCTGGCTCGAAGGGCCAAATGGCCTACTCCTGCACCTATTGTCTATTGTCTTTTTCTGGGGTTTAGGGAATATTGTAATGTCGACACACACCCAGGCCAGAACACAATGGCAGAAAATAGTTTTTATCATTATTGCCAGCTATGCTTTTTTCCTTCCCTCCTCCCCTCCTTCACTCCTCCTCTCCTCCCCCACTCTCATTCATATGTCCCACCTAGCCATCCCCATTTCTTCCCTTCCCCTTCCACCTATATTACTTCCTCTGGCTGCACAATCTGTACCTCGTCCATCATTATCTCGCACGTTTTGCCTGTTCGGCTTGGCCTATGTACAACCATCTGCCTATCAAAATTCCCCCTCACCTGTATCCACCTATCATTCAGCACAATTTGTCCTGCTCCACCACTCTTCCAGCTTTTATCACCCCCCCCTCCCCACAGTCAGTCTGAAGAAGGGTCCCGACCCAAAATACCACCTATCCAACTTCTCCAGAGATGCTCCCTGATCCACAGAGCTACTCCAGCACTTTGTGATTTTTCAGTAAACAAGCATCTTAAGTTCCTTGTAACTCCTTACCAGCTATGCGCTGTTTTAAACTAGTGGCTGTGGTAAAGGGGCTGTCCCACTGTACGAGCTAATTCAAGAGCTCTCCCGAGTTTAAAAAAAATCAAACTCGTGGAAGCACGTAGAATGTACGTAGCGGGTACGTCGGAGCTCGGGACGTCTCTTAGCGGCTCGTAACGCTAACGGCAGGTACTCGGGAAACGCGGTAAGCTCGGGAAGACTCGTGAAGATTTTTCAACATGTTGAAAAATGTCCACGAGAGCCCCGAGTACCTACGAGCGGCCATTACCGTAATTCTCCGAGTTCGAATTAGGGGAAACTCGGGAGAACTTTTGAATTAGCACGTACAGTGGGACAACCCCATTATAATGCTAATGTTGGAGAGTGTATATCACTTGACAGAAGGCAGGACTTCATGAGATGGTAGAGCTGTTGTCTCTTTCAAGATGGCACCCAACACAGGCGTCTATTTATCCACAGAAGCAGATTCACAAACTCGTTCTATAATCGCCCCACACTCTTAAATCTCTCACTGTAATGGATCGATTGTAATCGTGTAATGTCTTTCTGTTGACTGGTTAGCATGCAACAAAACCTTTTCAGTGCATCTTGGTACACGTGACAATAAACCAAACTGAAATGAACAGCGCCAGAGACCTGAGTTCAATCCTGACCTTGGTTATTGTCTGTGTGGAGTTTGCACGTTCTCCTGGACCGTGTGGGTTTCTTCTGGTGCTCCGGTTTCCTCCCACATTCAAAAGACGTGTGGGTTTGTGGTCTAAGTGGCCTCTGCAATCTGTGTAGCGAGTGTTGTGAAAGCGGAATAACATAGACCAAGTGTAAACAGATGATCGGTGGTCGGCATGGACCCGATGGGCCTAAGGACCGTGTTGCATGCTGTATCTCTCATAATAAAGCTATTGCCTTAGCTTCAAGATGTTTGATGTCTTGTAATGCTGGATATTTCTCACAAGCCAGCTATTGAAAAATGCTGAAAAATAAGATAAAGAAATTGAAGGTATATGTCACCTAAACAATTACAGATTGTTGTTCAAATAAGTAGCGATGATCGGTGAAAGTAAAGCCATGTTTCAATCTTGAGATTGTGCATTCATCGCCTGCCTGGGTTTTGCTCTCTCACTTCATGATACAGGAACACTGAGATGAATTACTGCCACATAATACACTGTTAGCCACTTATTACCATGTACATACAGTGCATAACTTTGCATAAATATCTTCTGGCAAGTCCAATCTCTTCATAGCAAAACGATGCAAAGTGTCGTTCTTCAGCTTAACTGACGTGGTGCCTGTGATTGGAGAGTAACTGACTCTAACCCCTAGCTCAACAAGGTGAAGACAGTGCTCCAAACTCTACTTATCACTATCTCATATCTAGCCACCACTAATTTACCTCAGCATCTCAACAAGTGACCCCATTTTTAAGTGTGCTTGAAACAAATTCAAGTTTGAACACACCTTGGGCGGAATGGTGACGCTGAATTAGAGTTGCTGCCTTACCCAGGTTCGATCCTGACTACGGGTGCTGTCCTGTACTGAGTTTGTACGTTCTCCCCGTGACCTGCGTGGGTTTTCTCCGAGATCTTCGGTTTCTTCCCACACTCCAAAGACGTACAGGTTTGTAGGCTAATTGGCTTGGTAACATTGTGAATTGTCCCTGCTGGTGTATTTGTAGGTAAACATAAAGTACTGGAGTAATTCAGCAGGTCAGGCAGCATCTCTGGAGAAAAATAATAGGTGACGTTTCGGGTTAGCTCCCTTCTTCAGACTGAAAGTAGAGATGGGGGGAGGGGGGGGGGTTTAAGGGATATATGCAAGGCAAGTTTTTTTACACAAGGTGGCAGGTGCCTGGAACGTGCTGCCAGGGATGGTGCAGCTATGATAGTACCATTTAAGAGGCATTTAGATGGGCACATGGATATACAGGGAATGGAGGGGTGTGGACATTGTGGGCCGAAGGCCTGTTCCTGTGTCGTACTGTTCTATGCAAACCTTTACCCTTTTAGTTCCTGAAAAGTACATGGCTATTGTAGAGAAGGAATATGGAAAGGAACCAAAACAGGCTTCAGTTAAAAATTGCAAAACCAACAGGGCAAAATTGATTGAACAAATATACAATTTATTTAGGAGCAGCTGTTGCCCAGTTACTGGAAAGATCCAATAGGAATTCAAAATCTCATTAAAAATATTTGAATTGATGGCCTCCTAATAGTAGTCCTGGCTAATTCCCTCTAGTGTTTTTCCAGAAAAATGGTTCATGTCAGTTGACAATGATGGAATGTTTATGGCGTATAGTTTCATCATTTCACATTGACAGCTGTTGGTTGAAATAACAATTTTTCAAATATAATTGTAGAAATGCCAAAGTTTGTGTTCAGCCAGATCCAATTTTCATCTCCACCTAATTTTTTGCACAGAATGCAACCTCCAGTTCGTCTCAGAGATGATCAATGATTAGTCATACCTACTGCCAGCTCCGTGTAACACAATGAATCCTCTATCCAGCCCCTCCCTCCGTTGATACTGCTGTATGCTAATCCTAACCCATTAATTGTACTTCTTCCAACAATGTCATGGGCGGCACAGTGGCACAGCTGGTAGAGCTGCTGCCTCACAGCAGCAGAGATTTATATTCAATCCTGACCTCGGGTGCTGGCTGTGCGGAGTTTGCATGTTCTGCCTGTGACCATGTGGGTTTCTTCCAAGTGCTCCAGTTTCCACCCACATTCGAAATACATGCGGGTTTCTAGGTTAATATAGATTCTATAACTTGCCCCTCGTACATAGGAAGTAGATAAGAAAGTGGCGTAACATGGTACTGGTGTGAACGGATGATTAAGGGTCAATGTTGACGGTGGGCCAAAAGGCCTATTCCATACTGTATCTTTCAATGAATTAATCAATCATCCAGACTTGGAATTGAATCAGAATTGAAACTCAGACCTTTTATTAAACATTTGAAATTCTTCTTTGAACAATAAAAAATTGTTTTAATTGAATGTGAAATCATTTTTGGGCAACATGATGGGTCTATAAGAATTAGCAATTGCCATTCTTTAAACGTATAACATTGATCCAGTCAGATTCTCTTGAATAGTTGTGCCTCTATTCAAGAAGGGGTGCAGGGAAAATGCTGGGAACTATAGTCGGGTGAGCTTAACATCTGCAATTGGAAAGTTACTAGAGAGTATTCTGAGGGATAGGATATACAGGCATTTGGATGGGCAAGGGCTTTTGCCCATCCAATCAGCATGGTTTTGTACGTGGAAGGTCGTGTCTCACAAATCTGATTGAGTTTTTTGAAGACGTGACCAAAAAGGTCGATGAGGGCAGAGCTGTATTTCAGTAAGGCGTTCGACAAGGTTCCGCATGGTAGGTTGCTGTGGAAGGTTAGATCACATGGGATCCAAGGAGAGATAGCTGAATGGATAGCAAATTGGCTTCATGGAAGGAAGCAGAGGGTAATGATGGGAGGTTGCTTCTCGTACCTGAGGCCTATGACTAGTGGTTCGGTGCTCGGCCCATTACTGTTTGTCATCTACATCAACGATTTAGATGAGAACATACAGGGCAAGATTAGCAAGTTTGCTGAAGATACAAAAGTGGGTGGTTTTGCAGAAAGTGAAGATGGTTGTGAAAGATTGCAGCAGGATCTTGATCGATTCGCCAGGTGGGCTGAGGAATGGTTGATGGAATTTAATACAGAGAAATGTGAGGTGTCTAACAAGGGCAGGATCTACACTGTGAATGGTAGGCCTCTGGGGAGTGTTGTAGAGCAGAGGGATCTAGGAGTGTAGTTTGAAGGTGGAGTCACAGGCAGATAAGGTGGTCAAAAAAGCAGAGTATTGAGTATAGGAGTTGGGAGGTCATGTTGCAGTTGTATAAGACGTTGGTGAGACTGCATTTAGAGTATTGCGTTCAGTTCTGGGAAAGATATAGTCTAGCTTGAAAGGGTTCAGCGAAGAAGGATGTTGCCAGGACTAGAGGGTCTGAGCTATAGGGAGAGGTTGTGTAGGCTGGGTCTCTATTTCTTGGAGCGCAGGAGGATGAGGGGTGATCTTATAGAGGTGTGTAAAATCATGAGAGGAATAAATCGGGTAGATGCACAGAATCTCTTTCCCAGAGTAGGGGAATCGAGGACCAGGTTCAAGTTGAAGGGGAAAAGATTTAATAGGAATCTGAGGGGTAATGTTTTCACACAAAGGGTGGTGGTGCATGGAACAAGTTGCTGAGGAGGTAGTTAAGGCTGGGACTGTCCCAATGTTTAAGAAACAGTTAGACAGGTACATGGATAGGACAAGTTTGGAGGGTTATGGACCAAACTCAGGCAGGTGGGACTAGTGTCGCTGGGACATATTGGCTGGTGTGGGCATGTTGGGCTGAAGGGCCTGTTTCCACACTGTATCACTCTATGACTCTCCCTTCCCAACAAGTAATGGGAATTTATCTTTATTCCCTCGGCTTGCTCTCTTGGGACTCAGTAGCACAGAGTATCCGTTGTTGTTGTGGTTGTATACGACTAAAGATCATTGTGCATTGTGAATAGGATTTCAATGAACTGACATGAGGCTTGCAGTAGCCCTGTCTCCCAGAGGAACTGGCTCACACTGCACTGATTGTTGTCTTTGCACATAATCCGTTCCCCTATAACATTGACAAATGAAGCTAATTTGTGAAAGGGCTGTTTTAATCAGGAATCGAGCTATTAAGAGGTTAAGGCCCCTAATGGAAGAACTCATTAAGATTATGTAAGAGAAATGACAAGCTAATACTTTGAGAGGTTGAAACATAAGAGAGGTTGGGAAGTAGCTTTGAACTCTTGACAATGAAAGCACTGGAACAAGACATATTGGTACAGAGAACAGGAGGCTGGAAAAAATCAGCATCTGTGGAGGCAAAAGGTATAAGTCTACATTTTGGATCGAGACAATGCATAAATATATATGTATGTGTATATATGTGTAGATATGTATATGTGTATATATATATATATGTATATATATATGTATATGTATATGTATATGTATATGTATATGTATATGTATATGTATATGTATATGTATATGTATATGTATATGTATATGTATATGTATATGTATATGTATATGTATATATACATATATACATATATACATATATACATATATACATATATACATATATACATATATACATATATACATATACATATATACATATATACATATATACATATACATATACATATACATATACATATACATATACATATACATATACATATACATATACATATACATATACATATACATATACATATACATAGGATATACATATATATATATATCCTATGTACTGATATATATATATATATATATATATATATATATATATATATATATATATATATATATATATATATATATATATATATATATATATATATATATATATATATATATATATATATATATATATATATATGTGTATCAGTACATAGGGTAGTTGGATAGAGGCTGTTACATGATAGATGGAACCAGTTGGGGAGGCAATGATGGGAGCAAAGGAGGCAAATGGATGGATGGATGGGATACAACTATCCATTCCCTCCACACAGATGCTGCCTGACCTGCTGAGTTTTTCCAGCATTTTGCATTTCGCTGAAGACATTTTTATGTAGACCCTACCTGATGTTATGAGGTGTCTAGATTGCAATGTACATACCATTTCCACCTATAGCTGGCAGTTTTAAAGCACAGAGATAAATGTGGAACGTCAGAGCCTCTTTCCCTCATTTACGATCGGTAATGGCTCAAACATGGAAACATAGAAAATAGGTGCAGGAGTAGGCCATTCGGTCCTTCCAGACAACCATTAAATATGATCATGGCTGATCATCCAAAATCAGTACCCTGTTCCAGCTTTTTTCGCATATCCCTTGATTCCATTAGCCCTCAGAACCAAATCAAACTCTCTCTTGAAAACACCGAGTGAATTGGCCTCCACTGCCTTCTGTGGCAGAGAATTCCACAGATTCACAACTATCCGGGTGAGATTCACAACTCTCTGGGTGATTGGAATGAATTTATTTTTAATAACTTTATAAATTAGGATTTATGGACACGATGTATCTTGCATTGGTAAATATATCTTAATGTGGCCATTAGAAAGTTATTACCCTTCCACTATTATCATACAGCGCAACAAATTACTTCATTGCCCCATTGATGATGAATGTTTAATGTTGGATCCCAGACATTCAGCAAGGGACAGTCTGCCACGGAGCAGCAAGGCTGTGTATTACATTTGTATTTCTGTGCTACTGCTGAAATATTTCATTTGTTCCACATCTTTTCAAGTGACGTCTACAAATGTTTAAATGCATTTGAGCTTTTATTCCTCTCCTATGATTTCTCTGCACCAGAAAGAAATTCAGGAAAGAGTTGTTATAATGTAATGGCAGGTTAACAAATATTTGTTCATGTTGATTTCCATTTTTATTTAATGGAACTCTATCTAGCATAGGATCATTGTATTCAGAGGTTTACATTTGTTTTAAATGTCTTACTTGAAAAGGAAAAATCCTTTCATCTTTTGCTGAATGCTTTTACAATAATACTTCACAATATTATTTTGAAAAATATAATGTTGATTGAGCAATTATGGCACCAATTGCAAAATGTGTCTACCTTAAAGGGAATTCGTAAAATATCCATAGAAGCAGCTATGGTTCAGAAATTGTTCTCTCAGGGGCCATTATGACAAAATGGATCACAGCACTGTTGAATTCTACCCGGCGTTAGGCTGTGTTAATCCTGTGAGTCCATCTAAATCTGTCACAACGAAGGGTGAGAAAAGTACATCTTTTGCAATGGTGTTTCCACAATGAACTCACTCGCACAAAATTCACAATAATTGGCTGCGGTACAGCAAATCCATTTCCTTTTTTGAGTTATAGTTCGTCATTTTCAATTGTCATTCCATAAATGTGGAAGCTATTCCCATGGAGTGGTCTCTACTTGGTTCCACTGTTTTGTCCACAATCAGCCAAATCAGTGCAAAAGGTCAAATAGGTTCGAGAACAAAATATGTCTTGGACAAATACAGTATCAGCCCCGTTCCAATGGTTCAAAAGCATAAAGATGGAGCCCATGCGGCCCCTGCACCAGCCCCCTCAAAATCAGCTCGTTATTTTACTGATTGTGTGCCTCCTTGTCACCTTCCCCTCAGCTAACAATGTACCATTCTACATTTCCCTAACATTGTCTGCTTTGATCTGTTGCTTTCACACCTTACTCTTCCATGTCTCTTGACCCTCTCCCTCACTCACAGTCCGAAGGGTCTCAACCCGAAATGTCGCGCATTCCTTCTCTCCAGAGATGCTGCCCATCCCGCTGAGTTATTCTCCAGCATTTTGTGTGTCTCTCTTCAAGTTTCCAAGGCATGTACTGTATAACTATTGCACCACTTTGCAACTTTGATAAAGATTAATAAAACCAGCCTATGTTTATGTCAATGAGCACTGACGGTCAACTTTTTGTAGGTTAAATAATTAATTTACCAAAATAGTGAATAGTTTACACCATTGCAATGAGCAAATAGATCAGTAGTTATTTTAGAGTTGATCACAGGTGACAGAATAATTGCAATGATTAACATGAGTATATTTTATGTGGTAAACCCACTCTCAGTTGCACTAATGCATCTGTATCTGGTTACCTTTCTTGAATGGATGAAGGAGTACCTTTGAATGCAAACAATAAAAAGAGCAATTATGTTCTATTATGTTGACAGATTGCTCCAATTCATGGAAGAACTTAACTTTGTGCAAACAATGTTTAATAAAAAGGAAGTGTAACCGACTTCCCTGCAAGTAATGCGAAACAAAATCTCCACTCCAAGTTATCTATATTACTAAAAGTCTGATCTTGACCACTTCCTGTTGTTCTGTATATTGATTTTAGAAAAACGCTGCTACTTACGGCTGTGATTGTTGGCCATCTTACTCAGAGTCCCCTTCCGCTTCACAGGACAAGAGGATTTTTCCCATTGATGAAAAATAAAAGAGTTATTAGTGTTTAAAAAATGTTGAGATTCTCTCTCCTGAAGGCCACGCCCCTTCCGGAGAGACTATAAAACCCGGACGTTTTGAGTGCCTCAGTCAGTCTCTGCAAGATGGGGGAGCGAGAGGGTCATGTCTCTCAGTCTGAGCTGTGAATAACACTGAACACATGTCTACTAAACTGTGAGTGGTTTTACTGACCTGTCAGTGCCCTTAATGTGGTTTGAAAATATAGTTTGGAAATGCTAAAGCTGTGCTGCCTTTGGTTTGGAAATGTTAAAGCTGTGTTGCCTTTGGTTTGGAAATGCTAAAGCTGTGTTGCCTTTGGTTTGGAAATGCTAAAGCTGTGTTGCCTTTGGTTTGCAAATGCTAAAGCTGTGTTGCCTTTGGTTTGCAAATGCTAAAGCTGTGTTGCCTAATTAAAGTTGCCTTGCCTAATTAAAGTTGCCTTTGCCTAATTAAAGTTGCCTTGCCTAATTAAAGTTGCCTTGCCTTCTATATAATTAAAAGTCTAATCTTGACCACTTGCTGCTTGCGCTTTATATTGATTTTAGAAAAAACACTACCACGTACAGCTGTAACTTTTGGCCATCTTACTCAGAGTCCCCCTCTGCTCATCAGGTGCCGAGGATTTTTCCCATCAATGAAAAATAAAAGAGTTATTAGTGTTTTAAAAATGTTGAGATTCTCTCCTGTCAATCACTCCATGAAGGCCACGCCCCTTCTGGTGGGAGGGGGGAGGGACTATAAAACCCAGAACTGTGGGCATGGCTCAGGCTCTGCAAGATGGAAGAGGGAGAGGTCACGACCCACTGTCTTTAGTGGCCTTGGCACCCTGCTTGAAATGGTATGAAACTGCACTTGAATTTGGTGGTCTTGCACCATGCTTGAAGTGGTAAGAAACTGCACTTGAATTTGGTGGCCTTGCACCCTGCTTGAAGTGGTAATAAACTGCACTTGAATTTGGTGGCCTTGCACCCTGCTTGAAATGGAATTTCAAGGAATAGCCGTGAGTCAACTGCCAGCCCACCAGCCGTGAGTGAGTGAGCTGCCAGCATAACAGGCTTGAGTGACTGAGCCGCCAGCCCAAGAATCCATTCAGCCCGCAATGTCCATACTAGCCCTCTGGAAACCAGTCCCTCCAGCCCACAACACCCATATTAGCGCCCCAGAAAGCCCCCCCCCCCCCCACTGGCCACCAATATTGGACCAGCTCTCCCGTGTGATGCTAGGACCCAACGAGTCCCACTTCGTCTAGTATTAACTAAATGCAGAGCTGAAATCTGATGATATTCAAGGTTGATCTATTAAACTAGGAGAAGAGTAATAGTTGTATTACTGGACAAATAATTTGTCAGTCAAATTGCACTTTTTCTTGGAGGGCTGGTACATGATCTGAAATAAGCTTTTGGGGGTTGCTCAAGTATGTTTTGTGATTGGTAAGTTGTCACAAGTGCCCATGTATGTTCAGGATGATGGAACACCATGCTGGTCAAATCAATTGCTTTCTCCATGGTGGCCTTTAGTCTCCTAGCTGCTGCTGGAGCCACTCATCTGTGTCTCCTGACGTGTGTGTCATAAATGGTGCAGACACAAGGAACTGCAAATGCTTGCTTACAAAAAGAAACACAAAGTCCTATGATAACTCAGCGGGTCAGTCAGCATCTCTGGAATTCAGGGATAGGTGGTGTTTTGGGTCGGTACCCATCTTCAGACTAAAGAAGAGTTCCAACCCAAAACGTCACCTATCCATGTTCTTCAAAGATGCCGCCTGCCCCGCTGCGTTACTCCAGCTCATTGCGTTATAGATAGTGGATGGGAGTTGTGAATCTTTTGGTAAGTGAATCATCATAGAATGGCCAGTCTTCGACTTATTCTTGCAGCCATGATCATTTTCTGTGGCTGTTCCAATTACATTTCTTATTAATTAATATCCACAGGTTTCTGGAGGATTCAAACCCTATTTGATTTTCAGGCATTTATGGTTAGCATCCCCGCTAGAATTAGTGTGAAGAAGGGTCCCGACCCAAAACATCACCTGTCCATGTTCTCTGGAGATGCTGCCTGACCCGTAGTTTACTCCTGCACTTTGTGTCTTTTTTTGTTAACTAGCATCTGCAATTCCTTGTTTCTGCATTTGTGGTTGGACTCTGTTTGGTTGGCGATGGGTATTGCCCTGCACTTGTGTGTCATGGACGTTAATTGCCATTCATCACTCTCTGCCCGAATGGAGTCTGGGACTTATTGCTCACAGGGATGGATTGCTTCATTATCCGAGGGGTCACAAATAGAATGACACCATTGGCCTTCACCAATAAGCATCTCCATTTTGATGATGGAAGGAAGCTGGTTTAAGCACCAGACAAAAATACCTAGCCTTAAGACTCGTTCCGCTGTGCCAATGAAAGAATACAGTTTCCAAGATCCAGAAATAATGAACCGCCATCAGCAAAAACATTCAGGAAAATGCTGCCTCTTTATTAAATCCCCGACTGGTTCAGTAGTGATCTTTTGGAAAAGAAAACATACCATCGTGATCTTGCGTAGAAGATCTGGAGTATGGAAGTCGGGAGGTCAAGTTGCAGTTTTATGTTATAAGACGTTGTTGAGACCACATTTAGAGTATTGTGTTCAGTTCTGGGCACCATCTTATAGGAAAGAAGTTGTCAAGCTGGAATGGGTACAGAGAAGATTTACGAGGATGTTGCCAGGACTAGAGGGTCTGAGCTATTGGGAGAGGTTGATTCGATTGGGATTCTATTCCCTGGAGGGCAGGAGAATGAGGGGTGATCTTATAGAGGTGTATAAAATCATGAGAAGTATAGATCGGGTGGATGGACAGTCTCTTGCCCAGAATAGGTGAATCGAGGACCAGAGGACATAGGTTTAAGGTGAGGGTGAATATATCTAATAGGAATCTGACTGGTAATGTTTTTACACAAAGGGTGGTGGTTATATGGAACAAGCTTCCAGAGGAGGAAGTTGAGGCTGGGACAATCCCAACGTTTAAGAAACAGGGTTAGACAGGTACATGGATAGGACAGGTTTGGAGGGAGAAGGACCAAACACAGGGAGGTTGGACTCGTATAGCTGGGACATGTTGGCCAGTGGGGGCACGTTGGGCCGAAGGGCCTGTTTCCACACTGTATCACTCTATGACTCTATGGTGTGCCTCATGCACAACACCTGTCCCTATAATAAAAGTATCTCTCAGTTGTAAAAGAGAATGACTAATAATTGTAGAGGATTTGGGTTAGAGATATAGAATGAAAATGGAAATAGAATGAGAAATCTTGTATTACCTATGCAATAGTTCTATCCCTGAGCTATCAATATTTCAGAGACGTTTCCTTAATTATGGCCTGATAATGGCGAAAAAACATATTTAATTTTGGAAAAATACATCTGCCCCAACTCTTAAAATGTGGATTACAAACATGTCTGAGACGCTACATCTTGAAGATATGAGACTTGTCTTAGCAGGAAAATCAGAGCAATTTTCAAAGATATGGTCTCCTTTCATTGATTCATTACAAGGATAGTATGGTGCAACACAACTTCGGAATTAAACCAATTTACGGACTGGGTGATGGGTGGGGAGAGAAATGAAGCAGGTATATCAACACTTTTTTTCCGTTTTTGTCTTTTTATTTCTTTAAGTTTTTCCTATTTCTTTTACTTACTCTTCTACTACACCCATTTGGTAGTTTAGGGGTTCTATTCTTACACATTCGCTTTCTCTTTCATTTTCTTTCTTGCTCTTCCTCTCTTTTTCTATTTCATCTTTGCTAAAATTAAAATGGAAGCTGTACTATAAATGTATTATGTCATATGCAGCGGTTTATACTTTTGTACACTGCTTCTAATAAAAATATAAATAAAAAATAAAAATAAAAAATAAAATAAAAAAAGTGCTGGCCTACACAGTCAGGACAATTTACAGAGGCCAATTAACTGACAAACCTGCTCATCTTTTTGATGTGTGAAGAAACCAGGGCACCTGGAGGAAACCCATGTGGTCACAGGGAGGACATGTAAACTTCACACGGGCCAGAATCTCTGGCGCTGTACCGCTGCGCCACTATGCCGCCCGACAATTAAAAAAAAAAAATATGGTGGTAATTTCCGACGAGTTCTATTATCTAAACATCTGGCAGAATTAATGGCCCGTACACTTCATCTATTATTATTATTATTATTATTATTATTGATTCAATTGACATCATTTACACC
This sequence comes from Malacoraja senta, assembly GCA_038087875.1. Taxonomy (NCBI): domain Eukaryota; kingdom Metazoa; phylum Chordata; class Chondrichthyes; order Rajiformes; family Rajidae; genus Malacoraja; species Malacoraja senta. The sequence goes on from JAXLNO010001050.1 coordinate 411,871, forward strand.
TCCATGGGATTATTTTTGTTTAGTTTAGAGTACAGAGCAGAAACGGGCCCTTTGGCCCACCATGCCTGCACCGACCAGTGATCCCCACATACCAACACTATCCTACACACACTAGGGACAATTTACAATTATACCAAGCCAATTAACCTACAAACCTGTACGTCTTTGGAGTGTGGGAGGAAACCAAAGATTACGGTGAAAACCCACGCAGGTCACGGGGAGAACATATAAACTCCATACAGACAAGCACCCGTAATCGGGATCACCCGTGTCTCAAGCGCTGTAAGGCTGCAACTCTACCGCTGCGCCACCGTTGTGTGTAGTTTTCTCATTGCTGCAGGGAAGTCAAATGTCACCGTTCCAAATGCTTAAAAAAAAATCAAGATTCCAAATGTTCAACAAAGTTTCGCCTCACATAGGTCAATAGGCCCATAGGTCACATATTTAATTTCCTATGCCGTGTTCCTCTTTAATTTGACATTTCAACTCATATTGATTCTCACATGTTTTTGGAAAAAAACAGCAATTGATTCTATGTCATTTGACAAATTTGTCATGAAATTCTAAAGCCCATCTGTAAGCCCCTCAGATGCCACTATCGTATCTGCTTCCACCACCGCAGCGTGTCAGATATGTTCCACTCTGTCTGAATAAAAGATTCCCTGTACATTTTTTAACTTTTCGCCGATGTCCAGACTTAACCCTTATTCACAACTATCTTAGAACTCACCAAGTTGTGATTACTGTTCCCATAATGAAACGCCAGTATAGTTTTGTTTAATGTCACTTGTACCCCCATCCCCCCCAATAAACTATAAATTGATTATTGAATGCAAGTAACAGCTTAGTAATAGCTCTCGCACTGAAGATAATTATTCCAATACATTTCCCCAATTATTTTTATGTGGTGACCTTTTATTTACTTTTTATTAATTGTAAATAAATTCTCCATAAAAATCATGCCTTCATTGCAACGTTCTTAATTTTCCACAGGCTGCTACATGATTATGAAAAATGAGGCAAATTAACTGGAATGGGATTGCAGCATTTATTTATATTCTCTCATATCTCAGTTTGAGAGCTTGGTTGGGCTGCTTGGACAATTTCGTATTGTCTGGTCATGGTGATTGCTGAGTATGTTGGCAGTTGCTTTGTCTTAAGGCATTGTGTGGTGGTTATAGACACAACTAGTACAGTGCTGAAGGACCTCAACCTGTTAAAAATTACTGGTGTAACCGCTACATTTTGTCTCAAGAAAGGTCCCAACCCGAAACATTGCCTAGCCATGTCTTCCAGAGAAGCTGCCTGATCTGCTGAGTTAAGGAAGGGGCTGTCCCACATTCACGACCTTTTTTACTCGTGGACATTTTTCATCATATTGAAACAACGCCCCGACCTACTTGATGCCACGAGTACCTACGACTAGCATCACGACCTCCTACGACCTTGTGATGACCATGCTGCGAGTATGAGTCAAGGGCAAACTCGGCAGAGGTTGTGAATTAGGTCGTGAAAGTGGGACAGGCCCTTTACTGCAGCACTCTTTGTCTTTGTTTTGTTAATTAGCAGCTGCTGTTCCTAGTGTTTACCGCTCTGTACTGTTTGTGGTGTTTACGGACAATATTTTGTCATCTGAAATGCTTTCTTCACGGTATATTTTGCGACGTTTATATTCAAACATAGCACAGTTTACAAATTCCATCCATTGTTATGTTACAGTTAGTAATGATATTAAAGTACGATATTTTATTATTTATTTGATTGTTGATGGGCAGTACAGTGGTGTAGCTGGTAGAACTACTGCCTGAAGGTGCCGGAGGTAAATGGGTTTGATTCTGACCTCGGGTGCTGTCTGTGTGGAGTTTGCATGTTCTCCCTGTGACTGCATGTGTTCCCTCTAGATACTCCAGTTTCCTCCTGTCTCAAAAACATGCAGGTGAATGGGTGAATTGGCCTCTTTAAATTGCCCTCGGTGTGTGTAACATTGTACTAGTGTGAACGGGCGACGTATACACGGTGTTTCCATGTTGTATCTCTAAACTAAACCAAACTAAACTATGCAGTTTTAAAAAATGTTGAGGATTTCAAAAGATAGATTTCGTTTATTTTATCAATTATTTTTAAATAATTAAATGACCATGTGTCAACTTTATAAATATTCATAAATTAGGACAAAATAATTACCTATATATTTTTCTGCAAGAGGAATCTAAAATAGAGTATTAAATTAACTTTATGCATGATTCAATTAAAGGAAGTAAAGTGTCATCCTTTCTGTGTTTCAGGTCTTTTCACGCTGTCTTTCAGTAGTCTTTCTCCCAACCAGTTATAACCATATAACCATATAACAATGACAGCGCGGAAACAGGCCATCTCGGCCCTTCTAGTCCGTGCCGAACACTTACTCTCACCTAGTCCCATCTACCTGCACTCAGACCATACCCCTCCATTCCTTTCCCGTCCATATACCTATCCAATATATAACCATATAACAATTACAGCACGGAAACAGGCCATCTCGGCCTTTCTACAGTTCTCTTGACGATTAGCCACTGCCCTTACGTGCGAGAAAGGGGCAATAGTTCGGACATAGCAAAGTGTCACCCCCAGGTTTCTCTTGCTACTGATTATAGGATGGATCTGACCTCGATACTGGACAGAACCTCACTTCTTCAAATGGCATCAGTAGATGTAGGGATAGATCTAGCATCTATCCAAGCTGTTTTTGAAATGTCTTCAGGATGCCGCTGTATTATCTGCAGTGCTTCCTTGGTTTTGCACTGCGGGACTTCAGTTTATATTCTGCAGCCCAATATCTTGCAGTGGGTTTGTAACGCACACTACCCTGACTCTAGTAGCAAGCCAGTCTCATGGACAACGACATGAACCATTTGGTCTCATCTATCACCTGAGCTGCATCTTCGTTTTCCAAGCAGAGATTTCTTTCACTTTAAATAGTTCTGATTTTGTCAACCTAGATTAGTATCAGGGGAATTCAGGACTTCTTGACAGGTGTGTGAGGAATGCTGAATACAGCTACTGTTTGGAAATGTTTATGGTGACACATTGGCAGCAGAATGAAACATCTGTCGCAGCTAACTACTACTCCACAACATGGGTGGTTTTATTTACGGGGCGATTAGTCTCGTCAAATATTATTACCAATGCCTGGATTAGGGGGTATTAGCTACTGGGTGACTGAGGTTGGACCAACTAGGATTGTTTTCTTGTATTGTTGAGGAGATAGAAAGAAAAAAATTCTGAGCGGCTTAGATAGTGTAGACAGTCAAAACCTTTTCCCAAGGATTGAAAAATGAAATTCTAGAGGGCACAGCTTTAAGGTGCAAGGGGTAAAGTTTAAAGAAGATGTATGTGGCACGTGTCTTACAGAGAGGGTGATGAGTGCTTGGAACACACTTCCAGGGGTGGCGTTGAAAGCAGATACAATAGTGGCATTCAAGAGACATTTGGATATGCATTTCGATATGCAGGGAATGGAGGGATGTGCGGGAATGTGGCATCATGTGTGTCATAATGTACATTGTGCTGTACTTTTCCATCTTCTATGTTCTATGTTTTAGTTTGAAGACCAGTTCTGGTGAAGAGTCTTCAACCTGAAATGTTGCCTCTGTGTCCCTTCCCACAGCTGTGGCCTGACCGACATTTTCTGTTTTTATTTCAGAATATGTTCTATGTTGTTCTAGTTCAAATACGTATGAAGGCATCAGTAGAAAATTAGGAGCATGCCACTCAAGCCTGTTCTAACAATGAGTTCTATTGTTTGCTCATAAAGACTTACACCTCTGAAGGTGAGCAGCTAGGGAACAGTCGTGATGGAGAAACATTTGTGAGTCAATTTCACACTCACAAATGGCAGCATAGATCCTGACACTGGTAGGAGACCGTATACAGAGAAAGATCTGCACGTGTTGAGACTCTGGATACAGGTTGATCGATTAATTGAAAGATAGAGCATGGATATCGGTCCCTCAACCCACCGGGTCCACGCTGAGTATTGATCAGCCGTTCACACTAGTTCTATATTATCCCACTTTCCCCTCCACTCCCTTCACACTAGGGTAATTTTTTTTTTTTTTACAGAGGCCAATTAACTGACAAACCTGCCCATCTTTGGGATGCGTGAGGAAACCGGGGCACCTGGAGGAAACCCACGTGGTCACAGGAAGAACATGTAAACTTCACACAACAGCAGCTGAGGTCAGGATCGAACCCGGGTCCCCGGCGCTTTGAGGCAGCCACTCTACCGCTGCGACCACTGTGCTGCCAGAATAAATCGGGCAACGTGGATAGAGCGGGGGGCCGCATCTCTGAAAGAAGTGATCATGTAAATTGTGCAGTGAAGGACAAGGGTAAGGACTCCAGTAGGGTTGGCTAGGTTTAGGTTTTTTATTGTCATGTGTACCGAGGTTCAGTGAAAAGGTTTTTTCTGCATGCTGTGCAAATGGATCGGATACTATACAGAAATACAATCAAGCCAAACTAAAGTACAATAGATAGAGCAAAGAGGAATATACAGAGTGAGTAATATAGTTCTCAGCATGATAAGGCATCAATTCCATAGCTGCAGAAGAAAGTTAAATTGTACAGTGAAATGCTTCTGTATTGGCAGCCTTCGCTCGGGTTTATGGAGCCTAAATTGGCGCAGGGATGTTTGTGGAGTTTGGAACCAATCCATTTCTTGCAGCTAATTCATCTTCACACCTGGGGACCCAAACAGGAGACAGCATCACATGGCCAACTTCTCATCCTCAGTTGCAGCTTCAAGCAGCTTCTACCCGAGGCCGAGAGCGGCAGTGGAAGATCTCACTGCCCAAACGCAGCTTGTTACTGTGAAGATCAAGCCTATTTGCCAGCTTCAGATAGCGGTGGTGGAAGGAACTTACAGGTTATCACTACGGGCTAGCTTTCTGTCCTCTACCTTGAGGTACTTTACTGGGGGACAGAATTACCTTCTATGAAAGGGGCAGCATTTAGAGATACGTGGGGCAAGTTTTTTATACGGAGGGTGGTGGATGCCTGGAACACGCTGCCAGGGGTGGTGGTGGTGATGGTGGAGGCAGATATGATAGTGGCATTTAAAAGGCTTTTAGGTAGGCACATGGACATGCGGGGAATGGAGGGATATGGATCACATGCAGACAGATGAGATTAATTTATCTTGGCATCATGCTTGGCATGGCATTGTGGGCCGAAGGGCCTGCTCCAGTGCTGCCCTGTTCTATGTTCCATGTTCTTTCTGGAGGAATATATCCATGCTCTCACGAGAGAGCTAGACAGGGCTCTTAAAGATAGCGGAGTCAGGGGATATGGGGAGAAGGCAGGAATGGGGTACTGATTGGGGATGATCAGCCATGATCACATTGAATGGCGGTGCTGGCTCAAAGGGCTGAATGGCCTACTCCTGCACCTACTGTCTATTGTCAATTGTCTATTGTCTCAACCTGCCACAGTCAATGCCTTACACTTTAATGCCTTACATTAAGCAGTGCAAGGGAAATAAATTGTGCAACTACTTACCTTAATTTATGATTTCAATTCTTGATAGATTTTCATTTTATGCCTTTGGATGAGTGAAAAATGTACGGAAGAAATTCTCAAAATATGACAATATTTGAATGACTTGACCTGTGATTTAAAGTGGCCAATTAGCCATAGAATATTGCAGCACAGGAATTAACCCTTTGACCTACCAAGTCTGAGCTGACTATCAACCACGAATATACACCAAATCTAATTTAATCTTTTTAAAAAAAATTCTCCCCACACTAAATGACATTACATATCTACGTACTTGGGGCAATTTACCAATCAGCCCACTCGTTTTTGGCGTGCGGGGGAAAAAAACGCAGGAGGAACCCATGATGTCGCAGGGAGAACGTGCAAACTCCACGCAGAGTGTACCCGAGGTCAGGAATAAAAGAAGTTCTCTGGCCCTGTGAGGCAGCAGCTCTACCCGCTGCATAACTGTGCTTTAGAAGCTTAAATATGTCGATGCTTACAGCACTCAAGGATGCTTCATCCCAATATTTCTGCAATGTGCCACCTCGTGAACATAAACGACATAATCCCGTTTTCTTGAAATGTTTAGTGTAAAAAAGAAAAAACACTTTCAGTTTAGATTCCATTTCATCAATAAAAAGAATGTCTAAATAGTTTATGTTCAATCAGTTTGCTTATGTTAATTGGGGCCCAGTCAGAAGCGATTTGACCTGCACAAAGATGTTTGAACAAGATTTCAAGAACTCCATACCAAGTCAATACAGAAGACAAGCAGATGTTTAGTTTAGACACCAAGTGCTGGAGTAACTCAATAGGTCAGGCAGCATCTCTGGAGAAGTTCACTTCAGTTTAGTCTAGTTTAGTTCAGCAATCTAGCACAGAAACAGGCCCACCGAGTCCACACTTTGCCACATCAGGCACCCGTTCATACTAGTTCTGTGTTATTCCACCTTTACATCCACTCCCTACGCACCAGGGGCATTTTTTTTTTACAGCGGCCAATTAACCTACAAACCTGCTCGTCTTTGGGATGTGGGAGGAAACCGGAGCACCCGGCCGAAACCCACGCAATCACAGGGAGAGCGTGCAAACTCCTCTTGGACAGCAGCCAAGGTCAGGATTGAAATCTGGGTCTATGGCTCCATGAGGCAGCAGCTCTACCAGCTGTGCCATTGTGCAGTAAAAAATAGTTTTCAATACAGTCCAAACAAAACCTTAAAAGAAAGAGAATGTGAGATTAGTTAGACAATTTAGTTTTAATGTGTTGCATTGTAAATGGGAAACATTACTTTCCTGCAGCTATGACGTAATTGAGGGATGAAATGAGTTGATCATCAGTCTGATCTGACTCCTGGATTTCTCGGTATAGTGGTCAGTGTTTGGCCTTGCATTGGATTTGCATTGGAATGTAAAAGTAGGAAACGAAAATTGAAGATTTGTTTATTATTGTTACGTGTTCCGAGATGCAGTGAAAAGCTTTTGTTTGCATGCTATCCAGGCAAAAAATACCACAAATGAATACAATCTAGCCGTCCACATAAAGAGTACAACATTTAGTGCAATGATATAACATTGAAGTCCGATAAGGTCATCAAATTATTGAGAGTAGGTATTCATACAACACTCCATAAAGAAAAGCATACACTGGAATGTGATACATAACAACTGTGCATATTACAGTTCAGATTCTGTCAGAGTGCATGCTGTGGTTTATCAGATGAGTGAAAAATGTTCGGAAGAACCAAATTATCGTACTACAAGAAGCCAAATTATTTTCAAATGTATCCAAAGGTTTCAAAGGTCTTTTCTTGTCACGTGTACCAGTTAAGGTACAGTGATATGCGAATTACCATGCAGCCATACGAAAAAAAAAGCAACAAGACACACAACTACATAAAAGTTAACATAAACATCCACCACAGCGGATTCCCCACATTACTCACTGTGATGGAAGGCAATAAAGTCAAATCTTCTTCCTCTTTACTCTCCCGCAATCTGGGCAATCGAACCATCCGTCGGGGCGATCAAAGCTCCTGCAGCCGGCGGTCAAAAATCCCGCCATTTGGAGATCCCGAAGTCGGTCTCTGACCGGAGACCGCAGCTCCGTGATGTTAAGTCCGCAAGCACTCACGGTTGGAGCTCCGAGGTCGTTCCCTGGCAAAGGGATCGCGGGCCCCGTGATGTTAAAGTCCCGTAGGCACCCGGGGTGGAGCTCTCGAAATCGGTGTCCAGCAACGGCCGCCAACTCCTCGATGTTAGGCCGCAGTGCGGACGTAGATACAATACGGAAAAAAAATCGCTTCTCCGTCGAGGTAGGAGATTAGAAAAAAAATCTTCCCCCCCCCCTACTAAACGAGCTATAGAGCACTAAAAACATACATTATCACATACTATTAAACACAAAGAAAGAAAGGACAGACAGACTGTTGGCGAGGCAGCCATTGTTCTTTATCGAGTGTACAATCAGGGTCCGTGGGTCAGTATTGTTCCATGACTTTGTTGTGATGGACCTCAATGGCTTCAATCCCCGAGCTGTTGCGTTATCAAACATGAACTGAGGAGCATTCATATTTTCAGTGTTATCAATCATAGTGTTGCATCGTCGGTTTAAATGCCACGCGGTTGATTAGCACAGTCGGCATGAGTGCCCGTGTAATTTAAGCAATAAACTTCAAGGTTCAGTTTAAGGATTATGAAAATTGGGTTTTACCAGCTGTAAAATTGCTGCCCGAAGTTGCACGTTGTGGATTTTGAACTCGGCCTGATGGCCTCATGTTTAAACCCTCAGTCTCGAGTCAAACCGTGATCACATTCCAAAGATGCTTGACGAATATGATGAAAGGGGGGGGAAAAGAATATTTCAAGATGGTAACGTGAACTCGACGGGAGAAATTCGTGTCATTTCTTTGCATCATTTATTTGTTTAATGAGAAATTAAAGGCTCTAATGAAGCTGGGAATGTTCATTACCATTGCTGTAATAATATTGACAGTCGTGTGACCTACAGTTCCTTGATTTAACTTTCAATGTACATTCATGTAACATGCAGAGACAATGTGAATATCTCCAGCATGGAGAGATGTCCACTGTTGCGTGGTTTTGGTTTAGATGTTAGGTGTAGTCTATTTCCTTTTTGATCCTTGATCTTCCTTGACTGCTGACAATGAAGATGTGTTGGTGTGTCCGGTCAGAGTGGTGGAGCGCTACCGAGACCTTCGACCAGAGGAAATCACTGACTTGTTCCAGACAAGCCAAAAAGTGGCCAAGGTTGTGGAAGAACATTTCAAAGGGACATCTTTGACCATTGCCATCCAGGTTTGTGATTGCTTTTTAATAATGAGTGACTTGAAAAATATTCATTCCATATGATTGATGAAGTACTTAATAACGACCATGACGTTGAGGAATATGAAGCATGTGCGTTTCTGTCGGTGTTGCCCAGTCGATAGACGGAATGATTTCTACTACTGCATCTCTACCTACTACCTGATCTCCCAGTTGCTGAAGACTTTAATTCTCCTTCCCATTTCCCACACCGACCTTTCTGTCCTTGGTCTCCTCCATTGTCAGAGTGAGGCTAAATGCAAATTGGAGGAACAGCATCTCATATTTCGCTTGGGCAACTTACAGTCCAGTGGTACGAATATTGATTTCTCTAACTTCGAATAACCCAACCATCCTCCACCACCCAAGTCGTACCAGCTTCTCATTTTCACCCAACAAATATCTAACAATGGCCTGTTTCCTTTAGCATCGTTACTTTTTTGCATATCTTTCATTCATTGTTCTTTATCTCTCTACATCATCTTGTATATCTCCCTTTCTCCTGACTAGTCTGAAGAAGGATCTCGACCCGAAACGCCACCCATTCTTTCTCGCCAGATATGCTGCCTGTCCCGCTGAGTTACTCCAGCATTTTGTGTCTACCTTCGATGCTGCCTGACCCGCTGAGTTACTCTAGCTTTTTGCGTCTACCTTCGGTTTAAACCAGCATCTGCAGTTCCTTCCAACCCAGCAAATCTTTCCTGTTGTTTCATATCACTGTTCACTGAGTGTTCCTTTGTGTGGCTGTCTAAGTGATGGAGGTTCACTTCTGTGCAAATGCATTGAAAATGCAAGCCTTTTCCAAACATATGGTTTTGGCCAATTCTGGCATTGTCCCAGCAGATTAAATTGATTATTCAGTGGAAGAAAAACAATCAACTGAAAGATAAAGGCAGATTGGCAAAAGATGAAAGCAGCTAGCCATCTGCAGCTCATCGTTTACAGTTTTGACCGAGTGCTGCTCTCTTTCTCCTGTTGCCAATGCAAGGCGCTTCCATCATGCAATATCCTTCAGTACACAACCATCTTCCTTTGTTGCCAGAAGCAAAATATTGCAGGTGCCGATGAAAAGCATAGTACTTGGCAAAAACACAGCACAAAAACAGGCCCGTCAGCCAAAAATGTCCATGCCGAACATGATGGCAAGTTAAACTAATCTCCTCTGCCCGCACGTGATCAATATCCCTCCATATCGATGTGCCTTTTTGAAAAGCCTCTTAAACACCACTAACACATCTTCCCCCACCAGCCCCCTTCACAGCACATTCCAAGCAGCGACCACCATCTGTGTAAAAATATCTTGCCCTGCACATCTCCTTTAAACTTTGCCCCTCTCACCTTAAAGTTATGCCCTCTTTTTCTTTGACATTTTCACCCTGGGGGGAAAAAGGTTCTGACTGTTAATCCAGATTATGCCTCATCATTTTAGATACTCCTGTCAGCTTTCCCCTCAACCTCCGGCGTTCCAGGGAAAACAACCCAAGTCTGAATGAATTATTGCTGTGATTAAGTTCTACTTAAATTGGCAAGTAAGAAGTAGGGAAAGAAAATTGGGTCGGTGTGGCTGTAAACCCGTTTCCATCCAAGATCAAAGGTGAACTTTTGGATTGGACTTCCCACGGGTGTAGTCACCACACTTGACATGGGAGACAAAGGTTTTGTTTGTAAGTGATCCATTACAAAGTCTGGAGTGAACCATTAGTCCTTTATTAAGATGACACAGAGAGAATGTTGCATACAGCTGTGCTCATCACATCATATGCTACTGCAGTACTAACTGCAGTAGCATAACGACAGGCTGTTAAACGTACAGTACTCATGATGCCCAAAACCCGGACTGGATTATATGGTGGAATGTGTGATATGCATAATATGTGTAGTGGAGATGATATGGGCATGGATTAATATGGTCAATCTACAGGTTCCAGTCCCATGATTGAACTAAAGAAACAACATGGAAACAGGCCCTTGACCCACCGAGTCCACACTGACCATCGATCACCCGTTGACACGAGTTCTATGTTATTCCACTTTCACATCCACTCATAGAAACATAGAAAATAGGTGCAGGAGGAGGCCATTCGGCCCTTCGAGCCAGTACCGCCATTCATTGTGATCATGGCTGATCGTCCCCTATCAATAACCCGTGCCTGCCTTCTCCCCATATCCCTTGATTCCACTAGCCCCGAGAGCTCTATCTAACTCTCTCTTAAATCGATCCAGTGATTTGGCCTCCACTGCCCTCTGTGGCAGGAAAATTCCATAAATTCACAATTCTCTGGGTGAAAAAGTTTTTTCTCACCTCCGTCTTAAATGACTTCCCCTTTATTCTAAGACTGTGGCCCCTGGTTCTGGACTCGCCCAACATTGGGAACATTTTTCCTGCATCTAGCTTGTCCAGTCCTTTTATAATTTTATATGTTTCTATAAGATCCCACCTCATCCTTATAAACTCCAGTGAATACAAGCCTCGTCTTTTCAATCTTTCCTCATATGACAGTCCCGCCATCCCAGGGATCAATCTCGTGAACCCAGGCTGCACTGCCTCAATCACAAGGCTGTCCTTCCTCAAATTAGGAGACCAAAACTGTACACAATACTCCAGATGTGGTCTTACCAGAGCCCTATACAACTGCAGAAGAACCTCTTTACTCCTACACATTCAGGGGCAATTTACAGAGACCAAATAGCTGACAAACCCACACATCTTAGGGATGTGGGAGGAAATCAGAGCAGCCGGAGGATAGCCATAGGGTCACAGGGCAAACGTCACAAAGAAGATGGAGGCCAACTGCAAACCGATGCAGACAGAGAAGGAAGTGAGGAAATTAGTGACAGGTGGGGTTTAATGTGGAAGAGAATGTGAAATTGATTGGATGGGCAAATGGTGTAATCATTGATGCGTAGGTGGCTGGGAGTGCTGGAAGCAGTTGCAGGACAGGAGAGACTCACTGGGTTGAACCCAAATGTAGTTTCCTCATTAAAAAATATAAACCTTGTCAAGTCTAATTTAATTATCCCATGTACTGATAACAGAACAATGAAATTCATATTTGCCTTGGCATTACAGGCCTGTAAACACAATACACATCGATAATATATAATAAATGATACAGTATGTTATTTATACATTATTTTAAACAATAATAATATTCATGTGTTTATGCATCAATATTATTATATGTAATATATAAATTAATAATCATGATACTGGTGCAAAAAAAATCAAAGACCTCAGAGGTTTGTTGTTGAAGGTTACGCTGGAGTTTTGGAGAATAAGATGCAATCTCTTTGAAAAATACATCAAGTTCTCAGAGGAACAGATAGAGTGGACGTTGAGAGTCTTTTTGGAGAATACAAGAAGCAGGGTATGTAATCTCGGGATAGGAGGCAGCCATTTAAGACTGTGTTGAAACATTCTGTAGCGGGAAGTTTGTGAGGCTTTGGAATAGTACGCCCTGGAGCTCTGGATACTCGCTCGGTGAATGGCAGCCAGCATATTCAAGGTTGAGATCGATGCCTTTCATGTTCAAAGATTTAGCAAAAGATATGAGGATCAGGTGGTGATTAGGACTAAAAGGTGGAGGATTAGCCTTGAATTTATTGAATCGTAGAGCATGCCCACTGTAGCCACTGTTATTTACTTTCGTTTTGCCTGGCAGCTGTTTAGCCTCTCCGTTTAGCTGGTCGCCAGGCAGGAAATATTATTAGCGATTTTTAATGAGATCTTGCAGTATATTTGCCAGGAGCCTCAACTTTCCAGCGTCAGAATTTTCTGATTTCAACTTCCTCCATCTTTCCCTTGTAAAAATCGCAGCTATTGTAGCAGAGTGGTACGATGGCACAGCGGCAGAGTTGTTGCCTTAAAGCACTTGCAGTGCTGGAGATCTGGGTTCGATCCTGAGTACGGGTGCTGTCTGTACGGAGTTTGTACGTTCTCCCCGTGACCATGTGGGTTTTCTCCGAGATCTTTGTTTTCCTCCTACAAGGTTAATTTGCTTGGCATTAAGTGTAAATTGTCCCGAGTGTGTGTAGGATAGTGTTAGTATGCGGCGATCGCTGGTCAGTGCAGACTCAGTGGGCCGAAGGGCCTGTTTCCGCGTTGTATCTCTAAATTAAACACTGAATTGAACTATTAGGTCATAGAACATGGAGCATGCTACAGTACAACAATGGAATAGGCCCTTCAGCCTACAATGTCCTTAGCAAACATGATGCCAGGTTAAACTAATCTCCCTACCTGCAAATTCAATGCTAGCATTTATATCAAGAGGACTGGAATACAAAACCAGAGATGTCATGCTGAGGGTCCATGTACAAAAAGGACGGGTTGCACCTTAACTGGAGGGGGACCAATATTCTGGCAGGCTGGTTTGCTAGTGCTAGTGGGTTTAAACTAAATAGTGTGGTGGGGGGGTGTGGGGTCAACAACGTGGAAGCGCATGCGTGCAGTTAACGGGCAAGAGAGAGCAGGAAAGGTCACGTTTAAACTAACATGGCAGGAGGATGGGAACCAATGCAGGGAGACACGGGGTCATAAAATGAGGGCAGAAGCAAAAGGTAGAAGGGAGAAAAGACAAACCTGAAAGCTTTGTGCCTTAATGTGAGGAGCATTCGTAGTAAGGTGGATGAATTGAATGCGTAGTTAGGTGGGGTGGCATTGCTGGTTAAAGAGGAGATTAATGCCAGAGGAAATTGGTCAGAGGAAGCAGCAAACCAGAAGACTGGGAGAAATGTAGAATTCAACAGAGGACAAAGGCGTTAATTAAAAAGGGGAAAATAAAGCATGAAAGAAAGCTTGCGGGGAATATAAAAACTGACTGTAAAAGCTTCTTTAGATATGTGGAGGAAAAGATTAGTGAAGACAAATGTAGGCCCCTTACAGTCAGAAACAGGTGAATTTATAATGGGCAAACAAGGAAATGGCAGACCAGATAAACGAGTACATTGGTTCACTCTTCACTGAGGAAGACACAAACAATCTCCCAGAAATACTAGGGAATGGAGGATCTAACGTGACGGAAGAACTGAAGGGAATCCACATTAGTCATGAAATGGTGTTGGGTAAACGGTTGGGACTGAAGGCAGATAAATCCCCAGGGCCTGATGGTCTGCGTCCCAGACTCAAGGAGGTGGCCCTAGAAATCGTGAATGCATTATAATGTGGATAAATGTGAGGTTATCCACTTCGGTGGCAAGAACAGGAAGGCAGATTATTATCTATGGTGTTTAAGAAGGAACTGCAGATGCTGGAAAATTGAAGGTAGACAAAAATGCTGGAGAATCTCAGTGGGTGAGGCAGCATCTATGGAGCGAAGCAAATAGGCAATGTTTCGGGTCGAAACCCTATGGTGTCAGATTAAGAAAAGGGGAGGTGCAACGAGACCTGGGTGTGCTTGTACATCACTCACTGAAAGTAAGCATGCAGGTACAGCAGGCAGTGAAGAAAGTGAATGGCATGTTGGCTTTCATAGCGAGACGATTTGAGTATAGGAGCAAGGATGTCCTACTGCAGTTGTACAGGGCCCTGGTGAGACCGCACCAGGAATATTGTGTGCAGTTTGGTCTCCTAATTTGAGGAAGGACATTCTTGCTATTGAGGGAGTGCAGTGTAGGTTCACCAGGTTAATTCCCGGGATTGCGGGACTGAAAGAATGGATCGACTGGGCTTATATTCACTGGAATTTAGAAGGAGGAGAGGGGATCTTATAGAGACAGATAACATTCTTAAGGGATTGGACAGGCTAGATGCAGGAAAAATGTTCCCGATGTTGGGGGAGTCCAGAACCAGGGGTCACAGTTTAAGAATATGGGGTTGGCCTCATCCTAGGACTGAGATTAGAAAAAACGTTTCGAGCCAGAGAGTTGTGAAACTGTGTGCCTCAGAAGGCAGTGGAGGCCAATTCTCTGGATGCTTTCAAGAGAGAGTTAGATAGAGCTCTTAAAGATAGTGGAGTCAAGGGATATGGGGAAAAGCAGGAATAGGGTACTGATTCTGGATGATCAGCCATGGTCATATTGAATTGTGGTGCTGGCTCGAAGGGCCGAATAGCCTACTCCTGCACCTACTTTCTATGTTTCTTAAGTCAGAGGGTAGTTAATCTGTGAAACTCATTGCCACGAGGGCTGTGGATGCCAATTCAGTGGATGTTTTTAAGGCAGAGTTAGACAAGTTTAACTTGTCCTGAAGAGGTCCTGAAAGGAGAATTTAGGGAGTTAGGAAGAGAGTTAAAGAAAAGGACCACAAAGGTAACAATCTCAGGATTACTGCCTGTGCCACGCGACAGTGAGTAGGAATGGAGCGAGGTGGAGGATAAATGTGTGGCAGAAGGACTGGTGCATTGGGCATGGATTCAAGTTTCTGGATCATTGGAACCTCTTTTGGGGAAGGTGTGACGTACAAAAATGATGGGTTGCACTTGAACCCGAGGGGGACCAATATCCTGGCGGGGAGATTTGCAAAGGCTACTGGGGAGACTTTAAACTAGAACGGTTGGGGGGAGGGACTCAAATAGAGAAAGTTAGAAGACAGTGTGTGAGGCAGGAGGCAGAGAAGGGAAGCACTCAGACCCAACATGTAGGGGGGAAAGAAGAAAAAGATAATAAACAGAGAATAAGAGGTGGTGGGTTTCTTAAACGTGTGAGCAGAGGGACAGAGGGGTGTAAAATGAGGGTAGAAGCAATAGGTAGCAAGGTGAAAAGTAAAAGTGGTAGGCAGACAAATCCAGGGCAAAATCAAAAAGGGCCATTTTTCAACATAATTGTATAAGGGGTAAGAGTGTTGTAAAAACAAGCCTGAAGGCTTTGTGTCTCAATGCAAGGAGCATTCGTAATACGGTGGATGAGTTGAATGTGCAGATAGCTATTAATGACTATGATATAGTTGGGATCACGGAGACATGGCTCCAGGGTGACCAAGGCTGGGAGCTGAACATCCAGGGATATTCAATATTCAGGAGGGATAGACAGAAAGGAAAAGGAGGTGGGGTAGCGTTGCTGGTTAGAGAGGAGATTAACGCAATAGAAAGGAAGGACATTAGCTTGGAGGATGTGGAATCGATATGGGTAGAGCTGCGAAACACTAAGGGGCAGAAAACGCTAGTGGGAGTTGTGTACAGGCTACCTAACAGTAGTAGTGGAGTTGGGGATGGCATCAAGCAGGAAATTAGAAATGCGTGCAGCAAAGGTAAAACAGTTATAATGGGTGACTTCAATCTACATATAGATTGGGTGAATCAAATTGGCAGGGGTGCTGAGGAAGAGGATTTCTTGGAATGTATGCGGGATAGTTTTCTAAATCAACATGTAGAGGAACCAACGAGAGAGCAGGCTATTCTAGACTGGGTATTGAGTAATGAGGAAGGGTTAGTTAGTAGTCTTGTTGTGCGAGGCCCCTTGGGCAAGAGTGACCATAATATGGTTGAGTTCGTAATTAGGATGGAGAGTGACATAATTAATTCAGAAACAAGGGTTCTGAACTTAAAGAAAGGTAACTTTGAGGGTATGAGACGTGAATTGGCCAAGATAGACTGGCAATTGATTCTTAAAGGGTTGACGGTGGTAATGCAATGGAAGGCATTTAAAGGCTGCATGGATGAACTACAACAATTGTTCATCCCAGTTTGGCAAAAGAATAAATCAGGGAAGGTAGTGCATCCATGGATAACAAGGGAAATCAGGGATTGTATCAAAACAAAAGATGAAGCATACAAATTAGCCAGAAAAAGCAGCCTACCAGAGGACTGGGAGAAATTCAGAGTCCAGCAGAGGAGGACAAATGGTTTAATTAGGAAAGGGAAAATAGATTATGAAAGAAAACTGTCAGGGAACATAAAAACTGACTGCAAAAGTTTTTATAGATATGTGAAGAGAAAAAGATTAGTAAAAACAAATGTAGGTCCCTTGCAGTCAGAAACAGGTGAATTGATCATGGAGAACAAGGACATGGCAGACCAATTGAATAACTACTTTGGTTCTGTCTTCACTAAGGAAGACTTAATTAATCTGCCGGAAATAGCAGGGGACCGGGGGTCAAATGAGATGGAGGAACTGAGTGAAATCCAGGTTAGCCGGGAAGTGGTGTTAGGTAAATTGAATGGATTAAAGGCCGATAAATCCCCAGGGCCAGATAGGCTGCATCCCAGAGTACTTAAGGAAGTAGCCCCAGAAATAGTGGATGCATTAGTGATAATTTTTCAAAACTCTTTACATTCTGGAGTAGTTCCTGAGGATTGGAGGGTAGCTAATGTAACCCCACTTTTTAAAAAGGGAGGGAGAGAGAAAACGGGGAATTACAGACCAGTTCGTCTAAGATCGGTAGTGGGGAAACTGCTGGAGTCAGTTAATAAAGATGGGATAGCAGCACATTTGGAAAATGGTGAAATCATTGGACAAAGTCAGCATGGATTTATGAAAGGTAAATCATGTCTGACGAATCTTATAGAATTTTTCGAGGATGTAACTAGTAGAGTGGATAAGGGAGAACCAGTGGATGTGTTATATCTGGACTTTCAGAAGGCTTTCGACAAGGTCCCACATAAGAGATTAATATCCAAACTTAAAGCACACGGTATTGGGGGTTCAGTATTGATGTGGATAGAGAACTGGCTGGCAGACAGGAAGCAAAGAGTAGGAGTAAACGGGTCCTTTTCAGAATTGCAGGCAGTGACTAGTGGGGTACCGCAAGGCTCAGTGCTGGGACCCCAGCTATTTACAATATATATTAATGATTTGGACGAGGGAATTGAATGCAACATCTCCAAGTTTGCGGATGACACGAAGCTGGGGGGCAGTGTTAGCTGTGAGGAGGGTGCTAGGAGGCTGCAGGATGACTTGGATAGGCTGGGTGAGTGGGCAAATGCATGGCAGATGCAGTATAATGTGGATAAATGTGAGGTTATCCACTTTGGTGGCAAAAACAGGAAAGTAGACTATTACCTGAATGGTGGCCGATTAGGAAAAGAGGAGATGCAACGAGACCTGTGTGTCATGGTACACCAGTCATTGAAAGAAGGCATGCAGGTGCAGCAGGCAGTGAAGAAAGCGAATGGTATGTTAGCATTCATAGCAAAAGGATTTGAGTATAGGAGCAGGGAGATTCTACTGCAGTTGTACAGTGTCTTGGTGAGACCACACCTGGAGAATTGCGTACAGTTTTGGTCTCCTAATCTGAGGAAGGACATTCTTGCAATAGAGGGAGTACAGAGAAGGTTCACCAGACTGATTCCTGGGATGTCAGGACTTTCATATGAAGAAAGACTGGATAGACTCGGCTTGTACTCGCTAGAATTTAGAAGTTTGAGGGGGGATCTTATAGAAACGTACAAAATTCTTAAGGGGTTGGACAGGCTAGATGCAGGAAGATTGTTCCCGATGTTGGGGAGGTCACAGTTTAAGGATAAAGGGGAAATCTTTTAGGACTGAGATGAGAAAAACATTTTTTACACAGAGAGTGGTGAATCTCTGGAATTCTCTGCCACAGAATGTAGTTGAGGCCAGTTCATTGGCTATATTTAAGAGGGAGTTAGATGTGGCCCTTGTGGCTGAAGGGATCAGGGGGTATGGAGAGAAAGCAGGTACAGGATACTGAGTTCGATGATCAGCCATGATCATATTGAATGGTGGTGCAGGCTCGAAGGGCCGAATGGCCTACTCCTGCACCTATTTTCTATGTTTCTAAGTTCTTGATCAGAATGGATGTCAAGGGTTATGGGGAGAAGGCAGGGAAATGGGATTAGGTGGCAGAGATCAGCCATGATTGAATGGCGGAGTAGACTTGATGGGCAGAATGGCCTGATTCTACTCCTATAACTTGTGAACTTGATCCATATCACTACATTCCCCGCATGTCCATGTGCCTATCCAAATGTCTTTTAAATGCCACAGTCATATCTGCCTCCACCACCAACCCAGGCAGCGCCTGGTGAAACCCCTGAAGAAGGGTTTCGGCCCAAGACGTTGCCTATTTCCTTCGCTCCATAGATGCTGCTGCACCCGCTGAGTTTCTCCAGCACTTTTGTCTACCTTCGATTTTCCAGCATCTGCAGTTCCTTCTTAAACCCCAGGCAGCGCGTTCCAGACACCCACCACTCTCTGTGTAAAAGAACAGGTCTTTTAAATGTTGCCCGTCTCACCTTAAAGCTATTCCCTCTAGTCAAACATTTGTGTTTAAATAGAAATGAGAAATAATAATTAAAAAAATATGTACATAATTTTAACGCAAGATAATTACGGTAGACGGCAAATGAATTAAGCCATTTAATAGAATGATGCTAATTTCATTGAGCTATTTAATTTTTCAATGAGTTTCTATTTTTGATTACATGAATACATTTCAACGGGCTTTGTAAGAAAAAGATTCATTTTCATAAACTTTCTGAAGGCAAAACTGCTTTCTAAAAAAACATTATTGCTCATGTTTAGAGTGAGTTTAGTTTAGAGATACAGTATAGAAACAGGTCCTTTCACCCACCGAGTCCACGCTGGCCACTGATCATCCGTTCACACTAGTGCTATGTTATCCCATTGTCTTACCCATTCGGGGCAATTTACAGAAACCTGTTAACCTACAAACCCACACATCTTTGGGATGCAGGAGGAAACCAGAGCACCCGGAGGAAACTCGTATAGTCCCAGGGGAGAACGTGCAAATTCCACACAGGCAGCATCTGTGGTCAGGATGGAACCAGGTCTCCAGTGCTGTGAGCAGCAGCTTCACCCGCTGCGCCACTGTGCCGCCATATTACTGCTCAACCCGTCTACAAAACTGATTCCAATCGCATTCAGCTGGTGAATCTTAAACTGTTTTTCAACTGAGTACTTTAATTGGCTGTCACCACATTATTGTGAACCATTAGTACCCCTTGCTTATCTCTTCTTCCTTCTTGTAGGATGGTCCTGAAGCTGGGCAGACCGTGAAAGTGAGTAATTTTTAATATTAGTTTATACTGCTTATACTGAAGATATGATTCCTTTGTTGGGACTGAGTTGTGAGTCCATTCAGTTACATAACTGTCATATTATCGTTAAAAAGCTTAATTGTTTTAGCAGTAGAACACTATCTGGCCAAGAAAATTGATTTAATATTTATTCAGGTGTTCTTCAGGAAAGAATTGGGAACTAAATTAGGCACTAAAATTGGATTGGATGATTAACCCATGTCTATTTCCGCTGGTTAATTGCTAAACATATCTGTACTCAGCCAGCACTAACTAACCTGATCTCTTCCTTGCACTCATCAGTCTAGGGGTCAACATTATAATTTGCTGGCACCGATTAAAGTTAGCCTCTCCTTCCTTAAAGGGGAAGAGCATGTGTTTTATTTCCTGTGTTGTTGTTGGAAGGTGATCCTTTCAGACAAGGGTTCCCAACCTGGGGTAAATGTACCACCAGGGGGGTACATTTCACCGACCCAGGGGGTAAATTTGTTGATTCTGGATTTGTACATATTTTTTCTCATAGACTGACTGTGTTTGGTTCTGTTCACCATTAGTTGTTCATAAATCAGTGAAATAACATTGTTATGTGCGATTAAAGTTGCCCGGGGTAAACGGGACGAAAAAGGTTGGGAACCCGTGCTTTAAAATGTTGTCTTGAGTACCGAGATACTGTGTGTGCCATCTAATCAATTCAGATAATACTACATGTGAATATATTCAAGCCAAACACAAGTACAACAGTTGTAGTCAAGAGAAAAATACCAGGACACAAAGTACTGGAGTAACTCGGTGTGTCAGGCAGCATTTGTGGAGGGAATGGAGTTATTGGTTGGGACCGAAGGTAGACAAAAATGCTGGAGAAACTCAGCGGGTGCAGCAGCATCTATGGAGCGAAGGAAATAGGCAACGTTTCGGGCCAAAACCCTTCTTCAGACTGATGTAGGGGAGGGGGGGGGAGGTGGGGAGAAGAAAGGAGAAAGGAAGAGGAGAAAGGAGAAAGGAAGAGGAGGAGCCCGAGGGCTGAGGGAGAGCTGAGAAGGGGAGGAGACAGCAAGGGCTACCGGAAATTGGTCTGTCTTCAGAGGGAGGAGGAGAACTTCTATTGGTTGGGACCCTTCTTCAAGCTTGATAAAGGGACACGACCCGAAACGTCATCTCTCCATTCCCTCCACGGACGTTGCCTGGCCAACTAAGTGCTTCCAACACTTCATACATTGCTCAAGTGGATTGAGATCACCACTCCATCTCTGAGTTTCTGAGTTGATATCCAGGCAATGTTGGCATCTAGTGGCAGTCCGGCATTTTCCCATTGTGTAGATTGTGGATGTCCACTCCCACCGAAGTAAAGTAAACCACTGTGGTCAAAAAGAGTCACGGTCATGGAAGGAGTAATCATGTTGCTCACTTTCAGACTAACTATCAGCCTGATCTTTTATTGTTATTTCTTGTTATTTTCCTCGGTAAAGAAACAACAGAAAGAGTGTGTGTTTGGCCACCCCAAAGTGTCTTACATCCAATGAAGATCGTGTGATAAGATCAGATTAAGGTCATTCAGCCCATCAAGTCTACTCCGCCATTCAATCATGGCTGATCTATCTCTCCCTCCTAACCCCAGAATGAAGAACTAGCCATGGAAAGACACAAAATGCTGGAGTAACTCAACGAGTCAGGCAGCATCTCTGGAGATCATAGTTAGGTGATATATCTTCAGGGTCCAGACCCGTCATGAATGTGACCTGTCCATGTTCTCCAGTGATGCTGCCTGATCCACCGAGTTACTCCAGCAATTTGTGTCTTTCCTCGGTCAACCAGCATCTGCAGTTCCTTGTTTCTACAGAAGAACCAGTCATGTCTGGTCAATGTTGTAACATAGGGAAAACTCTGGGCACTTTACTCCTCGTATAAGTTCCCACAAACAACGAGTCAATCACCAGGTAATCTGTTGAGGCGTTGTTGGCCAAGACATTTGGGGGGGGGGGGGGGGATCTCCAAAGCTTTTCTTGAAAATATTTTATGTGTTATTTTGAAATCCACCACAGAGCCGTGATTTAATCTTTCATCCAAAAGACAGCACTTCTGAAGGTGCCGTCAGTACTGCACTCAACTGCCAGGGTAAATTACATGCTCAATTCCCTGGAGTGATACTTCTATCCACAACCTTCTGATGCACAGACGTGATTCCATTCTGCGATAAAAAACAAAAATAACATACATTTCTGACATTAATATTCACGACCTTGCTGGTATTAGCTTCAGATTAAAAAAAAAATTGGCTAGAATCCCTAATTAATTAAACATAATTGGCTTAGAAGAGACTTAACAAGCAGTACCTGCAAATGTTCAGGATTGCGATGATTTCCCTGGGGCACTGGGTAAAGTATAAAAAGCTTCACAAAATCAAAACTCCGGCAGATGAGAATCATTGAAAGTTTGATAGTTGGCAGAATGGATAGGAAGAGGGGAGAGATGTGGATCTGTGATCTGTCCACACTTAACATCTGAGTAGTGGCTGCTATCTGTGTGCTGGATGTCTGCATTGTATCTCCCTACATAACCCTGTGTCAGTATGCTAATCTGTAATATTTCACAACTTCTGCCTAATCTTGGAATGATGTTTAAGAAGGAACTGCAGATGCTGGAAAATCGAAGGTAGACAAAAGTGCTGGAGAAACTCAGCGGGTGCAGCAGCATCTATGGAGCGAAGGAAATAGGCAACGTTTCGGGCTCCATAGATGCTGCTGCACCCGCTGAGTTTCTCCAGCACTTTTGTCTAATCTTGGAATGAGCCAGATTCAAACTTTCACCAGCTTGATCTCTAGTTTTGTTGCACTGAGAGTGCTGGCCTCACTCTGGTTAATATGTTGTACCTCGTAACAATCTTCTAAAGATATTTCAGTTCAGTTTAGTTCATTGTCACATGTACCGTGCAGTGAAAAGCTTTTGTTGCGTGGTATCCAGTTAGGGGAAAGACGGAAATTGGAGGAACAGCACCTCATATTCCGCTTGGGGAGTCCGCATCCTGGTGGCATGAACATTGACTGGGCCTACTCCATGGCCAGAGTGAGCACCACCGGAAATTGGAGGAACAGCACCTCATATTCCGCTTGGGGAGTCTGCATCCTGGTGGCATGAATATTGACACCGGAAATTGGAGGAACAGCACCTCATATTCCACTTGGGGAGTCTGCATCCTGGTGGCATGAATATTGACACCGGAAATTGGAGGAACAGCACCTCATATTCCGCTTGGGGAGTCTGCATCCTGGTGGCATGAATATTGAATTCTCACAATTATGTTAGCCCTTGCTGTCTCCTCCCCTTCCCAGCTCTCCCTCAGCCCTCGGGCTCCTCCTCCTTTTTCCTTTCTTCTCCCTGCCCCCCCCCCCACCCCCCACCCCCCATCAGTCTGAAGAAGGGTTTCGGCCCGAAACATTGCCTATTTCCTTCGCTCCATAGATGCTGCTGCACCCGCTGAGTTTCTCCAGCATTTTTGTGTACAGGGGAAAGACAATACATGGTTACAATTGAGCCATTTACAGTGTACAGATAGATACATGATAAGGGAATACCATGAGGCTCTTCAATGAGGTCGATTGTAGTTCAGGACTGCTCTCCAGTTGAGGTAGGATGGTTCAGTTGCCTGATAAACAGCTGGGAAGAAACTGGGAGTTTTCACACTTCAATAGCTTTTGCCCCATGGGAGAGGGTATAAGAAGGAGTGGCCAGGGTGCGACTTGTCCTTGATTGTGTTCTCTTGGACATACAAATGTATTAACCTGACCAATACCACCGAAAATATTTAAGAGTGCTCATTTGTAATTTGAATCTATCACCTGCCAGGCTTAGCACTGCCCCTCCTTTCTCCCTGCTATCTTTCCCTCCACCATCCCCTTCCCTACAATCAGTCTGAAGAAGGGCCCTGACCTAAAATATCAGCAATATATGTTCTCCAGAGATGCTGCCTGACCCGCTGAGTTTTTCAAACACTTTGTGCCTTTTTTTGTAAACCAGCATCTGCAGTTCCTTGTTTCCACTCCGCAATTCCATTCCGCGAAAGTAGTTATGCGTCGTTGGGCTTCTTATGGAGACGATAGCCTACATTTTTGGTCCATTATTGTCACGTGCACCGAGGCGCAATGGAAAGCGTTTGTTTACGTGCTTTCTAATCAATTAGATAATACTGTACATGGAAACAATCAAAGCAAACACAAGTACAGCAGGAAGAGGAAAGAGTAAAATACCAGCGTGTAGAATATAGTTTTCGCCATTGTGGCACAACAGTTCCAGAGAAAACGCCCAATGTCTGCAATCCAATGACCATCCTGCGGTCTCGGCATAAGCTCAGGGGCGACCGCGCCTTTGCGGTTGCAGCTCCTAGACTATGGAACAGCATCCCTCTTCCCATCAGAACTGCCCCCTCCATCGACTCTTTTAAGTCGAGACTTAAAACTCATCTTTACTCTCAAGCCTTTCTTGACGTCCTCTGAGGGAGGGCTATATGTATGTATTTATGTATGTACTTAATCTATGAACCAATGTTGTTTAACGTTAGTACCTCCACCAATGTAAAGCACTTTGGTCAATGAGAATCGTTTTTTAAATGTGCTATAGAAATCAAAGTGACTTGACTTGACTTGCAATGAGATAGGTTGGAAAATCGGTCAGAACTCCAGCTTATGGAAGGACCGTTGAGAAGTGTGATAAGAGAGGGGAAGAAGCTGTTCCCGAGTCTGGTATTATCTGATCTTCCATCAGCACATAAAAGTTAATGGAGCATGATCGTCAAGCGTTGCTTGCTCCTTTCTTTGGTGGGAGTGCAGCTTTTGTTGCGTGGTATCCAGTCAGGGGAAAGACAAAACATGATTTCAATTGAGCCGTTTACAGTGTACAGATAGATACATGATACCGTTCAGTGAAAGAAAATATAGTTTTCTCATTTTTCTTCACTTTCTGTTATAACCTGAGGTGCTGCCTATTTCCACCAACAGCAATCGTACTGTGGTATTACAAGCAGCCTCTGATCTTGGGCAGTGATCTGGATGCCACTGCGGCCTTTGACCTGGACTGGGTTTGCAGTTCCTCAGCCACTGAGATATGTTGAACCTAAATAAGCAACAAACTTAGCCATGACCAAGATTGAATTGCTAACTTTTTGTAATGAACATGGCATTTCTCAAAGCTGTGTCTCACTGCTCTGCCACATGTTGTTCGTGGACTGGTGCAAGTTCACTCTCCTCCTAATTGTGAAGTCAATTTGTAATTTGGACCGTGCAAATTGTTTTCAGCTTCCAACGTGAGAAATAGCCTAGATCAACCACACATGTTAGGAGACCTGCTGGCTTCTCCACGAGAGTGAATATTAAAGGTTTCGAGCGATTTGGACCAAATGCACCCAAATAGGACTAGCTTCGATGGGGCATTTTGGTGGGGAGCATGGATGAGTTTGGCCAAAGGGCCTGTTTCAGTGCTGTATGAGTAGAATCAGGGCATGAGTTAACCATGTACAGTATCCTTTCTTTGCACAACTTGAGCTATTTAAACAGATGAATATTGTGCCTAAAAAATCCTGTTCGCATCAGGATTTCTATAAATGAGTCAAGAAAGTTAGCGGGTTTGTAAATCAGTAATACAGCCAAACTCATGTGGCTTATTGGCAACTTAATGCGCATTTTCTATGATTTTCTTTCAATTACAAGAAGTCCTATCCACAAGCTATTTATTAGTTCCTGAAACTGGATGATGTTCCTTGGTGAAATTGATCGACAAACCAAATATATTTGTTATCATGATTAGTATCAGCATATACTACTTAAGCCCCATAAATTGAAAATGATTTGAATTGTTGAAATTCTGTTTGCTTTGGATTTAAGTGGTCAGATGTGTGTTCCCTGGAGCGGCGGCCCGGAACGTATAATAAAATAAATAAATACATTAAATGCATTTATAGCGAGGTTAGTCTTTTCAGAGGAAATCTGCATTTATATCAGCAAGCAAAATCAAAGCCTGAGATGTAATGGCTCAGGAGCCGTACAAATGGATTTGCATGGCCTTGTTCCAACTGGCAGCGCCTGCTTTACTCCCACAGTGCACATTGAAATTGGTTTTAAATTATTTATTTTTCCACTTCAGATGCAATATATCAGTTATCGGGAAAGTGACTATTAAAAGTAGACACTGGGTGATATAGAGGAGGAATTGGGGTCATTTTGCTTTGAAGAGCATGTGTCACAGCACCATGTGCTCCCTTATCTCACACACTGGTGTGGGTGTAAGTTGTTATTTTGCTGGTGTTCATGCCATCTGTCTGGTGTCACTGTTATTTTTTTTGTTGGCAGACAGGTATTTAGTTATTTGGAAGTGTATTACCACTGGGTGACTACACGTGGTCTGCTTCCCAGGCTTGCAAATATATATTTCTGCTGGGCCCCCTGGACATTTCATCAATAGTTGAAATCAAGAACTGTAATTGTAACTCCGACAAGCTCGTGCAACACAAGGATCAATCCGAATTTTTTAATCATGTCATAAGTGATAGGAGCAGAACCAGGCCATTCAGCCCATCAAGTCTGCTCCGCCATTCAATCATGGCTGATCTATCTCACCCTCCTAGATCCATTCTCCTGACTTCTCCCCATAACCCCTGACACCCGTAATCTTTAGACTTTAGAGATGCAGCGCGGAAATGACCACTTCGGCCCACCGAGTCCGCGCTGACTAACGATCACCCCGTACACTAGCACGATCCCACACAATAGGGACATTGTACGATTTTTTTTTTTTACCAAACCCAATTAACCTACAAACCTGTACATCTTGGGAATGTGGGAGGAAATTGGAGCACCCGGAGAAAGTCAGGTGTCTCTGGCGCTGTAAGGCAGCAAGTCTACCGCTGCGCCACTGTGTCGCTCCCCCCAAATCAAATCATCACAGTAGCTAACTGTGGCTTTCTGTACCATAGCTCCAGTCATCCCGGTTCAGTTCTGACCTTGGGTGCCGTGAGTGTATTGTGGTTTTACATTGCAAGCTCTGTTCTTCTCCCGACATTTCAAAGATATGCTGCTAGGTTAATCAGCTGGTGGAGGTTACCCCCTGAGAGTAGGGGAGTCGTAAAAGATCAAAGGAGAGTTAATGTGGTGTGTGAGAGAGACTATGCTGCAGGGACAGAGGAGAATGGGGACTGGACTTGAAGGGACTGCTCTGCTGAGAACCAGCATGGATTTGATGGGCCTCCTTCTGTTCAGTAGTAAGTCAGTAAATTGTGCAGAACCTGAAACTGCAGAGCCACTTTGGACTTATTGTTGTACAGCGCCAAGAATCTGTTAACCAGAGCTGGAGAGATGCTGCTGGTCCCCGTACGCCTCCACAATCGGCATGTGGTCAAGCAATTACCAGCGAGTCAGCTCACTTTGATTTGTATCGGGTTGTCCCCTACTCTATGCAGCTCTGCTGTTCCACTGTGCTTTAAATCCAAAGACACATTGAATTATTTGGATCAAGACAATAGACAATAGACAATAGACAATAGGCGCAGGAGTAGGCCATTCGGCCCTTCGAGCCAGCACCGCCATTCAATGTGATCATGGCTGATCATCCCCAATCAGTACCCCGTTTCTGCCTTCTCACCATATCCCCTGACTCAGCTATTTTTAAGAGCCCTATCTAGCTCTCTCTTGAAAGCATCCAGAGAACCGGCCTCCACCGCCCTCTGAGGCAGAGAATTCTGCAGACTCACCACTCTCTGTGATAAAAAGTGTTTCCTCGTCTCCGTTCTAAATGGCTTACCCCTTATTCTTAAACTGTGGCCCCTGGTTCTGGACTCCCCCAACACCCAAGAGAGATCGTTGATTCATCCGTCCTGCCCATGGATTTGGATGATTTTGTATAGGCAGTTTCAGCTGTACTTGGGGGTGGTACGATGGCGCAGCAGTAGAGTTGCGGTCTCACAGCGCCAGAGACCCGGGTTCGATCCTGACTACGGGTGCTGTCTGTACGGAGTTTGTACGTTCTCCCCGTGTCCTGCGTGGATTTCCTCCGGGATCTCCAGTTTCCTCCCACACTCCAAACACGTACAGGTTTGTAGATGAATTGGCGTAGTACAATTATAAGTTGTCCCTAGTGTGTGTAGGATAGCATCAGTGTATGCGGGGATCGCTGGTCGGTGTGGACTCGGTAGGCCGAACGGTCTGTTTCCGTGCTGTATCTCCAAAACTAAAAACTTCCTGTAGCAAACATGAGGGTGGGGATTGCTGTTAGCTCAGTGTACCATCTACCAGTGCTGGGTTTGATAGTTTGATCTTCAAACACCTTTCCTCAAATGCCCAGAGGCTCTGCTGGTGCACGGAAAGCAATGATAAATTTCAGTGTTCATTGCTGAGAGGAGACTCCTGGAAATATGGAAGGTGAGATACATTTACAAGAATCTCATTGTGGTCCTTTGGTTGCCATGGGGATGTTGTGCAATGGGGACAGGTTGGAAGAGGAGATTTCATTTGTGAATTATTCCCTTGTTTCCCAGAGACCAAGGTGAGAGGGGAAAGATTTAACAGGAACCCGGGGAGAAACTTTTTCACTCGGAGGGTGGTAGGTGTAAGGAATGAGCTGCCAGAGGAAGTGGTTGAAGCCGGTACAATAACAACATGTGACACTGAACTGAACTGAAACTGAACTGTACAGAACATTTAAAAGATACTTGGACAGGTACAAGGATGGGAAAGGTTCAGAGAGATATAGGCCAGATGCAGGCCTTAGATGGGGCACCTTGCTCAGCATGGGCAAATTGGACTAAGGGCCTGTTTCCAGGCTGCGTGACTCGATGACTCTCCACAACTAAGTCAGTCTTGGTTCTGGGGTGGAAGAGTTGTGGTTGAAAGGATTTCTTGTTCATGCCAAAGACAGACTCAAAAAGCTGGAGTAACTCAGCGGGACATGCAGCATCTCTGGAGAGAAGGAATGCGTGATGTTTTGGGTCGAGACCCTTCTTTTTATGCTGTAGGTTAGCTCCACATTAGCAGGAAGCTTTTGTGGGAGATAATGTGCAGCATGCAGTGAGAAAAACCAGGAAATATTCCAGGTTTACATGGCAGGAGACTGGAATGAGACTGGATATGTTACGAACTCATTGATTAAGATTACGGTGTGGGCGTAACCGTGCAACGTGTATCGAATGGAGATGGTTTTCTTCAAACGGCAAAACTTGAAAGGAATGCTCCATGTTGTAGAATCTAATGTAGAAAAGAAGGAATGATAAATTGATTTAAGTGATAAATTTTTAAAAAATGATTGGAGGGAAAAGTATTCCGAAGACCCCTCATTTTCTCCACATTTGTATTAATTCATTTTCATAAAGATTGATCTGTAGTTCCCTACAAATATTACTTTGTTAGAGATGTACGTCAGGCTATGATAGACACAAAATGCTGGAGTTACTCAGCGGGCCAGCCAGCGTCTCTGGAGAAAAGGAATAGGTGACGTTTTATCTATCTATGATATAGATATTCAGACTAGATATCTATGATGCAGGTCAGCGACACAAACCTTGGTATGTTCATGTAGACATGAGACTACAGATGCAGGAACCTGGAGCAATGCAAATCTGCGGGTCGAGCAGCATCTGTGGGGAGGAATGGTTGATGTTTCGGGTCGAACCCCCTGCAGCAGCCCTGCTGAATTGCTCCAGCTGTTTGATTACTGCTTCAGGGCATTTAAGTTTGTCAATGCGGAAGTGTGCAGTGTGATGCTATTTTACTTCGGAGTCACGTGAGTGACTACGTGAAGAAGACCCGTCAGGGCGCCTGCGCGTCATTACGTCAAACGCATTGGCGCGAACGGACGTGATAGTGGAAATGTAGTTGTAAACTACAAGGTGAGTAAAAAACTTTTTTAGATATTTCCGGGTCCGTTTACTATGGGTCTTTGGGGATTTTTCCACAGGTACCATGGAAAAAACAGACATGGGGAAGAGGCGAGCGGCAAAGCCGGTAGAAAGTCGCAAGATTGCGGTCGGCGAACAGCTGCCTCAGACCCCTGTACAGTCGCCGGCTGGGAGCGTAGCGACTGTGGACTTGGGGTTGAAAATAACTCAGTCAGCACCAGTGGGGCGCAAGGCTAAAGTCACGTCCATGAGGCCCACGGAGGAGGAGTCCGATCAGGAGGATGCGACTCCAGGGCTGGATACCGCTTTTGGAGCGGATTTCTCAGATGAAAAGCCTGTTACACAGGTTACTGGAGAAAAGCACACTCAGGGAGAGTGTAGCCAAAGCCAGGCTCCAGAAGCCAGGTCAGCAGCACCTAGCAAAGGGCTGTTTTAGAGCACCCTCATTGATGAGGCGCATGCACAGGGTCAGCAGAGTTTTTCCAAAACAAGCGAAGACGGCAGCTGCCAGATGGGCCATTTCTGGCAGTACGATTTGCTGCTCTGTGAGAGTTCTGACCCTGAGTCTGACGGTGAGGCCGATACAAGCGAAGACGGCAGCTGCCAGATGTTTACTCCTGGCAGTACGATTCGCTGCCCCGTCAGAGTCAGGAGAGCCACTGGGAAAGGAAGTGGCCTCTGCGATCAACTATTGTGTCTTCCATCAGCTCTAGTAGTTTACGATGGATGAAAATGCCAAAAAAGCACGGGACCCCAAGGAACTGCGTATTGTTGAAAGTACTAGCAGTGAACCAAGATATGAGGGGTCAGATTGGCAAAGGCATGTGAGCCTAAGAAAAGTAAAACTGCAGAGAATATTGAAGCTGCTGAGTTGATGAACAACTGCAATTTTCAAAACAATAGATGGACGCCAGGGATGGAGATGCATCAAGTGGCACTAGGGTTGCTATGTAGCGCCCACTTCGAGATGAATTGTTTCAGGAAGTATGCCATTCGGTCTACCATCAACCCCAAGTTGCAGCAACTCTGTAAAGCCCAGCAATGTGCAGTCATTCAACTTATTCTTCAGAGAAAAAACCTCATGAAACGTGGGAAAGAGTTGGATGATGAGGCAAAAACAGCAAGGTTGATCAAAACATCAATGGTCGGCAAGTCTGCAAAGAGGAGGTATCCTTTCAGACATCATACAAAATCCTGGGCCTACACCAGGAACAAATCGACCATTGAAGCAGGGGCGCAGTTGGTGTCCTGCAGCAGGAAAACAAAAAAACGTGGGTTTTTCCTGCCATGAGCCAGGGACCACAGGTCACTCAGGTGACAAAGGAGGTAGGTGGACCTGGTTCTCATGGGAACATATTAAGGCAAAAACAGCCAAATATTGGAAGCAAATTACTTCAGAGTTATTATTCTGAGTATTATTCAAAGGTTTCGAATTGATTCGATCCAAATACTGATTTGCCATCCAGTATGTTCCAAGCAGAACACTCCAATTTCACAAAAAGAAGTGATGGACGTTCAAACTGAATTGAAAACTTGTCTATAAACAAGTAATTTAAAGGTCGGATTATCAAAACCACCAAATTGTGTTTAAAATTTCTCGACCTAAAAAGGTGAGGAGTATTTTAGATCTGACAAGTCTTTAAAATTTTGTGAAGTATAGACACTTCTAAAATGGAGACTTTGAGGCTGCCAAACAAGTTATATGGCACTTATAGATCTGAAAGATGTATATTACTTAGTGTCTGTTCATTTGTAAGATTAAAATATTTGAAATGTATCTGAATGAACAATTATGGCAATTCAAAGTTCTGTCCAATGGGTTAACTTCAGTTCCTAGAATTTCACTAAATTGATAAAACCAATTTTGGGGCTAATTAAAGTCCAAGGACAGATGTTGTTGGCTAAACTGGATGATGTCCTAATTAGGACGAACAAGAGAATTAGTGAGTTCTCTCTCAATTGTTCAATCCACTTTTGAAAGTTGGGTTTAATTCATCCAGATTGAAATTAAGGTTAACGCCACTTACAACAATTGATTATTTAATTTCACAATTGATTCAATTGACAGGGTTTACCCAGGGTAAAGGGTAGAGCTAATTGATGGTTGCATTAAGCTGTAGGAAAAGCAACAATCTTCAATTAAGACAGGTGGTCAGATTGCTAGGGAAATTAGTGTTATTTCCAGCCATACAGTATGGACCATTGTACTACCAGCAGCTACAGACTGCAAAAAGAAAAGGCACTAAGATACATGGTGGCCAATTTTGATAGGCCATGCAGTTAAACAACAAATGCTGCTTCTGATTGCAGTGGTGGATTTAACATTTGTCCAATAGTTCAAGCTAGAAACTGATTGAACAGCCTTCCATGGTCTTACAGACTGATGTCAGTGCACTAGGATTGGTGCCACTGAAAAGGTATCCATCTGTGGACAGATGGAATATGGAAGAAGCATTATTTTTGCAAACATGGAGAATCAACGTTTTACAACTATTGGAAGGCTTATGAGCTCCAAGCTTGTTGTTAATACAACTAATATGCATGTTCAGCTTCAAATTAACAACACTACAGCAATGGCATGTTTTTAATAGTATGGGTGGAATTAAGTTGGTGTCATATGACAAATTGGCTAATCAAATCTGGACTTGGTGTGTTGACAAATATGTGGTTTCAGCTATTTACTAGTTAGATTCAATATAGTAGCAGACACCAGGTTATGGGAATTTCCATGATAACAAAGAATGGATGTTGAACATTAAGATTTTAATGATATGGTAGTCAGATTTGGGAAGCCAGATACGGCTTGTTTTCCATCCAGACTCAATCACCAGTTACAGAGATATGTGTTATGGGACTACATCGGGAGACAGTAGCGATTGATGTTTCTCGCTACATTAGGGTGGTATGTTTTTATATGCATTTTCCATCATTCTGTCTCAGAAACCGGTGTCTGCTTAAAATGAAGCAGGATGCTGCCTTTGGGGTACTGATGGTACCGGACTGGTCTACGCAGTCATGGTTCCCT
The DNA here is from genome assembly GCA_038087875.1 of Malacoraja senta. Taxonomy (NCBI): domain Eukaryota; kingdom Metazoa; phylum Chordata; class Chondrichthyes; order Rajiformes; family Rajidae; genus Malacoraja; species Malacoraja senta. The sequence goes on from JAXLNO010001050.1 coordinate 444,548, forward strand.
TTGATAATGGAATTTATGACACAGTTTCTGATAAAGTTCTCAAAAGAAGGGAGTTACTGTTGTATCCGATAATTGGAGAGTAACATCCGTTATATGTCTGTATGGATCTGTTAATTTGCAGGTTTTTTTAAATGAGGATTGTCTGGGCATGCTGTGGACATGCTTACAGCAGTCTGGCGGAAGAGTACTCGAAAGCAGTACATTTGCGAATCTGAGTTGTGACTCTGTAAATGCTGTTTTCCCATTATGTAAAGAATGGGGAAACATTTTCTGTGAAAATAAAATAAAAGAATATGAAATGTTGTACGGCACATGTCTCAAATGCCTTCTAAACCTAGGATGGGAATCTGGAATATAGAGTTGTTTAAGCTACTTCATCAATGGACTCTTGGTACGATTCTGATTTGGCCAAGTTCAGCATGAAGGTAGTCATGCTTATGGCACTTGTAACAAGTACAGAGAGTGCAGACATTACAAAAGTTACAGATACACAGGATGGAAGTATCTCAGGATAATGTTATGTTTTACATTTTATGACCTACTCAAATGAAGTAGGATCAGGTGTGACAGGATTCAAGTGTTTTATTAGCATATTCCATGGATCCATGTCTATATGTTAAGACATATTTGTTGCAATACATTGAGGCTACAAAGGTCTTATGAAATATGAAAACAAGATTGTTTATCATTCACGAAAAACCATACAAGATAGTGTCAGTTCAGACTATTTTAAGATGGTCAAAACAGGTTTTGGTTGCTGCAGGTGTGAACATTGATGTTTTACATCCCATTCGATTTAGCAGCAACATTGGCGACCAGGGCGAAGGACGTCCCGTCGACTATATTTTTTAGCAGCCGCTGGGTGATCTAATAAGTTGGTGTTTCAACACTTTTACCATCGGCCTACTGCCAATACGGGGCTGTTTGCAGATACTATATTAAGTTCTGCTTAAATTTCCCTGGGTTAAAGAGGATACTATTAATTCTTTTATTCAAATACATGTATTACTGCATTTGTCATGCAAATGTCATTATTAATGCATTATTGATTATTTCTCGTTCCGAGTCAATCAATGCAGTGAGAAGCCGGGATTTGTATCTGCGGCATGAAATCACAAAGCTTTAAAATCTTCACGTAGTCACTCACGTGACTCCGAAGTAAAATAGTAAGATTAAACGAGAACTTACCAGTTTGAAGTTTGATCTTTATTTTATGAGGAGTTACGTTGGTGATTACGTGCCCACCACGCCCAACCCTCTATCATAAAGGTCAGATGGAAGTTCTAAATTTACTCGTTTTATTAGGTTACTATATTACTTCGTTCTTGTTGTTTGTGATTTCACACCGCTGCTTTGAAGATTGACGCGCAGGCGCCCTGACGGGTCTTCTTCACGTAATCACCAACGTAACTCCTCATAAAATAAAGATCAAACTTCAAACTGCTAAGTTCTCGTTTAATCTTACTATTATTTTCTAATATTTTCTATTATTCTATTATTTCTATTATTTGCTATTATTTTCTAAGGTAATGGGGAGAGACATGACCTGAACTGTGGCATTTAGATATTTTCTTTCAACCATGATTATACTTCTTCCCTGAACCAATGCCGCATGATTTACATGGAAATAATATTGGGAAACATAAACATGTGTGTTATTTTGAGTGACAACTCTAGATTAATAGATGTTGCTTTTTTTATGGGGGTGAATGTATGTTCCTGAACATGTCAACATGCTCCAATGAAATGGTGGCAACTGAATTTATTGGATTTGTACTTGGAGTTGCTGCCTTACAGCGCCAGGGACCCGGGTTCGATCCTGACTACGGGTGCTTGTCTGTACGGAGTTTGTACGTTCTCCCCATGACCTGCGCTGGTTTTCTCTGAGATCTGCGGTTATCCTCCCACACTCCAAAGAACTACAATGTTAATTGGCTTGGCATAAATGTAAAAATTGTCCCTAGTGTGCGTAGGATAGTGTTTGTGTACGGATTATTGCTGGTCGGTGCGGACTCGGTAGAGTAAAGGGCCCATTTCCCTGCTGTATCTCTAAGTGAAACTAAACTAAGCTAAAATTATACATGCTTCGAAGTTCACAGCATGTGAGTTAGCGTGCCAGATAGATAGATGGGTGAATATGTTTGTCAATGAGGAAGCGTGCAGAGTGAAGCCATTATTTTCCAGCGGTTATTGGCAGAGGCATGATTTTAACTGTGGCATTTGGAGTTTTTCCTTTAACCTTGATTACAGTATTTTCTTGAACGGAAACACTTCACTTAGAAATAATGGCTGGCATTATAAACATGGCTATTATTTTGACAGTAAATTCAGGACCAGTGGTGTAGAACACATAATGCTGGAGTAACTCAGCATGTCAGGCAGTATCTCTGGAGGACATGGACAGGCAATATTTTGGATGGGGACCCTTCTTCAGACTGATTGTAGTGGGGAGAGCAAGTTGGAAAAGAGGTGAGGGTGGGACCAATGGACGCTGCTTGCTGCAGGTGGGTTTTTTATGGGGAGGGTAAATATATTTCAACAAATTGACTCAGCACTGAAATTTGACAAACAAGTCAACGCCGTGGTAAAAGCTAGCTTCTTTCAGCTTCGGACGATAGCTAAATTAAACAATTCCTCCAGTTTGATGACCTCGAACAGATCATCCACACATTCATCTCCTCCCGCCTAGATTACTGCAACTCCCTTTACACTGGCATCAGCCAATCTTCCCTGTCCCGCCTGCAACTGGTCCAAAACGCCGCAGCGAGACTCCTGACGGGCACCCGAAAAAGGGACCACATCACCCCGATCCTGGCCTCTCTCCACTGGCTCCCTGTGCGGTTCCGTATAAACTTCAAGATCCTCCTCCATGTCTACAAAGCCCTCAATGGGCTTGCCCCCACCTACATAAAAGGTCTTCTCGCCCACCACTCCACCTCCAGGCCCCTCAGATCGGCCGACTTGGGGTTGCTGAATATCCCACGGTCTAGGCATAAGCTCAGGGGCGACCGCGCCTTTGCGGTTGCAGCCCCTAGACTGTGGAACAGCATCCCCTTTCCCATCAGAACTGCCCCCTCCATCGACTCTTTTAAGTCAAGACTAAAAACGTATCTGTACTCCCAAGCCTTTCCTGACGTCCTCTGAGTGAGGGCTACATGTATATATGTATATAGTTTGTTTTGTTTATGTTATTCTTATAACAAATGTAAAGCACTTTAGCCAACGAGAGTTGTTTTTTAAATGTGCTATATAAATAAATGTGACTTGACTTGACTTGACTTGACAAAATACGTGAACCAATGCTCCAGTGAAATGGTGACGACCGCATATATCGCATTTGTACCGAACAATAAATCCTCATTCTTGATGAAGTGAAATTCATCAGGAATGAATAATGTAGAAATTAAAAGCAAAATTGCAAATGCCTGGAATTCACAGCATAAGTGTTTGTGTGCCGGATAGATAGATGGGCGAATATGCTTGCATGGCGCGTTTCCTTAGAACTGATAAAAGTGAAGATGTGGCAGTTCAAATGTATGAAATCGCCCAAAATATAATGGAATTGAGTTGAAGTATTCCCAGGGGCTGGAATACTGTCAGTTGGTCCTCTGCCCATTCTTCAGCCCACGCCTCATTGTTATTCTCTGTCACTGGCTTCTCCCACATTGCTCTGAACAGTACCACAGGGGATGTGCTCCCATCAATGAGGCCGCATGCCTGTAGATTGTGATATGTGAGAGGTGCGCCTGTTCAAAAGCTGAGTGCAAGTTCGTTTTTTTAAATGACTGGTCTATCAATTAGTAAACTTGTTTTAATTGTCTCACAGAAAGTGAGTGTAACTGACAAGGCCAACATTTGTCGCTCCTTAATTGCCACTCATTTTAAGGGAAATTTGGATATTTCAACCACGAGAAAGCCATACGGGCAGTTTTCCTTACTGGGTTTGCTTTCGTTGGAATGTAGTGGAGTGGGCGAAGATAAGTATTAAAACATTGCAAGGGGCAAATATATGTCAGATACTAGTACACTTTTTTCCACAGAAGAGGTATCTAAAACAAGGCAGCTTGGGTTAGGGTAAGTGGTAAGAAGTTCGGAGGAGATCTGATGAAGATTTTTTTCACCCAGAGATTCTTTGCTGCCCTGCCTCTACGGCAAATACATCCTGTCAAAGGTAAGACAACCAGAGCTGTACACAATACACAAGGTGCTGTCTCACCAAGGTCCTGTATAATTATAATAACTTCCTGACTCCTTTATCCAAACTTCTTGTTACAAAGGCCAATGCATTTTGTTTCTCCTAATGGCTTGTTTCATCCACATGTTGGCTTTAAGTGACTTGATTACCAATACCCAGAGGTCCTTTTGAATGTCAGCATTACTCATTTTTCACGATTTAAATGCTTTTCTGGCTCGGTCATCAAAATGGATGACCTTGCATGATTCCACACAGTATTCCATCGACTGTGTTCTCTTCCACTCACTCAGCTTGCCTGTAACCCTCTAAAGCTTCACAGTCACAAACCAGTTTAATATTGTTGGCAAATTAGAAAATATGAGGCTGGTGCTGAAACTAGGAGACACGAGTTGGAGTAAGGGAGTAAGAAGTATAGAGGGAATCTCAACTTTCTTCATCCTGATTGTGGTTGCAATCTAGAACGCATTACCTGAACAGTTACCTGAGGTGGATCCAGTTACTCTTCCAACGTTTAAGTATCGAGATGAGCACCTCAATGCATAGAAAAGTATGAATGAAAAAGTATGAAAATTATGAATGCTAAATGGAATTATCATATATATGGTGACCACAGATATAGTGGTTCATGGGGCCTGTTTTGAAGTTATAGGGAAGATTTACGAGGTTGTTGCCAGGACTTGAGGGCTTGAGCAAAGGGATAGTTGGGCAAGCTAGAACTTTATTCCTTGGAGCACACAAAGGCTGAGGGGTGATATTATAGAGGTGTATAAGATCATGAGGAGAATAGATTGGGTGAATGCAGAGTCTTTTAACTAGAATAGGGGAATCAAGAACCAGAGGACATAAGTTTAAGGTGAGAGGGGAAAGATTTAATAGGAACCTGAGGGGCAATTTTGTTCAGAGAGAGGGCGGTGAGTGTATGGAACAAGCTGCCAGAGGAGGCAGGTAGACAAAAGTGCTGGAGAAACTCAGCGGGTGCAGCAGCATCTATGGAGCGAAGGAAATAGGCAACATTTTGGGCCAAAACCCTTCTTCAGAGGAGGCAGTTGAGGCAGGTACTATAACAAAATTTAAAAGACATTTAAACTGGCAAATGGATAGGAAAGGTTGAGAAGGATATGGGCCTCACTCGGGCAGTTGGGATTAGTGTAACATAGAAACATAGAAAATAGGTGCAGGAGTAGGCCATTCGGCCCTTCGAGCCTGCACCGCCATTCAATATGATCATGGCTGATCATCCAACTCAGTATCCCGTACCTGCCTTCTCTCCATACCCCCTGATCCCTTTAGCCACAAGGGCCACATCTAACTCCCTTTTAAATATAGCCAATGAACTGGCGTCAACTACCCTCTGTGGCAGAGAGTTCCAGAGATTCACCACTCTCTGTGTGAAAAAGCTTTTCCTCATCTCGGTCTTAAAGGATTTCCCCCTTATCCTTAAGCTGTGACCCCTTGTCCTGGACTTCCCCAACATCGGGAACAATCTTCCTGCATCTAGCCTGTCCAACCCCATAAGAATTTTGTACGTTTCTATAAGATCCCCTCTCAATCTCCTAAATTCTAGCGAGTATAAGCCAAGTCTATCCAGTCTTTCTCATTGTAGATGGGGCATCTTGGTTGGCATGGACAAGATGGGCCGATGGGCCTGTTTCCGTGCTGTATTATGTTGCAACATTGATAGTGAGCCTCGTCACACATTTACTGTGAGGACTTTAGTGCGTTCATAATCTCTGCACCAGAGCAGATGAAGAAACAAATCAACTCCATCAATCATTGAGCAATTCTGGCAATTCTAAGTGTCCCATTTAGTTTAGCCTCAGATGTGTAAAGTTAAATTGCAATGCACCTTCCATCCTCTACCGCAGCACTAACGTTAAAGCATTGCCTGCCCTCGAACTTTGAGTTTTATTCCTAAACCAGTCAATACAGTGCTAGTTTATACACACTGATCCTGAAATATTTCTCAAAGTTGCCACCCTCTGTCAATCAATAAAGAGAGCTTACATATTGATTTTTCTCACAGTTCACAGCCGTTTCTGGACTTAGATTGACAGGATACATGGAAAATATATTAGACATATTCTCAGAGAATAAATTTCCCACACATCCATCAGTTTAATTGAACTGAAACCTGTAATAAGAATGCAGTCACTTACTCAACTGACATGTTTTTTTTTGTATCCCTGCAGTACATCTCCATCTCATTTGCCAAGTGCGCCCAGAAATCACAAGTAAAAAATAAACTTCAATTTTCAATTCTGAACATGTGATTAGTGTGCTGAGTTTCAAACCAGTAAATGGGCCCCGGGCATTTTAACGGCCAAACTCATTAAAATCTCATCAGCGAGTTATCTTTAGCCAGGTGGGCATCCAAACACTTTCCAGATTCAGCTGCCTTTTGAGCAACTGAAGACCCATTAAACGATGAGACTGAATACGCAGAGGTTTGCAGAAGCAGTAGCCATAACGTGTCTCTAGATTTTTCCGATATACTGTGCACCCACAACCAAAGACCAATTTCTCCTTCAAAGTTTTCTAGTGAGGTCAAGCATCCATTGAACCCATTAATTGGATCTACCCTCTAAGTCCCAGGGCCACGGCAGAGGTGGTGCACTGGCAGAGGTGCCACCGCACAGCATCAGAGACCCGGAGTTCGATCCTGACCTCGGCTGCTGTCTGTGTGGAGTTTGCACATTCTCCCTGTGGCTGCGTTTTCCCTGCGTGCTCCGATTTCTTCCTGCATTCCAAAGATATGCAGGTTTGTTGGTTAATTGGCTTCTGTAGCTTGCCCCTGGTGTGTAGGCTCCAAAACTGGGATAACCTAGAACTAATGTACGGCTGATCGATGATCAGCGTGAACTTGGTGGGCCGAAGGGCCAGTTTCAATGCCATATTTCTAAATTAACACTAAATTACCTATGCATTGAATAAAGATCAGATTCCTAATTTAAGTAATGTAGTATTGTTGAAGTATTGGAACTGTGAGTTTACTCCACTTAAGTCAGTTAGAGAGATCCTTTTTAACCACCAGGGGAGCTGCACGATTGGCAGCCCCGCCAACAGTCTGTCTGTTTTTCGTCTTTTTTTGTTATTTTTAGCACATTTAATAATTGTAGTAATATATCTTTATTGTCATTGCACAGAGGTACAACGAGATTTGGGATGCAACTTTCATCCGATGTAATAACTTAATTAGCTAAAAATGTAGACACCCAGAGAAACAAGATTAAAATAACAGTTAAAGCAGTATAAAGTGCAAATAGGTCTGTGGGGGGGGGGGAACACTCAGAAGGGCCGGTTCAGAGCAGCTATAGCTCTGGGGATTAAGCTGTTCCTAAGTCTGAAGGTGCGGGCGTAGAAGGCCTTGTAACGTCTGCCGGATGGTAGAAGTTCGAACAGACTATTGCAAGGGTGTGAGGAGTCTTTATGAATGCTGATGGCCTTCCTGAGGCACTGTGTATAGTAGATGCCCTTCAAGGCTGGTAGCTGTGTCCCAATTATCTTCTGTTTGTAAATGTTTTCCGGCTTGTTTTATGTGGGGGGAGGCGGAGGATGTCGGGGGAAAATAATTTATTTCGTTGACAGAGACATTTTACAACAATGCTAAATTTGCAGTATTAATCAAATTTATTAACTATTAACAGTATTAATCCAACTGATTGGAGAGGCACATAGTGTGAGATTGTCCCCACTTTGATTTGCTTTTACAGAATGCAGAATGGTATTGTCGAGGTTCCTACACATTTATGAAACTTTAGTTTAGTTTAGAGATACAGCGCGGAAACAGGCCCTTCGGCCCACCGAGTCCGCGCCGACCAGCGATCCCTGTACTCTAGCACTATCCTACACACTAGGGACAATTTATAATCTTTACCAAAGGCAATTAACCTACAAACCTGTGCGCCTTTGGAGTGTGAGAGGAAACTGGAGCACCCGGAGAAAACCCACAAGGTCACAGGTAGAACGTACAAACTCCTTATAGACAGCTGTATCTGATGCTCCATCTGATGCCATGCTACTGCCATTTTAAGACCCAGATCACATCGTGAAGCTGGAAAACCAAGCGGTTGCTGAAGTATTTACCCAGGCCCACAAAATGAAATTAAAATTTCCTCGGGCTGTTTTTCTCCATAGCACGTCTCTGGTTAACTCACTGAATAATATCATAAATAAATGAGGTTCTGCAGGAATGCAGTCTGTTCAATTGCATATATGAATTCTATCTGTGAGTTTCAATAGGGCTCGAGTCTATGTCGCCAGTCACTAGTTTGGGTTTGACAGTGACCTACTGTCTAAAATAGGTGATCTCTCCAATCATCTTGTAAAAATTGTGTGGGAAGGAAATGCAGATGCTGGTTTACACCGAGGACAGATACAAAAAGCTGGAGTAACTCAGCAGGTCAGTCAGTATCTCTGGAGAAAAGGAATATGTAATGTTTTAGTTTGTGACTTCTTCAGACTGAGAGTCAGGGGAGAGGGAAAACAAGAGATATATAGAAGGTACATAGAATAAATGAATGGAATCAGTGATGATCAAGGAAAGGTGGAGTCCACTTGCTAGTTACAACACGACCTGTACCACACGGTGGTGACTGAGCCAAAATGATTTTCAGGAAAGGGGACACAAAGTGTTGGAGTAACTCAGCGGGTCAGGCATGAATTAGTGACATTTTGGCATGGGAAGCCTGCAGCAGGCTGACCTGAAACATCCAAAGATGTTGCCTGCCACTGAGTTACTCCAGCACTTTGTGTCCTTTCGAGTAGACCAGCATCTGCAGTTCTTTGTATCTCCATTTTCAGGAAGCAACGTTCAAATAAGCTCCAAGCAGATCAGTTTCAGTTTAGTTTATTGTCACGTGTACCGAGGTACAGTGAAATGCTTTTGTCGCATGCCATGCAGTCAGCAGAAAGACAATACATGATTACAATTGAGCCATTTACAGTGTATAGATACATGGTAAGGGAACAATGGTTATTCATGGTAAAGCCAGCAAAGTCCAATCAAGGATAGCCCGAGGATCACGAAGGAGGTAGATAGCAGTCCAGCACTGCCCTATGGTCGTGGTAGGATGATTCAGTTGCCTGATAACAGCTGGGAAGAAACTGGGAAGAATCTTCTCAGTCGGCTCGTTGTAGATTTTTAATTTACTGCAAGAATATTGACTGAATCAGGAAATAAATTTCCTCTGGAGCGAAAAACAAATAAGTTAATTGTATGTTTTAGGTCGCTTGAATCCTGCCCATTTTTTCCACATGAATCTGAAGTGATCTCATGCACAACGTGTACCATTGTTGGTGGTTGACATAATTAGTTGTTTGGTATCTTCTTAAATGTTTGAATATATTGATGTAATGTGCATGTTTAGGCATCTGATGTCAGGACGGGGGGGGGGAGTTCCCCCCCACCCGCCACGGGTACCATGTAATCCCGTGCTACCCTCTCCATGCTCGGATAGTCGGTGACTAAACCGTCTCCCCCACCTGGTTTGCCAGGTGAGGAGGGGGCTGTGGACCCCCAGCAGGATCAAAAACAAGACCTGACAACGGCCATCCACACTGCAGTAGAAGTTGCGATCACTGTCGTACCTGGCATTGTGAGGAATGATGATAAAGCACACTCACCAAAATCCTAGACTTCCAGTGGTGTAAGTCCGCAGGAACTGGAGGACAGAGATGTGTGGTGCCTCTGTCACCGTTCCCGTCGGAAACCAGCACCACTGCATTGCTAATGTTTTCAACGATGATGAATGAATGAAGGAATGAATGCATGTTTACAAGTTTGAATCTGCAGAGGTGAAATCTCTGTTCACAACAATTAATATGGTATGGTAGTTTATTTGTCGCATGTACCGAGGTACAGTGAAATTCATTTTTGTACAAAGTTCAGTGCAAGTATTACTATACATAAAGACTTAGATACATATTAGATAAGCATCACAGATACAGTACAAATGTATACACTGAGGCAGTATACAGAGTGCCCAGTTTGGCTCCATTTTCAAGTGCAGGGATCTTGACCTGACCATGTAGGTCTGTTGTCATGGCGACGTTGCAGGGTCGGCCTGGCCAAGCGTAGCCGTGGTGTCCTCCGCCACTGCTCTGCTGCTGCAGGCCGCGTGCGGTCCACGGCTCAGCCTCGGGGAGCGGTGCCCGGTCCAGCCAAGCCCCAGGCTGCTGCAGGGCCTCCGACCGTTGAGGCCTGTGCACTCCTTCCCGCAGCCGGTCGGCTCACCGGCCTTCCAGGTGGGCTCCCGTGGGTTCTCTATCTGCAGCGGGCGTGCCGGGCCTACCGGGCGGGTTTCGTTCCGCGGCGCAGTTGTTCGGCTTGTGAGTCGGGCCCACCGGGCAGGCAAGTCCTCAGTCCCCGGTCCACGGGCCATGCAGCTACCCGGGATACATGAGGGAATGCGGACTGGCGGGGCAGTCACGGTGGCGCAGCGGTAGAGTTGCTGCTTAACAGCGCCAGAGACCCGGGCTTGATCCTGACCATAGATGCAGTCTGTATGGAGTTTGTACATTCTCCCCGTGACCTGCATGGGTTTTCTCCGGGAGCTCAGGTTTCCTCCCACACTCCAAAGACGTACATATTTGAAGGCTAACTGGCTTGGTAAAATTGTAAATTTACCCTAGTATGTGTTGAATAGTGTTAGTGTGCGGGGATCGTGGACTCGATGGGCCTAAGGGTCTGTTTCCACGCTGTACCTCTAATCTAATCTAAGAATGGACTGTCATTGAAGGAGATAACACATACTCAATACGCCAAATGGCTGTGTCATTGCTGGGGTCATTTCTGATTGTATGGCATATAATTAAAAAATATATATATTTTTAGACATTATAAATGTGTTACTTCAACTGAAAAGAATATTCAATATTCTTCTGTGACAGAAAACTGTCCTTTCACAACGCGTGTGGAGTATAGGTTGACAATTGACCTTTAGTATTCCTAGTCATTGGTGGTTACATTTTAATAAGAGTACGGACTGCCAAAAGCACAGTGTACAAGACACTGAGCTTCAGGTGCCACTGCGTTTGGGTGCTGTCTTCTACGCGGATTTAAGTCCATGGGAAAAATATGATAACCATCTAAACTGGTGCAAAGACAGCAGAACAACCACTGTTTCAGCAGAGGATCCAAATGTTCTGTTTCCTTTCCCTTTCTTCTTGTCAAGATTTCTAACCATGTGCCAAATTGACTTCATTTGAAGTTCAAATTGTGGCATATTCCAGACGCAATGAAAACAAAGTGCGTGCCCTGTTTAATGGGCAACTGCATGTGTCACCGATAAATTCCTTTTATTGAGGGTAGAGTCGCTGCCTCACAGCGAATCCAGCGCCGGAGACCCTTGTTCATTCCTGACTACGGGGTGCTGTCTGTACGGAGTTTGTACGTTCTCCCCGTGGTCAGACCACGGTGGTCTGCGTGGGTTTTCTCCGAGATCTTCGGTTTCCTCCCACACTCCAAAGACGTACAGGTTTGTAGGTTAATTGGCTTGGTAAATGTAAAAAAGTGTCCCTAATGGGTGTAGGATGGTGTTAATGTGCAGGGATCGCTGTTCAACGCGGACCCGGTGGGCCGAAGGGCCTGTTTCCGCGCTGTATCTCTAAATTAAAAGTTGCAAGAGAATGGGATTGAGAGGGAACGTTAGATCAGCCATGAACGAATGGTGGAGTAGACTAGATGGGCTGAATGGCCCAATTCTGCTCCCATGACTACTTATGATTACTTGGAAAAGAATGCCATTCATCACGTGACCAGTGGGAATGCAACTCCAGCGATGTATTGCTGTTTAAAAAGCTAAAATGACACGAGTCCAAACAAATTAGCAAGCATTCAAAGCCCAGCCAGCTAGGAAAACAAATTAATATTAATCACCTTCAGAACTCTCGATGAGCATACTAAAGAAAACACAGAGAAATGCCAAAGCCAAGTCTGTTTTGTTAGACAAATTATAATTTTAATTGCACACATAATTGATAATGCTCTGTGTGTTAATTATGAAAATATGAAACTACTTTCAAGGTCATTTAAGTAGTATTAAATTCTGCCAAAATTATAAGTTGTAATGAGAAGTTAATTAATCCCTCACATCAGTCTAGCCAGCACTTGCAATCCGAAAACATTTGAACACTATTAAGGTAGGAACTTGTTAATCGTGGTATATTGCATTTTTTTTAAATAATCACCTGGCATATTGTTGCTCAAATATTTACAAGAGACTTTAATTGCACATACATTTAGCCATGCATTTGACATATAATTGTCACTTAACCACCATGATCAAATAAATTCCTTGCTTTATTTCTGGCTAAACCTTATGTATTTTTCATCACATACCTGCCATTTCAACTGAATCTTTAATTCTCGGACTGCATCCCAAATCTTGCCTGGAGACATCTTAAAATGATCAATTAATGGTCTGTTATTCCTGCACTCAACCAAACTGTTATTCACATTTTTGATTTTACACAGATTGCCCAAGGTTTAAGGGATTTTTCATTTTGTTGGCAAATCACAACTTAAGTCTCTGAGTAAAGACTATGGGGGGGGGGGGGGGGGGGGGGGTAAAACTGGACAGAATAGCACACGCATTTGGGCACCGCGACAGCCTACACTCATTTAAATTGTCATTGATTGTGAATGTGCATGCATTTGTGGCATGCCTCTCCACGTGACATTGGTGATGGTATGCGTGAGCTAAACACAGGCCAAATACAGAGTAAGATAACCATATAACCATTACAGCACGGAAACAGGCCATCTCGGCCCTTCAAGTCCGTGCCGAACATTTTTTTTTAATTAAAAAATCTTCCCCCTAGTCCCATCTACCTGCTCTCAGACCATAACCCTCCATTCCTTTCCCGTCCATATACCCATCCAATCTATTTTTAAAGGATAAAATCGAACCAGCCTCCACCACTTCCACTGGAAGCTCATTCCACACAGCTACCACTCTCTGAGTAAAGAAGTTGTATTGTATTGTTATTGTATTGTATATCTTTATTGTCATTTCCTGAGTATTCGCATACCCAGAGGAAACAAAAAAAACGTTCCTCAACCAGTGTCCATTTCAGTGTGCAGTAAAAAATAAATAGAAGTAAAAATACATATATCATGAACAAATTCACACTCTACTCTACTAAACATCAACAGGCGTTCCGATCGGCAGCGGCACGACAGTGGCTCTGCTGCAGTGTGTCCAGGTTGGTGGTTGGTGCACGATACTTTGGCAGGGGACAAAGTTCCCCTAATGTTACCCCTAAACTTCTGTCCCTTAATTTTCAAGTCATGTCCCCTTGTTTGAATCTTCCCTACACTCAATGGAAAAAGCTTATCCACGTCAACTCTGTCTAACCCGCTCATAATTTTAAAGACCTCTATCAAGTCCCCTCTTAACCTTCTGCGCTCCAAAGAATAAAGACCTAACTTGTTCAACCTTTCTCTGTAACTTAGTTGCTGAAACCCAGGCAACATTCTAGTAAATCTCCTCTGTACTCTCTCTATTTTGTTGACATCCTTCCTATAATTAGGCGACCAAAATTGTACTCCATACTCCAGAATTGGCCTCACCTTGTACAATTTTAACATTACTTCCCAACTTCTATATTCAATGCTCTGATTTATAAAGGCCAGCACACCAAAAGTTTTCTTTACCACCCTATCTACATGAGATTCCACCTTCAGGGAACTATGCACAGTTATTCCTAGATCCCTCTGTTCAACTGCATTTCTCAATTCTCTACCATTTACCATGTAGTCCTATTTTGATTTGTCCTGCCGAGATGTAGTACCTCACATTTATCAGCATTAAACTCCATCTGCCATCTTTCAGCCCACTCTTCCAAATGGCCTAAATCTCTCTGTAGACTTTGAAAATCTACTTCATTATCCACCACACCACCTATCTTAGTATCATCTGCATACTTACTAATCCAATTTTCCACACCATCATCCAGATCATTGATGTACATGACAAACAACAGTGGACCCAACACAGACCCCTGAGGCACCCCACTAGTCACCGGCCTCCAACCTGACAAACAGCCATCCACCATTACTCTCTGGCATCTCCCATTCAGCCACCGTTGAATCCATCTTGCTACTCCACCATTAATACCCAACAATTTAATCTTCTTAACCAACCTTCCATGAGGAACCTTGTCAAAGGCCTTACTGAAGTCCATATAGACAACATCCACTGCTTTACCCTCATCAATTTCCCTAGTAACCTCTTAGAAAAATTCTAGAAGATTAGTCAAACATGACCTTCCAGGCACAAATCCATGTTGACTGTTCCTAATCAGACCCTGCTTATCCAGATGCTTATATATATTATCTCTAAGTATCCTTTCCATTAATTTGCCCACAACTGACGTCAAACTAACAGGTCTATAATTGCTAGGTTTACTCTTAGAACCCTTTTTAAACAACGGAACAACATGCGCAGTACGCCAATCCTCCGGCACTATTCCCGTTTCAAATGACATTTGAAATATTTCTTTTATAGCCCCTGCTATTTCTACACTAACTTCCCTCAATGTCCTCGGGAATATCCTGTCAGGACCTGGAGACTTATCCGTTTTCATATTTTTCAAAAGTGTCCGCACCTCCTCTTCTTTGAATCTCATAGTTTCCATTGCTACTCTGCTTGTTTCCCTTACCTCACATAATTCCATATCCTTCTCCTTGGTGAATACCGAAGAAAAGAAATTGTTCAATATCTCCCCCATCTCTTTTGGCTCTGCAGATAGCTGTCCACTCTGACTCTCTAATGGACCAATTTTATTCCTTGTTATCCTTTTGCTATTAATATAGCTGTAGAAACCCTTTGGATTTACTTTCACCTTACTTGCCAAAGCAACCTCATATCTTCTTTTAGCTTTTCTAATTTCTTTCTTAATATTCTTTTTACATTCTTTATACTCCTCAAGCACCTCATTTACTCCATGCTGCCTATAATTATTGTAGATCTCTCTCTTTTTCCGAACCAAGTGTCCAATTTCCCTTGAAAACCATGGCTCTTTCCATTTTTTACTATTTCCTTTCAACCGAACAGGGACATAAAGATTCTGTACTCTTAAAATTTCACCCTTAAATGTCCTCCATTTTTCTTCTACATCCTTCCCATAAAACAACATGTCCCAATTCACTCCTTTTAAATCCTTTCGCATCTCCTCAAAGTTAGCCTTTCTCCAAACAAAAATCTCAACCCTAGGTCCAGTTCTGACCCTCTCCATAATTATATTGAAACTAATGGTATTGTGATCACTGGACCCGAAGTGCTCCCTGACGCTTACCTCTGCCACAGGAGGTCCAGCACTGCCCCTTCTCTAGTAGGTACCTCTATGTATTGCTGCAAAAAACTATCCTGCATACAAACTCCAAACCATCCAGCCCTTTTACAGAATGTGTTTCCCAGTCTATGTGTGGAAAATTGAAATCTCCCAAAATCACTACCTTGTGCTTACTACTAATATCTGCTATCTCATTACATATTTGCTCTTCCAATTTTCACTCCCCATTTGGCGGTCTATAATACACCCCTATAAGTGTTGCTACACCTTTCCCATTTCTCAGCTCCACCCAAATAGCCTCCCTAGACGAGCCCTCTAATCTATCCCGACAAAGCACTGCTGTAATATCTTCCTTGACAAGCAATGCAACACCCCTACCTCTTTCCCCTCCAATTCTATCACCCCTGAAGCAACGAAATCCTGGAATATTTAGTTTCCAATCACAGCCCTCCTGCAACCATGTTTCACTGATCGCCACAACATCATACTTCCAGGTGTCAATCCAGACTCTAAGCTCATCCACCTTTCTTACAATGCTCCTAGCATTAAAATATACACATTTAAGAAACCCACCACCACTTATTCTCTGTTTATTAACTTTGTCAATCATACACCACACTGTGCCTTTGAAGTCAGCCCAAGGAACTGCAGGTGCTGGCATCTTGAGCCAAAAAATTCAGCGGATCACAATCACACCATAATCAGTCTGAAGAAGAGTCCCGATCTGAAATGTTACCTATCCATGTAGAAAAAAGGAACTGCAGGTGCTAGTTCGCAAAAAAAAAGACACAAAGTGCTGGAATAACTCAGCGGCTCAAGCAGTATCTCTGGAGAACACGGATAGGCGATGTTTCAGATTGGGAAGGGTCCCTGAGTTACTCCGGCACTTTGTGCCTTTTTATGTCAGCAATCCATGTTCTCCAGAGATGTTTTCTGACCCATTGAGTTACTCCAGCAATATGCGTGTTTTTTTTTGTAAACTAGCATCTGCAGTTCCTTGTGCCTCCAGTATAAAAATACCGTAAGCTTCAGACATGAGAACATATGCTCAAAGGCAGAACTCCCCCAAGCCGGGAAACTTTCAATAAAAAGAGTTTGTGCAGAAGGTGAACCTTGTATTCTGTATGAATTCCTGCCATCTGCAACCTCATCAAGGAATAACGTATAAAGTGTCAATGGATCCGTAAGGATGTCCATATTGAAATCTGCTGCCTGCTCCAGTTACAACTGCAACTAAATATCAGGGCGAGGATCACATTACTATTGGCTGTCAAGGTGACTGTGGCATTAAACACTTGCGTGTGTTTCCTTCCAAGCTGGAGAGCGGGTGAGTTGCAGCATCTGAGTTTCCCATCCATCATTTCATAAGATCACTCAACCTTTCTATTAAAAGTGAGCTGATAACATTACTTTCTCTTTGGCTGGAGAGAAGCAGAGAGCGCACGCATGCAGCTTTGTGTGAATTGCCAACTTCCCCATCCTGCAAAGTACCACAACTGTCACGTTGGAAAAGCTCCAAGCTCTGCAAATTGGTGCCGGTCTTTTCCTCGCTCCTTGACGTTCAATTTAGTTTTTCTATTCACTGAGCACAACTGACAGCCTAATTCTGGAGACTGCTCCATTGAAATCCTCATTTATGTTCACAGCAGCAGTCCTTATCCAACTGTGAGCTGGCATCTACATCCTCTTTCTTCCTGCCATGACTCTGCACCAATGTCACACCATGTGCCTCCTTAGGTGTTGGTTAAATTACACAAGATTAATATCTAAGCTGGTGGTCGTAAGTGTGCATTGCCAGGTGAGATTGCAGCTCATTGCTATCTGAAATGAAGAATAAATTGATAAGCTTTTAATGTGGGAGGTTAAAGAAAGTAAAATACATGGGAACAGCGTCAAACGGTTATAAATCTGAAGAGAATATGGATGAAGAGGTGTTAGAGTCACAGAGTCATACAGCATGGAAACAGGCCCTTCGACGCAATGCATCCATGCCGACCAAGATACCACAACGAAGCTAGTCCCATTTCTCCGTATTTGGTCTATATCCCTCTAAACCTTCCCTATCCATGTATCTGCTCAGGTTGTAGAAAGTTACGAGAATAATTTACTTGTTCACTTGATTCCAAGGTAAACCAATCTCTTCTGCCTGTACGTGATCCACGTTTATCTATTCCCAGCATATCCCTGTGTGTGTCTATCTAAAATCCTCTTCCACGGCCCTATTGTATCTGCCTCCACCACCACCCCTGGCAGCAGGTTCCAGGCACCCACTGCTCCCTGTCCCACAAGTAAGTTCGACAACCTCCTGATGTTTTCATTCATGCACTATGTGCCTACCCTTAATTGTCCGTATACAAGTGAGAAGGAACCATTTTAAACTGCTGCAGTCCTTCTGATGAAGAATCTTCCACAGTGCTGTTTGGTGTTTTTAGATTTCTACACACCAATGAAAAGGTATTCTTGGACAAGTTAGAACCGCTGATCCAATCTGCGGGTGGCGGTGGCTCAGAGCACCCACTTTCCTTGCCCATCTCCTTGGTGTCGCTTGTGGAAGCTCGTGGAATTGCCACAGACGGCTATGGAGTCCAAGACATTGGGTATTTTTCAAATGGAGATTAATAGGTTCTTGATTAGTAATGGACCTGTCCCACTTAGGCGATTTTTTGGGGCGACTGCTGCAAAGTTTTCAACGTTGAAAATTTTTCGGCAACAGTGGGGACAATGTTTGCTGTCGTAGGTTGTCGTAGGTCGATGTAGGTGTCATAGGTGAATTCCATTAAAACTAGTCCCTGGCAGTCGCCTAAAGAGTCGCCTAAGTGGGACAGGCCCATTAGGGTGCCAAAGGTTACGGGGAGGAGGCAGGAGATTGGGGTTGAGAGGGAAAAATAGATCACCCATGATCGAATGGCAGAGTTGACTCAAAGGATCGAATGGCCTATTTCTGCTACTATATTCTATGGTCTTCTGGTGGGCTAGGGAGGTGTTACTGTACTAGTTTGATGCCGAGCTTCTTAAAATAGACAGGAAAAAGGACGTGGAGTGAAGATAAGATTCACTTATTAGCGAATACCCAATCTCAGATCACATCTATAATAAACTTTTTTATGTAGCTACTCTGACTAAGATTATCCTCCATGATAGCTCGATCCTGGCGTCGGGTGCTGACTGCGTGGAGTTTGCATATTCTCCCTGGAAGGCTGTAACAGTGTGGGTTTCAATAGACAATAGGTGCAGGAGTAGGCCATTTGGCCCTTCGAGCATTGAATGTGATCATGGCTGATCATCCCCAATCAGTACCCCGTTCCTGCCTTCTCCCCATATCCCCTGACTCCGCTATTTTTAAGAGCCCTATCTAGCTCTCTCTTGAAAGCATCCAGAGAACCTGCCTCCACCGCCCTCTGAGGCAGAGAATTCCACAGACTCACCACTCTCGCTGAGAAAAAGTGTTTCCTCGTCTCCGTTCTAAATGGCTAACTCCTTATTCTTAAACTGTGGCCCTTGGTTCTGGACTCCCCCAACATCGGGAACATGTTTCCTGCCTCTAGTGTGTCCAAGCCCTTAACAATCTTATATGTTTCTATGAGATACCCTCTCATCCTTCTAAACTCCAGAGTGTATAAGCCCAGCTACTCCATTCTCTCAGCATATGACAGTCCCGCCATCCCGGGAATTAACCTTGTAAACCTATACTGTATTCCCTCAATAGCAAGAATGTCCTACCTCAAATTAGGGGACCAAAACTGCACACAATACTCCAGGTGTGGCCTCACTAGGGCTCTGTACAACTGCAGAAGGACCTCTTTGCTCCTATATTCGATTCCTCTTGTTATAAAGGCCAACATGCCATTCGCTTTCTTCACTGCCTGCTGTACCTGCATGCTTACTTTCATAGACTGATGTACAAGGTCCTGTTGTACTTCCCCTTTTCCCAACTTGATGCTATTTCCACCGAGTGCTCCAGTTTTCTTCCACATCTGAAAGACATGCGGGTTTGTAGGTAGATTGGCCTCTGCAACATTGCTCCTAGTGTTTATAGAGAGTGGATGTGAAAGTAGAATAACATAGGACTGGTGTGAACGGATGAGCGATGATCAGTGTGGTCCCGGTGGTCTGAAGGGCCTGTTTTCCTTGCTAACTGCTGGGTGGTATCTTTCAATCAATTCAACTAGACTACTCACGAGTTACTTTGTACTTAACTCTCATTTCCCAGCCAAGGTGTCATGATGGCTCCTGTTATTCTAATAATAAAATGCACTGATCTCTACTGTGGAATGATTGTTTAAAGATCCACTGTTCCCAAATGCTCAATGGTAACCATCTTTGCCGACAGGTCTGGGGTAAAGATAATTGTCTTTCAGCGTATGGTTTAAAAAACAGGTCATTGCACCAGCCTTCACATGTGGCTATATTGCCTGCAGCCAATACCTTTTAAAGCTATGACAATTCGCATTGGTTTGAAGCATAACACTTACAAATAAATTCAACTCAAACCACCAAAAATAATTAAATTCCATAAATATGACAATTGGCTTGGTCTTTATGGGAAATTTCGATCTGTTAAGGGAAAACTAAATAGCCAAGCGCGAGGAAATTGAATTTCCCGTGGACAGATTTTTGCAATGGAAATGTCTTGAGAGTTAACCTCGGGGTCAGAAAATACGTAAAAGAAAAGAACTTCTCAGAAACGTCTTAAAAATATGTGCAGTAAAAACATCAGCAAATCTCCCCATCTCATGTGTGAGAAATTTATTACATCCAGCATAGCCCTATTTCTATTTTACAAGGGCCATTCTTCTCATGAATCACAACATTTCCATTCCAATTTCCTGTGTCTAGCTGCCATATGCATGCTGGATATCCTCTAGAAATTCTGCCAGAAAGAAGAACAAATTATTTCAACCAAAATGTTAAAATTGTCAAAACATTTATTTCAGCGTACTCAGTGGTGTGCATTGATTGATTGATTGATTGAAAGAGACAGCATGGAAACAGGCCCTTCGGCCCACCGATTCCTCGCCAACCACTATAACTAGTTCTATGTTATTTCACTTTCACATCCATTCCCTACACATTAGGGGCAATTTTACACAGGCCAATTAACGTACAAACCTGCATGTCTTTGTGATGTGGGAGAAAACCAGAGCACTCGGAGAAAGCCTGCGCGGTCACACAGAGAATGTGCAAACTCCACACAGGCAGCACCCGTGGTCGGGATCGAACCCTCATCTCGGGTGCTGTAAGCACTGTAAAAGCAGCGACTCTCCCGCTGCGCCACCGTGCTGCCCTGTGATTTTGAGAATCTTGGACCAGTGCAGATAAATGATGACACTTTTGTGTTTAGTGGCCATCATTCCTGCGTAAAATCTGGACCAATGCATTTTAATGTCTGGATGGGAGATTAAAGGCTCCCTATGATGTGAGCATCATACCAAATGGAAAACAATAGAGAATAGGTGCAGGAGTAGGCCACTTGGCCCTTCGAACCAGCACCACCATTCAATGTGATCATGGCTGATCATCCCCAATCAGTACCCCGTTCCTGCCTTCTCCCCATATCCCCAGACTCCGCTATTTTTAAGAGCCCTATCTAGCTCTCTCTTGAAAGCATCCAGAGATCCTGCCTCCACCGCCCTCTGAGGCAGAGAATTCCACAGACTCACCATTCTCTGTGAGAAAAAGTGTTTCCTTGTCTCCATTCTAAATGGCTTACTCTTTATTCTTAAACTGTGGCCCCTGGTTCTGGACTCCCCCAACATCGGGAATATGTTTCCTGCCTCTAGCATGTCCAAGCCCTTAACAATCTTATATGTTTCAATGAGATATCCTCTCATCCTTCTAAACTCCAGAGTGTACAAGCCCAGCTGCTCCATTCTCTCAGCATATGACAGTCCCGCCATCCCGGGAATTAACCTTGTAAACCTACGCTGCACACCCTCAATAGCAAGAATGTCCTTCCTCAAATTAGGGGACCAAAACTGCACACAATACTCCAGGTGTGGTCTCACTAGGGCTCTGTACAACTGCAGAAGGACCTCTTTGCTCCAATATTCGATTCCTCTTGTTATAAAGGCCAACATGCCATTCGCTTTCTTCACTGCCTGCTGCACCTGTAAAACGCAATAGTAAATGTAAATAGAATGAAGACACAGGGAAACTGCCGATGGTGGAATCTTGAGTCAAACGCAAAGTGCCGGAGTAACTCAGCGGGTCATGCAGCATTACCAGAGAGAATGTGCTCCCTCCATAGATGCTGTCTGACCCACTGAGTTTCTCCAGCATTTTGTGCTTTGCAGGTGTTCTTATCAAGTCCACATCACAAGATTAGGAATTGTTCAGCCAGAACTTCTCGTCATCTGCATACAATTGCGTCTCGTGCTTCTTGTGCGTGGTGGTGGAAACAGGGCCTCGACGTGAACGCTCTTTCCTTGACCTCGTTTTGCAGGTAAATGTACATTTCTCCTCACTTTTAAAGGTGGGAGAATGCTTTGCCAAACAGCTTCAAACTCATTTATTCCCATTGGTACTTTACCCAATTCAGAACTCAAAGTAGAAATGTATTAGTAAATTAATGGATGGTCCGCTCGTGGGGTGGGCGTGCACATACTTATGAAGCTGAAGAATAGAATTACCAATAAAATGACAGCCTGTCAAACTGTGTTTGTGGAACCAATCCCTTAAGCGGGGATTTGGATGACAAGTTCTCTTAATAAAAAGCATAAAATATTAATGCCTATTGCAATATCACATTAATGGGATTTTATGCTATTAAAAAATTAGAATGTCTTCGGGCCTTAGAATAATATTATTTCATTGTTCAAATGAATACAATATTGAAAATCCGATAATGTTGAAAGAAAAAAAATCTGGAAATGTGTTTTGGTTTTTGCCATTGTATAAACGTCACCTCTACTTTGGAGACTATATTGACCTGTAAAGTGGGCCTCTGGTAACTATTATTCCACGTGCACAGTGGCGCAGCGGTAGAGCTGCTATCTCACAGCGCCAGATACCCAGTTCGTACCTGACCTTGGGTGCTGTCTGTGTGGAGTTGGTACACTGTGATCACGTGGGTTTTCCACAGGTTCTCTGTTTTTTTTCCCACATCTCAAAGACGTGCTGGTTTGTAGGTTAATTGGCTTCTGTAAATTGCCCCTAGTGTGCAGGGAGTGGAAGAGAAAGTGGTATAACGTCGAACGTTGACCACCCGGTTCAAGAACAGCTTCTCCCCAACATCGTCAGGCTCTTGAACACCACACAATGCTAACCTCAACAATGTAATTCCATGAATTGTCATCGGGAGACTGCCCGTCTTCCAACGACTTTGGGGCTTTTATGCACCAGTGTTGTGGTTATTAATTTAATGATTTTAAAAAACTGTGTATTAATCTGTGTGTATTTTGTTTAAATATCGTGTTATGCAGCTGCAAGAAAGAATTTCATTGTAAAGGGCCTGTCCCACTTTCACGACCTAATTCACAACCTCTGCCGAGTTTGCCCTTGACTCATACTCGCAGCATGGTCGTCACGAGGTGGTAGGTGATTGTAGGTAGGTCGTGATGCTAGTCGTAGGTACTCGTGGCATCAAGTAGGTTGGGGCGCTTTTCTAGCCTGATGAAAAATGTCCACAAGTAAAAAAGGTTGTGAATTAGGTCAATAGACAATAGGTGCAGGAGTAGGCCATTCGGCCCTTTGAGCCAGCACCGCCATTCAATGTGATCATGGCTGATCATCCCCAATCAGTACCCCGTTCCTGCCTTCTCCCCATATCCCCTGACTCCGCTATATTTAAGAGCCCAATCTAGCTCTCTCTTGAAAGCATCCAGAGAACCCGCCTCCACCGCCCTCCACAGACTCACCACTCTCTGTGAGAAAATGTGTTTCCTCGTCTCCGTTCTAAATGGCTTACTCTTTATTCTTAAACTGTGGCCCCTGGTTCTGGACTCCCCCAACATCAGGAACATGTTTCCTGCCTCTATCGTGTCCAAACCCTTAACAATCTTATATGTTTCAATGAGATACCCTCTCATCCTTCTAAACTCCAGAGTGTACAAGCCCAGCTGCTCCATTCTCTCAGCATATGACAGTCCCGCTATCCCGGGAATTAACCTTGTAAACCTGCGCTGCACTCCCTCAATAGCAAGAATGTCCTTCCTCAAATTAGGGGACCAAAACTGCACACAATATTCCAGGTGTGGTCTCACTGGGGCTCTGTACAACTGCAGAAGGACCTCTTTGCTCCTATATTCGATTCCTCTTGTTATAAAGGCCAACATGCCATTCGCTTTCTTAACTGCCTGCTGTACCTGCATGCTTACTTTCATAGACTGATGTACAAGGACCCCCAGATCCCGTTGTACTTCCCCCTTTCCCAAATTGATGCCATTTAGATAGTAAATGGTCGTGAAAGTAGAACAGGCCCTTTATGTTAGCAGTACAAATAAAAATGAAACACACTTGCATTAGAAGTTAGTGGAGTGTTGGGGAGTGATATGGCATCAGGGATACTGATTAATTAAATCAGATATGTAATTGAGGTGCTATCAGTTCTTTCGGATAGACATAAAAGATTCTGCTGAAGACCATTAGAAGGAGTTACCCCTTGTTGTCCTCCATCAATATTTGGAACACACCCTCATTTATTATCATGTTACTGATTGTGGTCATTTCTGACTGGTCGACATACAACCTACAATGTACAATAATTCTACATTGGCGAGACCGAGCGCAGGCCTGGCGATCGCTTCGCCCAACGCCTCCGCACAGTTCGCATTAACCAACCCGATCTCCTGGTGGCTCAGCACTTCAACTCCCCCTCCCATTCCGTATCCGACCTTTCTGTCCTGGGCCTCCTCCATGGACAGAGTGAGTCCCACCGCAAATTGGAGGAGCAGCACCTCATATTTCGCTTGGGCAGTTTACACCCCAGCGGTATGAACATTGACTTTTTCAATTTCAGGTAGTCCTTGCTTTCTCCCTCCTTCCCCTCACCTTCCCAGCTCTCCCACAGCCCACGGTCTCCGCCTCTTCCTTTCTTCTTCCCGCCCCCCCCACCCCCACATCAGTCTGAAGAAGGGTCTCGAACCGAAACGTCACTTATTCCTTCGCTCCATAGATGCTGCCTCACCCGCTGAGTTTCTCCAGCATTTTGGTCTACCTTCAATAATGTAATGACAGTTCAAGAAATAATTTAGATTGTCCAGCGTGTGTGAATAATGCTATATAAATGCACATTTGCTTTTGAGAACAATGGCTACAGTGCCTTGGATGCATTTTCTAAAGTGTTGTCATCATAGGAGGATGACAAGGACATTGCCTGGACTCGAGGAACAGAGCTAAAGGGAGAGATTGGACAAACAGACTTTATCCTGAGGATACTTTATCCAGAGGCTAAAGGGTGATCTTATAGAGGTGCATAAAATTATGAAGGGGAATTGATAGGGTGAACACACAGTATTTTACTCGGGGTCGGAGCATCATAGGTTTAAGATGAGAGGGGAAAGATTTAATAGGAACCTGAGGGGCAACTTTTAGACCAAGAGGATGGCGGGTATATGGAATGAGCTGCCAGAGGAGGTAGTTGAGACACGTACTGTAACAGCGTTTAAAAGTCACTTTGACTTTGGATAACAAAAGTTTGGAGGGATAGGGGCTAAACACAGGCTAATAGGACTAGAATGGATGGGGCATCTTGATCGGCATGGATGTTGGGCTGAAGGGCCTGTTTCCGTGCTGTATGACTATGTTTATGTTGTGTGGTGTACCTGCTTTCTACTAAAATTCCTGGTGCATTTTCCTTTCTGCATGTTGCTTAAACAAATGGCATTTTATGCAGTTATCATTAGGGCTGTTATAAGGAAAATGGAGTATTGTATGGGGAGGAAAAAGTGCATGGTGATATTTTAGACCACTTAGCTTTGCGATCATAATACTTGATCCAAAAAACAGCCCACTGAGTAATTTCCATATCTTTGAAATCCATTCTCGTCTCACGATTAAAAATAATTTTTTGATACAAAAACCTTGTCAAAGTATTTAATACTTGGACAGGACTAAAACTCTGTGGAAAAGGAAAACAAAAGAGGAACTCAAAGGGCCTGTCCCACTTGCCGATTTTTTTTTCGGCGACTGCCTGCGTCATATCAGTGTCGCTAAAAGATTTTGAACATTTCAAAATCCAGCGGCGACAAAACAAATGTTGCGACACTTGAAAAAACACCGCGCGTCCTACGTCATCACACCGCGTCACCGCCGTATCATACCGCATATTTTTCAGTGTCCTGATACGTCAGTCAATGATACCGGCAGTCGCCGAAAAAATCGGCATGTGGGACAGGCCCTTGACTGTTTGGCTGACTGTTCATTTCACCCATACATAACCCCCCTTTAAGTAGTCATTAATAGTTTTCAGAAGGTTCTCTTTAATCTAACCATTGTTGAATTCTCCGTTTACCATATTTTTTTTCCAGTTTTCGCACTACCAATCAATGATCTCAGCTATACTTAATTTAGCTTTCTGGTAATGCATTAAATATATGTTCTCTGTTTCTCTGGGGCATGATTTCCCATAATAACACTCTTCCAATTAATTTTCAGTGAAAAACAGTGTAGTTGAGTATCAGTAATTCCTAATGAACATTCACCCATTTTTATTTAAGTAATTTGTTACTCCAAGAGTTTAACCATTTTAAAAGGGAATAGCTTACATTTAGAATCGTGGAATTATTCAGCACAGGCCGGCGTGCCTTTGGTAGCTTTTTATCCATTTCACATTTTAAGTAACACACCCTCTTCTATTGCTCTCTCTATCGTTCCTTTGACCCAACCTTCCCTCTTCTTCTTCATCTTCGAGTCCGCACACAGGATTAGAAGTTGTACAGCCAGATCTGAACACACTTCTCGGCGTCTGCATGCAATGGTGTCTGTCTTGTGCTTCTTGTGCGTGGTGGTGGTGGAAAGATTGGTGAAAACAGGGCCGCAACGTCAACGCTTTTTCCTTTGCCCCCACCTTCCCTCTTGATGAGCACCCATTCCTCACACCATCCCGCTCTTTCTCACTTTTTTTTAAAGTTATAGACAATAGACAATAAGTGCAGGAGTAGGCTTCTTCTTCTGTCGTATGTCTTTTAGACCTGCAGCTCCGTTGAGGCGAGCCAAGTCAACGTGTCATCGTCCAGGTCAATCAGACCTCATTCACCATTCGGTGGCCGGTGTTTTGGGCAACTGGTGACTATGTGTGCTCCACTGTCTGTGTTGGGTCCCCACACTCGCAGGAGGCGCTGTCCACGAGGCCCCACCTCTTCATCGCTACTCCATAGCGTCGGACGCCTGTCCTCAAGCGGTTGAGGGTTGTCCACTGCTTTCGGGGCAGGTCCTGGCCAGGGATGTCCATGGGGTCATCGATGTAATGGTGTAGCCTAGATGGTTCCGCTGACTTCCACTGGTCTCTCCATCTCGTCTTGACCCAGGCAGCCTTAGAAGCGTCAGCCGGTGTTGTGCAGAGCAGCTCTTGGGCTTGCGTGGCAAAGGGGTGCCGTGACTTGAGGCGCACTCGTCGTGGTGTCTCTGTGATGATCTGATGGAGGAAGTGGGATTCACTGGTCTGCGCCTTTCGCGAGAGGGCCAGCGTGGCTGCTTCTCGTCTGATGTTGGCTGGGGCCATGCCAGTGAGGACGGGCAGTTGGTTTACTGGGGTGGCTCGTAGGCATCCGGAGACAGTCCGCAGGGCGCTGTTGAGGGCAGCATCCAGCTTCTTGGCGTGAGGGCTACGGCACCAGACCGGGGCGCAGTACTCGGCGGCTGAGAACACCAGGGCCACTGTGGACATGCGCAGTGTCTTCGTGGTGGCTCCCCATGTGGTGCCGGCTAGGCGGCGAATCAGTGCGGCACGGGCGCTTGTCTTTGCCTTGGCACCTTCCAGGTGTTGTTTGAATGACAACGTTCTGTCGAGCTTCTCACCGAGGTACGTGGGGACGGGCTGGGACCGAAACCGGGCGTTATCCACCATGACGTTCATATCGCGGGTCGCTTCCCTGTTGTTGAGGTGGAACATTAAAGATGTTGTCTTGCCCATGCTGAGCATGAGGCGCCAGTTCCTCAGGTATGAAGACAGGATGTTCATGTCTTCAGAGAGGCCCTCTTCTGGTGCTTCCCAAGATGGCTTACTGAGTAGGATGGCCAGGTCATCAGCATAGCCATACTTCTTTGACTGGGTTGCAGGCAGGTCATGGATGTAGATGTTGAACAGCATTGGTGCCAGCACTGAGCCCTGCGGGACGCCGTCCTCAAGTTTCCTCACCCGTTGCTGGTGTGTGGCCTGAAGCTGCGGTTGCTCAGAATCTCCATGATGAAGCTCACCATGTGCTTGTCTGGGATCCATTGGAGTAGGCCATTCGGCCCTTCGAGCCAGCACCGCCATTCAATGTGATCATGGCTGATCATCCCCAATCAGTACCCCAATCAGAATTGACTGCACATTGAATTGTACCTGTGGACCCAAATGAAATATTTATCAAAAAAGCAGTGGTCCTAGAAGCAAATCTTGGAACATTGATCGTCACCATGCATTTCTAATTCTGCCAGTGACCATCAAGGGAGGGAAACTTGTTTCTTCCTGTCAGTTTAATACCCATCTCAAACATTGTCTGTCCACTTCTTAATTAAAGCATTATTTTATTAAAGTTAGCAAGCAACTAACTAACAACAGTGACTTTTACAGCAATGTATCAACATGTTCACCATGAACTGAACAGAGCTCTTAAAGACACCCTGACTCAATGTACATTACAGTCCCTTCAATTCCATTGTCTTTTAATTTGTTCAACATCCACGAACCATCCGACTCGACTGACTGCTTACAGTACATATATAACACCATATCAATAGCACTCTCTCACCAAACATGCCCTGTTGCTTCCTGTGATTAGCCAGAAACTACTGTCCTCAACAACATCATGCCAATTTGTATTTATTAATCATATTTCCTTCCACACACCCCGCCTCCAGATTATTGTTTTCCAAAATTTTGCTAAGACCAGTGTTTGATTGACTGATCTATAGTTAGAACATTTATCCCTTTAGATTTTTTTTTTAAAGAACAAGTTATAACCCTTGCCATCCTCCTGTCCGCTGATACCACCACAGTATCCAAGGCAGATCGGATGATGTTCGGTTGGTAGTCTGCAATTTATTTTTGTCCTTTTTTCCGCACCACCCTGGCCACACTCTCACATCGCTCCCACCATCATGGAGAAGGTTCAGGACACTGAAAACTGTGACTATGAGCTTCAAGAACAGCTTCTTCTCAACAGATGTGTCGGAAGGAACTGCAGATGCCGATTTAAACCGAAGGTAGACACAAAAAGCTGGAGTAACTCAGCAGGACAGGCAGCATCTTTGGAGAGAAGGAATGGGTGACGTTGAACTTCACCCATTCCTTCTCTCTAGAGATGTTGCCTGCCCTGCTGAGTTACTCCAGCTTTTAATGTCTACTCAAGAAATAGCAGGCTCCTGAACATTACACAACTCTGATCCCAAGTGTACTCTTTGGTTGCACTAAGGAACTTTTATTTTTGCACTGGTATTATGCTTAATAATTTATCATATATTGTCTTTACAAGCCTGTTAAGCCTCTGGAAGTAAGAACTTGATTGTCCCTTTGTGGGTAAACTGAGAAGTAAGCACTCCCTCTCTTGACTCAATACCATGTTGGTTTTCATGTAGGCCAGATATCTTTACTACCTCAAAGGCTGCTATTGTTTTTTAAGGACGTAACCTTTATCTTATGCAATATTGCCACTGTATCTTTCACAGTGATATTGGCAGTGTTCTATTTCCCCAGGAAGACTGATGGAAAGGACTCAGCCACATCCTCTGATTACGCAACATAATACTTTTGTCCCAGATTAGCACCAATCTTCTTTGGCTACCCTTGTAGTAATTATGAAGTTGCAGAAGTCTTTTTGGAACCAAAAGCTATCCCCAAGGATCCCCATTCAGTGATGTACTTCTAAAGGTAGTTGGTGTGTTTATGCAGGAGATGATGCAGCCGGTTTACACAAAGCAAAATTCGACAAACTGCTAAATGAAGGTGGTCAAGAATGCAAAATTCATTTCAATAGACAATAGGCAACAGGTGCAGGAGTAGGCCATTCGGCCCTTCGAGCCAGCACCGCCATTCAATGTGATCATGGCTGATCATCCCCAATCAGTACCCCGTTCCTGCCTTCTCCCCATATCTCCTGACTCCACTATTTTTAAGAGCCCTATCTAGCTCTCTCTTGAAAGCATCCGGAGAACCTGCCTCCACCGCCCTCTGAGGCAGAGAATTCCACAGACTCACCACTCTCTGTGAGAAAAAGTGTTTCCTCGTCTCCGTTCTAAATGGCTTACTCCTTATTCTTAAGCTGTGGCCCCTGGTTCTGGACTCCCCCAACATCAGGAACATTTCACTGCACTTTGTTGTGTATGTGATGAATAAATTGATTGATTGATTGAATGAGTGACGCAGCTGGTAGAGCTGCTGCCCGACTGCACCAGAGATGCTGGTTCGATCCTGAGCTCGGGTGCGAGAGTTTCCCCCTGTGACCACATGGCTTTCCTCCGGAATCTCTTCACAATATCTTCTGTGTCAACAGTCTGCAAGAGGGAAAGTTGTCATCCCTTGTTCATCACCTCTCTAAACACACCGTGGAATATACCCACCAGGGCACATGCTCAGAATTGTGGGCCGAAGGGCCTGTTCCTGTGTTGTACTGTTCTATGTCAAAAGTTCGATGGACCTGAATGGGCGACAACTCCAAGTATAGAGGTCAGCATCAACAACTGCACCTACTATATTTAACTTTACAAATGACTTTGAATCTGTTAGATTTCTCAAATTTAGCAGCCTTTAGAAATTGATCTTCATTCCGTGTCTGCTTGTGATGACATGCAAGCTCTAATTCTAACCAACAGACCCGTCACAGACGAACATCAAGCTAGGCCGTGTCATTTTCTAACTCCCTTCTCAAATTGTCTCGCTGTGGTATTGCACCTCTTAACCAATAATATTCCCACTGACGTGCAGCTAAACCACGAGATGAATTGGGAACTGCTCAGCCCCGGGTGCCTCCATTTCAAGCACAGGATCTTTCTAACCTCTGCGATCAAGCTGCAGTGCGCAGATGACATTTGCGAAAGTGCAGCCTGACAAGCTTAAGCTCCAAGTTGTCATTTTCCCCTTCACTAAAGCATGCACGAGAATGGGCCTCATTTTAATCATCCACAAAACACAGCAGTCCTCCTTAACCATAAACGTCCGTGGCAAGACCCTGGAAAATGCGGATCACTTTCCGTGAAGACAGACACCCCGTGACAAATTCA
Source organism: Malacoraja senta (assembly GCA_038087875.1). Taxonomy (NCBI): domain Eukaryota; kingdom Metazoa; phylum Chordata; class Chondrichthyes; order Rajiformes; family Rajidae; genus Malacoraja; species Malacoraja senta. The sequence goes on from JAXLNO010001050.1 coordinate 475,398, forward strand.
TCACTTTCTGCAGTGCGCAGACATTGGCTTCGAAAGACAAGTGCGGCTTAAAATCAAAATCCAATACTGTCACTAAGCTGACGGTCCGCTGGACGCAATGACAGCTGCCTTCCCCGACACAGTTGGAGGCATGGACTTCTTCAGCAGCCACTTCAAAGCACCGAAGAGGTACTTCAACGCTGTACCTGCACATAGTCCTCCAACTCCACTGGAAGGATAAGTGTGCTCACATCCTCAACATTGAGCCTCTGGTCTGCACTTCATCAGCTCTGCTGAGCGGGCCCTGTCATTAGTCACAGCAAGAGATTACACGGCAGGGCAATTGCCGTTCTCACTCACTCCTCCAAAATGTGCAATATCTCGGCACACTTGTGGAAATCCCAGGCCCGTCATAGAGCCAAAGTCAGACAGCACAGAAACAGACCAATTTGTCCATGCCGACCAAGTTGCCCCATCTAATCTAGTCCAATTTATTTGCGTTTGGCCCATATCCCTCCAAACCATTCCTATCCATGTACCTATCTTTTAAAAGAGGATATTACGCCTGCCATTTTCCAACCATTAACCTTTCCAACCTGGGTCTAAAACGTCACCCATCCTTTATCCCCAGAGATGCTGCCTGGCCTGCAGTGTTACTCCAACATTTTGTGTCTATCTTTGGTATAAACCAGCATCTGCATTTCTATCTTTCTAACCCTTTTGACCTGATTCCGGGTCACTTTCGTAAAATAAAATTAAACATTGTCAATGGAAATAAATGATTGTTCAGAAGTTGTACATTAGTAGCATGGCTGGCAAAGAAGGAGAGTAAGAGGTAAACTTTCAATTGAATCCCACCTTTTCGGTTCCAAGTCATTCACAGTGTAAGAATTACTTTTGTAACCTTGTTCTTGCTATTTTACAGAGAGGCCAGTTTATATCCACAAAATGGCAAAGAAATAAATGACTGAACTGTGTTTGATGGCTTTGTATAAGTTCTGGCCAGGAATGCCAGCTGAATTCACTACCCTAATAGCAAAAAATAGTCACAAATAGTGCTAAATAACCATAAGTGGCTGGGAACTAGAATGTATTGTACTTGAAGTTTTAAAAGAGCATTTCGGAGAATTGCATATAATAATAATAAAGGCATATGCAGTTCCAACACTAAAACCTGCCAAATGTTTTAGGGAGACTTTAACAAATTGAATCATTTTTATGCTGCAGCTTAGAAAGGCAGTGAAGCAAAGATCCATTGCAATGAAATTGTGCTTTTTAGCACTTTTTTATGATCCATCATAACAGTTCAGACTCGTGTAACATGGCAAATTGGGCTCTGCCATTAGAACATTTACGCAAGGATTATTCAAGAGTTATAATCATTTTTCAGCTGTTAAATCATTAAAACAATCATTAGCCTCTCCTGACTGTTTTTCTTAAACTAATTTGCAGTCCTTGTCACACTGTCTCCACACTCAACCTTGTGAAAGTGTAGCACGACTAGGCATTAAGTATTTTCTGTGCCCGATCAGATCTCTTCATACATTTTTGTGGAAACGTGCAAGAATATAAATTGCTCATAAATCTTATGATTGCATTGAAGTCCTCCGCGCAAACTGGCTAGCAATCTCTGCCGGAACTGCCGCTCCCTGCGACTGTAGAATGATTTCCCTTTGAATGCTGTATTTTCTTGGAGTGTTGTAGAGAGTAATTATAAGTGCGGGGATTTGTGCCTGATATTTATGACCACAAGACTTAGACTTCCAGTTGGTCCTCCCACGCATCGATCCTTAGAAAATAAATCACAGAACAGCTCAATAAATCTATACTTCTCACAGATGGCAAAAGTGTTTTGTGTTTGGCAGAAACGGTCCCATTTAATTGTAATATTTCTAATGACCCGTTTTGATTCTGTATTAACCGTTTGACAGCTGGGGATTTTCGGTCTCCAAGCGCTGGATATCTTTTACAAGACGTGGCGATGAATCTTTTGGGCCCACCAAAGCCGACACTAGGATCATGATATGTAGGAAGGAACTGCAGATGCTGGTTTAAACCGAACTTAGACACAACAAATCTGAAGAAGGATCTCGACCATAGAAACATAGAAAATAGGTGCAGGAGGAGGCCATTCGGCCCTTCGAGCCAGCACTGCCATTCATTGTGATCGTGGCTGATCGTCCCCTATCAATAACCAATGCTTGCCTTCTCCCCATATCCCTTGACTCCACTAGCCCCTAGAGTTCTATCTAACTCTCTCTTAAATCCATCCAGTGACTTGGCCTCCACTGCCCTCTGTGGCAGGGAATTCCATAGATTCACAACTCTCTGGGTGAAATTTTTTTTTCTCACCTCAGTCTTAAATGACCTCCCCTTTATTCTAAGACTGTGGCCCCTGGTTCTGGACTCGCCCAACATTGGGAACATTTTTCCTGCATCTAGCTTGTCCAGTCCTTTTATAATTTTATATGTTTCTAAGATGTTTATGGGACTAAGGGACTAAGGGTCTATGTTTATATGACCCTTGGAGTTTAACAGTTTGAGGGGGGATCTCATTGAATCTTGCAGATTAATGATAGGCATAGATAGAGTGGAAGTGGAAAGGATGTTTCCACTGGTGGGATAGTCTAGGGTCAGAGGTCTTAGCCTCAGAATTAAAGGGCCCTCTTTTAGAGAGGAGCAGAGGAGGAGGAGGAATTTCTTTAGTCAGAGGGTAGTTAATCTGTGGAACTCATTGCCACAGAGGGCTGTGGAGGCCAAGTCAGTGGATAGTTTTAAGGCAGAGATAGACATATTCTTGATTAGAACGGGTGTCAAGGGTTATGGGGAGAAGTCAGGAAAATTGGATTCGGAGGCAGAGATCAGCCATGATTGAATGGCGGAGTGGACTCAATGGGCCGAATGGTCTAATTCTACTCCTATAAATCGTGAACTTGTGACCCGAAACGTCACCTATTCCTCCAGCGATACTGTCTGACCCGCTGAGTTACTATGATCATGATGTTTCATTTATCTGTACCCATAGCTCCTCGTGCAGGCACCATCCATGGAACGTAGAACAGTACAACACAAGAACAGGCCCTTTGGCCCCACAAGGTGGCGAACATGATGCCAAAACTATCTCTTATCTACCCACAGTTAATCCATATCTCTCCATTCCCTGCATGTCCATATGCCTATACAATGCCACTAAATGCCACTATTTTAAAAAAAAGTTTAATTTAGAGATACAGTGCAGAAACAGGCCGTTTGGCCCACGGAGTCTGCGCCGCCCAGCAACCCCTGTTCACCAACTCTAACCTACACACTAGGGACAAATAACAATTTTATCAAAGCTGATTAATATACAAACCTGCACGTCTTTGGGATGTGGGAGGAAACCGGAGCGTGACCCATGCGGTCACGCGGAGAACATACAAACACTGCGCAGACAGCACCCATAGTCAGGATCGAACCCGGGTCTCTGGCTCTGTAAGCCAAGTCAAGTCAAGTCACTTTTATTTATATAGCATATTTAAAAAACAACTCTGGTTGGCCAAAGTGCTTTTTGTAAGGCAGCAACTCTACCGAGGCGCCATCGTGCTACCCTTATCTTAAACACCCCTATTGTATCTGCCTCAACCACTACCCGCAGGAGCATGTTCCAGGTGCTCACCACTCTCTGTGGAAAAGTCTTGCCCAGCATATCTCCTTTAAACTTGGCCCTTCTCACCGTAAAGCTATGCCCGCTGGTATTTGATGTACGTAGCGCAGTGCCTGCAGTTGCCTGCATCTGTCTGCAGGGGGATAGCACCACTTTATGCCAACCTGCAAAATTGATCAAATCAGCCTGCACTTGTGCCCACTGTGGCCTCGAGTGGGTACACCTGTCAATGTACACAGCTGAAATAACAGAGAAGGGGCAGTGAGTGAGGGTCTCGCAGAACTACCATCGGAGAGAGGAGGAGAACAGAGTGGGCATACCCTGAGAATATCTCACAGTAAATGGAGGCACACGGAACTGCAAAGTCTGGAATCTTGTGTGGAACAAAGTGTTGGGGTAACACAGCGGGTCAGGCAGCACCTCTGGAGGACCTAGATAGTCGATGTTTGGAGTTACATTGAAACATAAAAACATAGAAAATAGGTGCAGGAGGAGGCCATTCGGCCCTTCGAGCCAGCACCGCCATTCATTGTGATCATGGCTGATCGTCCCCAATCAATAACCCGTGCCTGCCTTCTCCCAATATCCCTTGATTCCACTAGCCCCTAGAGCTCTATCTAACTCTCTCTTAAATCCATCCAGTGACTTGGCCTCCACTGCCCTCTGTGGCAGGGAATTCTACAAATTCACAACTCTCTGGGTGAAAACGTTTTTTCTCACCTCAGTCTTAAATGGCCTCCCCTTTATTCTAAGACTGTGGCCCCTGTTTCTGGACTCGCCCAACATTGGGAACATTTTTCCTGCATCTAGCTTGTCCAGTCCTTTTATAATTTTATATGTTTCTATAAGATTCCCCCTCATCCTTCTAAACTCCAGACTGATTGTAGTGGGAGAGAGAAAGCTGGAAAAGAGTTGGTTGGTGGGTCTAAGGCTGGCAAGTGATAAGTTGGTCAGAGAACAGGATCGCTTGCCAGCCTTTGTCCTGCCCCACCGATAATCAGTCTGAAGAAGGGTCTCGACCTGAAACATCGTCGATCCCATGCCCCCCAGAGATGCTGCATGACCCGCTGAGTTACTCCAGCACTTTGTGTCTTTTTTTTGTAAAGCAGCATCTGCAGTTCCTTGTTTGTTCCTTTTGGACATGAAAGGAGTTAATCCCATTCAGTGCAGGTACGCAGCGGTGTATGGCATGACAGGGAGGTGTGGAAAGGCTCACAGTGTTGCACAGTTGCTGTCTGCTGCAATGATCTGTACAGCAGACACCAGTCCTTGCCCCACCGACACGGCGCACTCCTCATCAGCCGCCTCAGAATATACTGTAAACTCAATTTGGCTGGATAGTGTGGAGAGAGTTCACATCCCTGTGAGCAGGAGTGAAATTAGTTGCGCTGGGAGTGTGGGCATTTGAAAACAGAACATGCTAGTGTCCGAAGATAGACACAAAATGCTGGAGTAACACAGCGGGACAGGCAGCGTCACTGGAGAAAAGGAATGGGTGATGTTTCGGGTCGAGACCCTTCTTCAGAGTGAGAGTCCGGGGAAAGGGAACCGAGAGATATAGACGCTGATGTAGAGAGAAATAGAACAAATGATTCAAAGTTATACACAAATATAACGACGATAAAGGAGACAGTTGGCTGTGATCAGGTGAAAATGAGTTTCAGACAATGAGACTCAACAAGACCACTATGAAGCTACTACAACGACTTGGGTGGGGAGGGACGGAGAGAAAGGGTTGCAAGGGTTACTTGAATAGACAATAGGTGGAGGAGTAGGCCATTCGGCCCTTCGAGCCAACACCGCCATACTATGTGATCACGGCTGATCATCCACAATCAGTACCCCGTTCCTGCCTTCTCCCCATATCCCCTGACTCCGCTATGTTTAAGAGCCCTATCAAGCTCTCTCTTGAAAATTTCCAGAGAACCATCCTCCACCGCCCTCTGAGGCAGAGAATTCCACAGAATCACAACTTTCTGTGTGAAAAAGTGTTTCCTCGTCTCCGTTCTAAATGGCTTACCCCTTATTCTTAAACAGTGGCCCCTGGTTCTGAACTCCCCCAACATCGGGAACATGTTTCCTGCCTCTAGCGTGTCCAAATCCTTAATAATCTTATATGTTTTAATAAGATCCCCTCTCATTCCTCTAAATTCCAGAGTGTACAAGCCCAGCCGCTCCATTCTCTCAGCATATGACTGACCCGCCATCCCGGGAACTAACCTTGTAAACCTAGAAGTTAGAGAAATCAATATTCATACCACTGGGTTGTAAGCTGCCCAAGTGAAATGCTGGTTTCATGTTCTTCTGCAATTTGTCTTTTATAGAGAACAATCTAATTTCAAACATTTTGAAATATGTATATCAACGGCGGCTTTATAAATGAAAAAGAAAGTTGTGTACATTTACAGATGGAAGAAGGCACACAAACTGATTCTTTGGTTCAAGAAGAAAATCAGCAGAGTTCACCTAATGCTCGGGTAGAATTGATTCCTCATTGCATTTGTACACAGATAGGGCCCGAACATTAACATCCGGTGATATTTCACAATATCTTCATTGCAGAAATTGGCATTTTAAACTGATATTTTCAAATCCATTTGCAACAATGACAAGTTGAGGTGAAGAAATGTTGGAGTAATGGGTCCTACAGGTATAGTTACAGAAATATTGGATGACTAATTGAAAGCCTCTGTTTGCTGTTGACTGGTAATTATATCTGCATTAGCAAATGTTAATTGTCTTCCTTAAAAAAAAAGAAAGACGGATGATGTGGCATTTGTCCTTCCTAATTAAAGTGGAATTATAAAAGCAATTTCTTGCTCCTGTCTGCGATAAGAGTGGATACCAGTTTGTAAAAGTAAAATGGATGACAATTATCACTGCTTCTGAAAACTGTCATCCTTTTCGACTGGTTTTGTGTGTCATTGACTGGCTGTATGAGGCAATCTCACTGGAAAGATAACATGTTATAATTGAGTAGCACGGTATCATGCCCAATCTCATGTTACCCAGGCTACGTCGTGCTTTGACAAAAACGGAGGCAAGGGCAAGTGAAAGAGTGAACACGTTGAAAAGTGTGGAGTAACTCAGCAGGTCAGGCAGCATCTCTGGAGCAGCAGGGGTGGAAAACCCAGGGGGCCAGAGGGGACACGCCCCCCCCCCATGTTTTGAGAGGTGGGGGACATCCCCCCCCCCAAGTTTTTGTGATCCGTATTTTAAAATCTCCGCTTTCCGCGAGACAGTGGGGGTGGGATTGATGATCGAGGGCGCCGATTGGAGGAGGGAGACGTGGCACAGACCTGCGCCTCATCCCCAGGCAGGATCGATCCCGGCTGGCTCTCCGGCGCTGTCCCGAGTGCCCCCCCGCCCCCACGGGTGGCCAGAGAGGTCGGGAGTCAGACGCGAGCTGTGGCCCCAGGCCCACAGCCAGCGCAGAGAAACAGCACTAAACCCAGCTCAACTCAGCCTGTCCCGCCAGGTTAACCTAAGCTCTGCCTGGGCTTGCGGGAAATATGGCCAGCGCGGAGAAGCAGCGCTGGTATCCCGTCAGTCCAGGCAGGGCTGTAGGTTAACCCGGCGAGACAGGCAGTGTTGAGCTGCATTTAGCGCTGGGTTGAGCCTCCGAAGCCTCGCGTGTGTGTGTGAGTGTGCGCATGCACGCGCGGCCGCCAAAAAACTGTGTCCCCCGTCCCCTCCATGTTTTGATAGCGAGTTCCGCTCTTGGTTGAAAGGCATGGATAGGCAACGTTTCAGGGCAGGACCCTTCTTCAAAGCTGAGATGTTGCTTGAACTAACTGAGTTATTGCAGTAGTTTGTGTGTGGTGGGGAGGGGGGAGGCGGGGGGGTTGTAAACCAGCATCTGTGGTTTCTTGGGTAGACAAAAGTGCTGGAGAAACTCAGCGGGTGAGGCAGCATCTATGGAGCGAAGGAAATAGGCGACGTTTTGGGCCAAAACCCTTCTTGTAACTACATTGAAAACTGGGGTAGAACAAAGAACCTCTTCACTTAAGCCCACTAAGTTCCTCATTCTGAGTATCTATTTCCCCATGCTCACACTTGCCCCAAATTGCCACTACTTTGCATTCATGTTTCTGGCAGTTTGTTAAGACATAATTCCGGTCACTTAATTTAACTAAAGTATCAATCAAAATCAGCTCACAAAGCATGCATGATTTGTTACTCTCACCTTTTTTGCAGGCCGCTTTCTTTCGTTTAATTACTGTATTTGAAGGCCTGTGTTTATCATATTTGCTTTACCCTGTCCATATTGAATATATATGGCTTTTGGTTCAAGTTTAAAATTTCACATGTAGTTATTGTTTAATGTGTAGGAAGGAATTTCTTAGTTATTGTTTAAGACAAGGAACTGCAGATGATGGTTTACAAAAAAGGACACAAAGGGATGGAGTAACTCAGCGGGTCAGGCAAAATCTCTGGAGATAGACATAAAAAGCTGGAGTAACTCAGCGGGACAGGCAGCATCTCTGGAGAGATGGAATGGGCGACGTTTTTGGGTGGGGACCCTTCTTCAGACTGAAATGTAACCTGCCCATGTTCTCCAGAGATGCTGCCTGACCCGCTGAGTTACTCCAGCACTCTGTGTCCGGAATCATGAACCTGTTTTGAACACAATGCGTTTAAGCCTCCATCTTTTCTTCTGCAGCAGGCTTGGCAAGACATGCCGAGAAATGAATGAAAGAACTGATCATGAACAAGGTAGTTTCCTGTAATTGAGCACCTGTTTGACCAGTGGGGAATGCGCATCGTTTTATTATTGAGACTGAGCTGCAACGACCATCTTCTGCAAGGATTAGTGTTGTGAAACCAGTTTAATAGCATAGTACATTGTGGAAGGAATTAGTAAGCATATGTCACCAGTATGGAGTAAGTGGCGGCATTAAACGTTAATGGATATTGCCATCCCTCTTTGAAGGCACTCAAGAAAATCTTTACTTGCCGCATAATGTATTGTTCCTCGTAATGAGCTGGATTTGTTTAATTGGTTATTTAACTTGCGCCGGACACTGTTTTTGAAATGAGAAAGGTTTGTAAGAGTAAACAGATTTGTCAACTTGTCTTAATGCTAAAATTGCCATCTACAGTTTCATGAATGGATTAGTTCTGACTGACTGCTGCGGTTTTTCTAATTTACTTTTAATCAAGAAAGATAAATTGCCTTTGCTAAATACTCGTTAGACTCCCACATTTAAAGCAGGATGGTTTCTCTGTATAATTATATAGATGTTGATTCAAAGATGACGTACTGATTGATACTGTGTCCCTAAATTTATTTTAGAGCCACTTTTGTAATGACAAGAAAGGCAATGGTGGTAAAAATATTTTCGAAATACCAGAGGGGTAGTTCAAGAAAATAGTCTTTCTTCATTCAGTTGACAGCCTTTGCAGAAAGATCCCAATGTGTATTTTATATTTAAATAGCTCTGGGGAATAAAATAATATTTACAATATTTCTTGATCCAAATTATCAGGTTGGAAATGTATTGGTGGGGCTGGGATGTGGGAGGAAACAGGAGCACCCGGAGGAAAGCCACGCGGTCACGGGGAGAACTTGCAAACTCCACACAGACAGCACCCTAGGTCACGATCGGACCTGGGTCCCTGGCGTTGTGAGGCAGCAGCTCCCAGTACACATTACCTTTAACCTTATGCCAACCCTTTCGTCAGCAAGCAGTTTTGAAGTCGACTTTGAAAGTCAAAGTTTACACACTAAATGCAAGGTAGACAATGGGTCTCAATGGTTTTATTATAACAAAGCCCAAGGCCCTGTTTTGGATGAATCAAATGAATTCAAATGAATGTATTAATGTCCAAGGTAGACAAAAATGCTGGAGAAACTCAGCGGGTGAGGCAGCATCTATGGAGCGAAGGAATAGGTGATGTTTCGGGTCGAGACCCTTCTTCAGACTGATGTTGGGGTGGGGGGGGGCAGGAAGAAGATAAGAGGCGGAGACAGTGGGTTGTGGGAGAGCAGGGAAGGGGAGGGGAAGGAGGGAGAAGGCAAGGACTACCTGAAATTGGAGAAGTCAATATTCATACCGCTGAGGAGTAAACTACCCAAGCGAAATATGAGGTGCTGCTCCTCCAATTTGTGGTGGGACTCACTCTGGCCATGGAGGAGGCCCAGGACAGAAAGGTCGTATACCCTAAATGCAAGAATGACATCTCGCAGTTCATTCACTGGGTGGGAGCCTAGATTCACAAGAGTGTAAGAGAGGAGCTGTCCAGTCATCCATGGAAACGACTTATGTAGGTTGGAACTGCAGATGCTAGTTTACACCAACGATAGTCACAAAATGGTGGAGTGACTCAATTGGTCACACAGTATCTCTGGAGAAAAGGAATGGGTAACTTTTGGGTGGGGACTGAGCCACGGAAGATAGACACAAAATGCTGAAGTAACTCAGCGGGTCAGGCAACATCTCTGGAGAAAACATTTCTGGTTGAGACCCTTCTTCAAGTCAAGTCAACTCAAGTCACTTTATTTCTATAGCACATTTAAAAAACAACTCTCATTGACCAAAGTGCTTTACATTGGTGGAGGTACTAACATTATACAACAGTGGTTCATAGATTAAGTACATACATGAATACATACATATAGCCCTCCCTCAGAGGACGTCAAGAAAGGTTTGAGAGTAAAGATGAGTTTTAAGTCTCGACTTAAAAGAGTCGATGGAGGGGGCAGTTCTGATGGGAAGGGGGATGCTGTTCCACAGTCTAGGAGCTGCAACCGCAAAGGCACAGTCGCCCCTGAGCTTATGCCTAGACCGCTGGATGTTCAGTAACCCCAAGTCGGCCGATCTGAGGGAGTGAGCTTCAGACTGAGCTCTCTAGGGAATAGTTGATATTTTGGGTCAAACCACTTCTTCAGACTGAGGGAACCCCCTCCGAGCGTACAGCCCTCCGCTCACTCCGCAACATCCCCGACATTACCACCAAACCCGCCGACAAGGGATGTGCAGTGAAATAAACTCAGTCTGAAGAAGGGTCTCGACCCCAAACATCACCTATTCCTTTTCTCCAGAGATGCTGCCTGACCTGCTGAGTTACTCCAGCACTTTGTGCCTATCTATTGAAACGACTTCTCAGCCTGGTCCACCATCTGCACAATACAAACCCAGCTCCCAAGTATCCTCCAGTCACGATCAAAGATCCATGCCGACAATTTTCAAATGTTGATAGCTTCCTTCCTTTCCAAAGTACAACAGGCACTTTGTTAATAACACAGTCAGTGAAATCCTGCTGTGTATAACCGCAGGAAGAGGAAACATTTGGGCTGAAGTCTCAGTTGTGCTTGCGTGAGGTTGGGAGTGGGTGGGCTGTTAAATGCACTGCGAATGAGCATATCAAAAGCTGCCTCCAACCTGCCGACTGACACATTTAGCCCACGTGTTTCAAGCTGAATGTGAGCAAGTTCCTGAGGAGACACAAGCTGCCAATCTCACGTCCCTAGATACAGTGCAAGTCTTTGTTTTGCTTGCTATTGTGGAAATGAGTCCTCCATTATCTGTAAGCGGGATCTGAGGGTACATGGCAAAGCCTTGTAAATTTGGAAAGACAATGTACAGGGAAAGTCCTGTCAAGTTACACTGAGGTCCCTTTATTTCCCACCCTTGAGGAAGGTTTTCAGCAGCTGAAAGCTGGAAGGCAACAGGAGGCTAAGGCTTCAGGGCAGTGGCGGAAGAGAGGACAAGAGAGGTAGCCCCGGCATTCCCTCTCTCTCCATCCCACCCCCACCCAAGTCTCACTAGCCTCTCGTTTTCACCCAATAAAACAGCTAACTGTTTCCTTTATCATCGTTACTTTTTTGCATATCTTTCATTCATTGTCCTTTATCTCTCTACATCATCGCCTATATCTCTCGTTTCCCTTATCCCTAACCAGTCTGAAGAAGGGTCTCGACCAGAAACATCACCCATTCCTTCTCTCCAGAGATGCTGCCTGTCCCGCTGAGTTACTCCAGCATTTTAGTCTAAATTTTTATTTTTGTATGCTTCGTTGTCACCTTCCCCGAGTTAACAATGATCTATTCTAAATTTTCCTTGATCTTCATGGACATTCGTGATCATTGGACACCCCTTTGCTGTCTTGTTTTCACACCTTACCCGTCCATATCTCTGTCACCCTCTCTCTAGACTCAGTCTGAAGAAGAGTCTCGACCTGGAAATGTCACCCATTCCTTCTATCCAGAGATGCTGCCTGTCCAACTGAGAGACTCCAGCATTTTGTGTCTACCTTCAATGTAAACCAGCATCTGTATTTTCTTCCAACACATTCCATCACTTGCGTTTGACTTGTGTTTGACTTGAAAATGGTGGAAAGAGAATAATTTCTGGGTTCCTTTCTTATTAAGGGGCTGTCCCACTTGGGCGACCTAATCCGCGAGTTCTGGCGAGTTTGCCCTCGACTCATACTCGCAGCATGGTCGACACGAGGTCGTAGGAGGGCTTCGTAACTCTCCTTCACGCTCGAGAGAGGTCTCCGCGTACTCGAGGCCTCAGCTAGGTCGCGGTGTTTTTTTCAATATGTTAAAAAATGCCTGCGAGTAAACAAAGGTCGCCATGGAAAAAATCGATACTATTTTTACTCGTAGGTTTAGTCGTAGTAGGTCGTAGTAGGTCGGCATGTTAGTCGTAGATAATCGAGGGTAGTCAAAGGTAGTCGTAGATAATCCAGGGTAGTCGAAGGTAGTCGTAGATAGTCTTCATCATAGTCGAAGGGAGGTCGTCTTCACTCTCCACTATTCGGTGTCCAATTTTCCCGAAGTTAGTCATAGCTAGACATAGCTAGTCGAAGCTAGTCTTCAACATAGTCGAAGGAGGTCTTCAACATGTCATTTTTTTAAACTCTTCTAAACTCGCCAATTAGGTCGCCCAAGTGGGACAGCCCCTTTAGAAAAGATTTATCCCACAAGCATATTGGCAACTTCAAATTTGCCCCTTTGTATTTGTTTTATGGTTCTTTATATTGCTGCAATGATTGGAAAAAAACACATAAATTTATAAATATGTAGGTCTGTCCATGGTCTGACATAATCTACATCAAACAGGATTGATTTAATATTACAAATAGCTGGTCTCTCTTTGTTCTTCATGTCCTGTCAAAGAGATGAATATCGGTGTAATGCTGCACTCAGTCTAATCAGGATAAGTCTGATGCTCTCTCAATGTTATGGTCAACATGCCTCTGGAGATGAATAGTTCTGAGTAGCAGAGGGTTGTCTGAGGAACAACAAATGGAAAAAAACGGATTTGAAAATTGCATTTCTTTCAGGGAATGATGACAAAAATAGCTGATTTCTTTTATTGATCTAATGCACAACCTCTGGAGCATTTGTCAACAATGACAGCTGTGCATTAACCTGATGTCTGCCCTTCTGGTCATCTGGAGATAAAATGGCCAAAATGTCCTCAAGATTTGAAATTGATGGATCAGAGGACTTTTATAATGTACTTTGAAAGTCAGAAATAGTCTCTTTTAAATAACCAACAGCACATTTGTTTTGAACGGAGTGCAATTGGGGACAAAGCTACCCTAGTTTTGATATCTTCCAGCTTTAAAGCCATGTATAAGATAGGTTTACTGTTGACCCTTAATTAACAGTAGCTTTGTACATTATTCACCATCAGCGCTACTAATCTGCCTTCAGGTCAGTTATCATCCAGTTTGCATTGGAATTTAACGTCACTGATTTTAAGTCAAATGCTGTGTAAAATGGAACCAGTTCCATGTCACTGCATTTGACTTTTAAACAAGTTCTAAACTAGACTACAGAACTTTGATGTGGAGGTTTTGTTATTTACTGATACATGTTGAGTTTGCCTGACATTGTATCATGGAATATTGGATAACTCACTTCAACTAGGAGACCCAAGGGAAACGGATATGTGCTTTGTCTGCAGTCAACCAAATCTGAAACATGACACAAAGTGCTGGAGTAACTCAGTGGGTCAGGCTTCATCACTATAGAATATGAATACGTTTCAGGTCAGGACCCTTCTTCAGTCTAAAAAAAAAGACCTGACCCAAAACGTCAACTATCCATGTTCTCCAGAGAAGCTGCCTGACTTGCCAAGTTACTCCAGCACTTTGTGTCTTTTTCCCCCTGTAAACCAGCATCTGCAGTTCCTTGTTTTTAAATCTGAAACCAGTACTGTAAAGGGCCTGTCCCACTGGACGAGTTCTCCCGAGTTTTCCCCTGATTCGAACTCGGAGAATGTCCGTGGCGGGTCCGTAGGAGTTCGTGGATGTCTCGTAGCGGCTCGTACGAGTAACGGTAGGTACTCGGGAAATCCGGTAAACTCGTGACGTTTTTTCAACACTGTGAAAAATGTCCACGAGTGAAAAAATACTTGTGATGAAAAAAATTGTTACTTTATACTCGTACGAGTCGCTACGAGACATCCACGAACTCCTACGGACCTACTACGGACATTCTCCGAGTTCGAATCAGGGGAAAACTCAGGAGAACTCTTGAATTATCTCGTACAGTGGGACAGGGGCTTTAGATTTCTGAAGGTACTAAAGGCACTGACAGTCTATGTATTATTCATTCGAGAGATGAGGGCATTGTAGGCTAAGCCAGCATTTAATTGTCTATCTCTAACTGCTCTTGAGAAGGTGATGGTGAACTGCCTTCTTAAACTGCTGCAATCCTTCAGGTGTGAATGCACCCACAACACTGTTTGAAAGGAAGTTCCAGAATCTTGACCCAACAATGGGGAAGGAATGGCAAAACATTTCAAAGTCAGGAAGGTGTGTGGTTTGGAGGACGATTTCTAAAAGCATTCCCATACTTTTGCTGCCCTTGTTCTTGGTAGAGTCATGAATTTGTAAGGTACTTTCTAATGACTCTGGGTGAGTTGTTGCAGTGCATCATGTCGATGGTATAAACTGCTGCTACTGGTGATGGAGTGAGTGAATGGTGATAGACACAAAATGCTGGAGTAATTCAGCAGAACAGGCAGCATCTCTGGAGAGAAGGAATGGGTGACATTTCGGGTCGAGACCCTTCTTCAGACTGTTCGGGTCAAGACCCTTCTTCCGACTGGTGGTAATGGGCTGCATATCAAGAGGGCTGCTTTGTTCTGTGTGGTGTCTAGTTTCTTCAGTGTCGTTCAAGCTGCACTGATCCAGGGACGGGAGAGGGTTCCATCACACTGAGTTGAGCCGTATTGATGGTGGACAGCCTTTATCAAGTTAGTACTTGAGTTATTGCCACAGGATTCATAGCCTCTGACCTGCTCTTCTATTTTAAGGGCCTGTCCCACTATACGAGTTTACCCAAGAGCTCTCCCGAGTTAAAAAAAAAAAAATCAAACTTGTGGTAAGTACGTGGAATGTACGTAGCGGGTTCGTCGGAGCTCGGGACGTCTCTTAGCGGCTCGTAACGCTAACGGCAGGTACTCGGGAAACGCGGTAAGCCCGTGAAGTTTTTTCAACATGTTGAAAAATGTCCACGAGAGCCCCGAGTACCTACGAGCGGCCATTACCGTAAATCTCCGAGTTCGAATCAGGGGAAACTCAGGAGAACTCATGAATTACCTCGTGCAGTGGGACAGGCCCTTTACATTGTATGAATGAATGCAACATGTGGAGCTCTGGTGATATTTTTATACAGACATATCAAGACATGACTTTAATTCTGCTTCTGCTCAAATAACTACTCCAGCTTTTTGTGTCTATCTTCGGTTTAAACCAGCATCTGCAGTTCCTTCCTATGCAACTTGCCCACACTCACTGACACTGACTGACCAGCCCTTTGGCCCAAGAATTGATGATCAATTGATTCCAGAAAAGTATTAGTAACAACTGACAGAGCGAGGCAGGAAATAAATAACTGGAGGGGAAAAAAGTTCAGCAGAAATAATTCCACCTTGCAAGTTTACCCTTTTCATTTGAAGTTCAGCTGAATTCTAATGCAATCTGATTATGAACTTAACGAGATCTGACGACTTTGTGGGTATTTCTCTCCATTCATATCATCTAGTGACCGCTATTTGCCTTGGGTGTTTGTATTTCTTCACAGGCAGCTGCTGAAACAGAACATTCACTGCTTCCTAAAAATAATTAATTGTTTTAATTAGCAGCTCACTTCAATAGCCTTTCGCGATGGTTTAACCTGATTAAATGTTATGCAAGTGTGAGGTTTTCTTTTAACTACTGAGTATTAACATCAGTGAATTAAATTAAACACAATTAAAGCAACAGGTTTGTATAATTGTGTTTTATTATATGATTGTACATTAGGTTTACTTATTTGATGACTTTAAGACCTTTTGTTTAAACCTGCCTAAAATCTGGATTTCACCCCTGCATTGAGACTGAATGGGCACTGGCTGTTTAGCCTGATCCAATCCCCGGCAAGAAAAATCGTGAAATTGGTCAAAAATACAATCCCTTCGGCCCACATTGTCCCTGCTGAACATGTTGTCAAGTTAAACTAATCCCCTTCCCTCCGCCTGCACGTGATCCATTTCCCTCCATTCCCAAGATAGACACATAACTCAGCGGGACAGGCAGCATCTCTGGATAGAAGGAATGGGTGACGTTTCAGGTCCAGGCCCTTCTTCAGACTGAGTGTCAGGGGAGAGGGAGTTACAGAGAAAGAAACATAGAAAATAGGTGCAGGAGGAGGCCATTCGGCCCTTCGAGCCAGCACCGCCATTCATTGTGATCATGGCTGATCGTCCCCAATCAATAACCCGTGCCTGCCTTCTCCCCATATCTCCAGATGAGGATGTGTAAGATATCAAAAGAGATGAAGCTCAAGGAGAATGTAGGATAGACCATTGTTAGCTAGGAGAAGGAGACAACAAAGCAAACAGAGATACAAAGGTAGATAAAAATGCTGGAGAAACTCAGCGGGTGAGGCAGCATCTATGGAGCGAAGGAATAGGTGACGTTTCCGTCTGAAGAAGGGTCTCGACCCGAAACGTTACCTATTCCTTCGCTCCACAGATGCTGCCTCACCCGCTGAGTTTCTCCAGCATTTTTATCTACCTTCGATGTTTCCAGCATCTGCAGTTCCTTCTTAAACAGAGATACAATGTAATCAGTGGGACAGCCGAACTGGTCAGAGAACTGGGGAGTGGGAGGGGGAGGGATGGAGAGAGAGGGAAAGCAAGAGTTACTTGAGGTTAGAGAATTCAATATTCATACCGCTGGGGTGTAGGCTGCCCAAGTGAAATATGAGGTGCTGTTCCCTCCATTCCCTGCATATCCATGTGCCCATTGTATGTGTGATAGATTTGCATTGCTGCACCTTCAGTGTGACTGTATCCTGCAGGTGAAGTGCAAACATAGAGATCACTATGTCACGTGTCCAGGAGAAGTGATCTGGGTGGAATTTCTATCCTACTCTATCAAGAACACATAATTTAAGATCCTGGATGGAACGTCAATAGGTCATCTGCCATCTTCTAGGAAGTGCCATTAACACTAGCAGGCCTTTCCAAATTGTTATTTAAATGACTCCAGCTCTCAGAGGATTGAGATATCCTTTAACAAGGTCCAATAACATCCATTGTTCTGGAAAATTTGTCAGTTAAGTACCACAAATTAGTCGGACATGAACCTTCACAAATTCATGCTGATTGTCTTTGATTGATCTTTGTCTTTCTGAAAGACAGTTTTAAACTATCGCACACATTTTTCACCTAATTTCCCTGCCAACAATGACTACCCTGGATTATTTCATTCATCTCTTTCTGAAAACTGGTTCCATTTTATTGGTCTACTCGTCCATTCGCACCACATCAGTAGCCTGAGAAGATCAAAGAGAGGGATGCTGCCTGTTCTGCTGTTACTCCAGCAATTTGTGTCTATCTTTGGTGTAAACCAGCTTCTGCACATCCTTCCTACACGTTTCATCTGCTCCACTGCAAAATCTCCTCAAGCTATGCCGACTTTGAAGAAGTTCTCTTCCTCTCTCCGACGAAAGCTCTGCGACACCCTCTTGCCGTCTTTTTCTCTCGTTTCCCTTTCCCCTGACGACCAGTCTGAAGAAGGGTCTCGACCCGAAACGTCACCCATTCCTTCTCTCCAGAGATGCTGCCTGTCCCGCCCACTGAGTCACTCCAGCATTTTGTGTCTATCTGCAAGACCAAAAAGACGATGAAATGTAATTAGCTTCCAATATTTCCTGGAGACACAGGGAACTGCAGATGCTGGAATCCTGAGTAAAACATAATTCCATAATCCCCTAAGCCTTCCACAGTATCTGCTGTAGTAACTCAGCAGGTCAGGCAGCACCCTTGGAGTGGATGGATAGATGACGTTTCGGTGCGAGAACCTTCCTCAGATGGGAATCTGAAATGCCGCCTATCCATGTCCTACAGAGATGCTGTTTGATCTGTTGAGTTACGGCAGCACTGTGATTTATCCAGTATTTCCTGTCTGCTTCTCGAAACATCCAGGAATGCATCAAATGCCTGCTTTGATGATTTATTTACTTTTAAAACTGCTTTACACCTTATATTTTCCCTTGCATCCACATTTCACACTCCTCCTCCTCCTTCTCCTTAACCGCTTGTCAGTATCCCCGCGCTTCTTGTGCTCATTATGAATTATTCCCATTACCACTGTCACAAGGCACAGGTTATCTTTCTGGTCTTTATTAGGCTTCACTCTTCTTTGTTCCATTGCCTCATCTAGTACTTGTAAAACATTTTTGTGCTTTTCTTGATTACACTTTCTCGTGCACTCCCTTTATGACATTGTAATTTCATTTTTAATTTCATCCCTGCACTTTCCAAAATCCCCTAAGCCTTCTGCAGTATTGAGTTCTCAGCATCTGACATGAGCATCTCGTTTCCTTGCCTTATCCCCCCCACCCTGCTTGCTCCTTGGCATCCAGAGTGGTCTGAATTTGGAAGTCTTCAGCACATTTCCTTCTAACAACATATTTAAATTGCTCGCTTCCCCTCTTGGATAGCGATCACGGTTCTGACACTGATTTCCCCTGGAGTGGCGGTCTGCAGCCCCGCTTTTGCCAAATCATATCTCACTTTAATGAAACTGGCCTTTCCCCAATTAAGAACTTTTATTTCAGGACTGGTTTTGGCATTCTTCATTGACTATACTCGATCTAACTGCCAAGATCAAAATTTCTCCCACTGATTGCACTTCTCAGTTTCATTTCCAAAAGCTAAGTCCAGAATTGTCCTCCTTTGTCTTTCAATGTGAAAATTGTTCTTAAGAGTAAGCACATGGCAAAATGGTATAAAAATCAATCTGAAGAAGGGTCCTGACCCAAAACGTCACCTATCCATGTTCTCCAGAGATGCTGCCTGACCTGCTGAGTTACTTTTGTCTTTGTTTTTTATAAACCAGCACCTGCAGTTCCTTGTTTGTATAATGACGAAGATAGCTTCAATATTTTAATGCAAAATGGGAATGGGATTCTGACTACTGACCAATTAATCCCAGTTCAGAAATACACATTTAGTTAAAATAAATGATTAAATTCTCATTTTTTAAATCATTTTCCCCCCCATAGAGATGGACATTGTCTTTGGCAACTTTTTGCCAAATGAGCAGCCAAATTGGGCAGGATTTTGATAAGATACGGGATGACATTATTACCAAAGTGCTAACAATTTCATTAACATGGGTGAACTTTGATATAAATATGCTAATGATTAAATTGTCTAAATTTTAGACAAAAGATCTGATTCATTTGTAATTAATTATATATATATTCACTCATTGCCTCTTTACAAAACTCTTCACCTTTAGGCTGCACTTAAAATCTCTGAACCATTCACTCCAGAAGCATGTAATTCCATTAGATTCTCTTCTTCAAAAAGGCTCTGTACACACCCTGCTGTGTCGTTGTTACTTCAAATAATTGTCTTCATAACATTGATTAATTGTCTTCATATGAATTAATTATGTTACTAATTCTAAACACCAACAATGCAAATGGTTTAAAGTGCTGGAATAACTCAGTGGATCTGGCAGTATCTCTGGAGAACATGACTAAGTGATGTTTTGGGTTGGGAACCTTCAGACTGAAGAAGCGTCCCAACCTGAAACGTCACCTATCCATGTTCACCAGAGATGCTGCCAGACCTAGAAACATAGAAAATAGGTGCAGGAGGAGGCCATTCGGCCCTTTGAGCCAGCACCCGCCATTCATTGTGATCATGGCTGATCATCCACAATCAGTACCCCGTTCCTGCCTTCCCGCCATATCCCCTGACTCCACTATCTTTAAGAGCTCTATCTAACTCTCTCTTGAAAGCATCCAGAGAATTGGCCTCCACTGCCTTCTGAGGCAGAGAATTCCACAGATTCACAACCCTCTACGTGAAAAAGTTTTCCCTCATTTGATTTGATTTTGATTTTGATTCAATTTATTGTTATTGCACTTTTCAGTGCCACGAAATGGTTTAGCCTGCAGTCATAACATAGAATAAATAACAAAAACACACACTCAACACAGTTTAACATCCACCACAGTGAGTCCACCATCTCCGGTTATTCTTAAATTGTGGCCCCTAGTTATCCATACCACCAGCAACCTAACATGGTCCCTTCATAAAGAAGCCATGATCAAGAAAGCACATCAACATACTTACTTTCTAAGGCACCTGAGAAGATATGGCATGTCCACAAGGATTTTCTCAAACTTCTGCAGATGCGCAATACAACATATTCTCATGGGATACATCTCTGAGGTGAGAAAAAATGTTTTCGCCCAGAGAGTTGTGAATTTGTGGAACTCCCTGCCACAGAGGGAAGTGGAGGCCAAATCACTGGATGGATTTAAGAGAGAGTTAGATAGAGCTCTAGGGGCTAGTGGAGTCAAGGGATATGGGGAGAAGGCAGGCACGGGTTATTGATAGGGGACGATCAGCCATGATCACAATGAATGGCGGTGCTGGCTCGAAGGGCCAAATGGCCTCCTCCTGCACCTATGTTTCTATGTTTCTATCTCTGTAACTCCCTCTCACCTGGAGCTCATAGCTTCATCAATTCCTTCCATCATGTCCATCTTTATACAGCATTGCTGGGAGTATCGTCAAGCCTGGGCCATTCTCTTTGCTCTCTTCAACCTTGTGGGAGAACATACGAGAGCTTCATAGCTCAGATGTCTATACTTAAGAACAGCTTCTTCCCCACTGCGATCCAACTCCTAAACCTATCACCTCTTTCACACCCCTTCCCAAAGGTGCAGCTATATACTCTAAAGGGCCTGTCCCACTTACGTGTCCTTGGCACGCAAATTACGCGACCTCGTGGTCGCGTTGAGGCGCACGGGCATTGTGTGGCCGCGCGGGGCCGGTCCCACTGAGAAGCGCGGAGGGGTATGTAGTTGTGCGCGACATCGCGCGGGGCTCAGAAATGTTTGTAGCGAACAAAATCTTCGCGCGCCAACGGCCTGTCGAGTAACTGACGGCCAAAGTGGGACAGGCCCAAGACCCTGGCGCGACGCGACTTCTCACCAACTGCAGCAGAAGCAGGCAAACGATCGCCGAGCTCGGCCTGGGGCTCACGGCCGTTGCGGTCCTGATCCGCCCCCACTTCTACTCCCAGAGCGGGAATTGAAGATGGACACAAAATGCTGGAGCAACTCAGCGGGACCGGCAGCATCTCTGGAAAGAAGCAATGGGTGACGTTTCGGGTCAAGACCCTTCTTTCAGACTGAAGAAGAGTCTCGACATGAAACGTCACCCATTCCTTCTCTCCAGAGATGCTGCCGGTCCTGCTGAGTTACTCCAGCATTTTGTGTCCATCTTCAAATGACGTCACGCGCTCCAGACGGCTGTGCGTGCGCGCGCATGAAATCGCGCGCGACCTTCGCGGGACCGTCGAGCCTCAACGCGACCACGAGGTCGCGTAATTAGCGTGCCAAGGACACGTAAGTGGGACAGGGGCTTAACTCTCAATTCTACCTCATTCAATTATACTGCTATTTCACTTGAGTATTTGTTTGCACCATTTCAGATTGCATTATAATCTTTGCAACATTTCTAGTGGTTTGCACTTATTGTTGTGTTTATTGTGATTCTTATCATTACCATGTATCCTGTCTATTCTATGATCTTCATGCAAACAAGGAATTTCATTGCACCCCTATCACCCTTAAACTCTTAGCTGAACTCTTATCAGAAGCTACACTGTTTAGATTTGTGCATTTTATTTGATGCATTACTGAATACTATGCAATCAATCAACACAGTTTTGAATTCAATTGCTACTTAAAGGGCCTGTCCCACTTGGGCGGCATTTGCTCGTCATTTACGCGACATAATTTACGCGTCACGAAGCATGACACGCACGTGATGCGTGCATGGTGCACATTACGCGCGCATTATGCGTGGTGACGTTGGCAGTGACGCGCAGTCGCGCGTGGCGCCCCAGGATTTTGGGATGTACAAAATCTTTGCGCGCTATCTGCGTGACGCGCAAATGACGCCCAAGTGGGACAGGCCCTTTAGGTTCTTGATCTTTGTGCATCCGCTGCACAGTCAAGCATCCTGGTTTCCATTCTGTAGACACAGAACCTCTCTCTATCTTACCAGTCCCCCTTTTGAAATGACTTTCACCTGCCCTTTCTGGTCATATCGCAAGCCTTGCAATTCTGCCTTAAGTGCGTTCAGTCTCTCTTGACATACATTGGCTTTACTACATTGGACTGACATTATTAACTCCATACCCTCCTGGGATATTCGGTGCTTTGGGATTGCCCCTACATCGCTATGTTTTCCTCCCTTACCGCATCCAACTAAATCAGCACTCGGTTCAGTAAAATTCTATGAACACCAAAATTCTTGTAAGCATTTAGTTCTTCCACAGAAGTCACACAATCTCATCTTCTCTTCGCCCCTCCCCCCTACCCTAGTCGTTGTACTAGTTTCACTGTCGTCCTGCTGAGTTTCATTGTCGGTACAACTCGTTTTCACCTAGCCCACAGCAGACAATGCACTGCTTCCTTGATCATCATTACTTTTTTTGCAAATCTTTCATCCATCTATATCGCTTGTTTCCCTTTCCTCTGACTCTCAGTCTGAAGAAGGGTCTCAACCCGAAACGTCATCCATTCCTTCTCTCCAGAGATGCTGTCTGAGCCACTGAGTTACTCAAGCTTTTTGTGTCTATCTTCGGTTTAAAACCAGCATCGGCAGTTCCTTGCTAAACACTGTATTAGTGTTTTTCCCAGACAATTAATGTGACCTTGTGTCACACTGTGCTGAACCGTTTGCTTTTCATCATATTTGCAAATTTGTGCAATGATATAACCATTGTCCTGAAATTCCTGTGAAGTGCCTCTCAGTTCAGATTACAGACACTTCCTTTGAATGGCTTGCTGTCTTGGATGGTGATCCTAGACAAAAACAAAAGTGTTTCACTGTACCATGTTCTGAAATTGCTCAATAAAAGAGCAAAGTATGCCATTTGCATGGGCCAGTCAAGTCAAAGATCCTATAGCGGAGCAAGATAGACCACTCCTGCTAAATGCAATGGGCTGACATGTAGTACGCAACGGAACGGAACGCGGGCCTTTTTTTCATCCATTTCAGCAACCCGACCCGACCCGACTCGCAGTGTAATCAACGTTGCGGGGGAACAGTTTGTGTTAATAAATTTAAATACTGAAAAGAGAAGATTTTTACCAAATAACTTTTATTTTTACGAGGATGTTTCCGTAACCGGCTTCAGTCTCCGCACTATTATCCTATGGGATCTTTGGTGTGGAGATGGAAGCCGGTTACGGAAATGGGGCCGAAAATTACCCATGAATCTGCCCATGACCGTACTACGTCTTTTTCGTCGAGTGATCTATCTTGCTCGCTATAGGATCTTTGAGTCAAGCCATGAACTGTTCTCATTTCGACCTATTTCTGTCCAGCATGCACCGCCCCTTCCCACTCCCCCCTTTTTCCTCCTCTCTTCCCTGTGCGCCACCTGGATACGCACACTTTTCTCCCATTCCCCCACCTTCCACCCCATCCCCTTCCGCATCTACGCCACCCATTCCTTCTCTCCAGAGACGCTGCCTGTCCGGCTGAGTTACTCTGGCATTTTGTGCCGACCCTCCTTCCTCAGGCTTTACATTGAATCAGAATCAGAATCAGAATCAGATTTTATTCGCCAAGTAGGTTTTGCAACCTACGAGGAATTTCACTTCTTCTATCCTTTTCTATTTATCTCACACTTTTTAGACAATAGACTATAGACAATAGGTGCAGGAGTAGGCCATTTGGCCCTTCGAGACAGCACCGCCATTCAATGTGATCATGGCTGATCAAAGCTTTTTGTCTTTTCATCTCTGGTCTTTGCGCAACCATCTGCCCAACAAAACAAAGCCCTCACCTGTACCCTTTGTAGGTTAATTGGCCTCTGTAAATTGTAGGATTATGGAGGAGAAAGTGGGATCATTTAAAACCAGCGTGAGCAGGCGATCGATGGTCGGCGGGCCCTCAATGGGCCGAACAGCTTGTTTCCGTGCTGTATCTTTAAACGAAATGACCTACACTGAAGACAATAAACTCCCGATGCTGCAAGCTATCAAGAGTCACACTAGGTCTTAAAAGTATAGTGATGCTTTATATAAACTGCAGATTCTGATTGAAGAGATCCCTAGGTAACTAATAATATCTAAACACTTGTGTGTAAAAATGTCAGCGAGGGTAAGGGAAATGGGCAGGACAGAGGAGTAGGTGCATACAAATTGCACTAAATAAGAACGATTTTGGTGTGTTTCATCCAATGGGTTCATCCAACCGTGTGGTTTTACTCTATGTAAAACCGCTCGGTACTCATGTTAAAGCAGGAGCTCTCGGGACAACTGTTCATTTTCAAATCAAATCAATCCATTAGTGTAGGCAAAAATGCTGGAGAAACTCAGCTGGGGTGAGGCAGCATCTATGGAGCGAAGGAAATAGGCAACGTTTCGGGTCACCCGAAACGTTGCCTATTTCCTTCGCTCCATAGATGCTGCCTCACCTGCTGAGTTTCTCCAGCATTTTTGTCTACCTTCGATTTTCCAGCATCTGCAGTTCCTTGTTAAACAGTCCATTAGTGTTTTTTCTTGGCATCTTCTGCTCAGTAAAGAGTGTGCCGCAGGAAGTGAAGAAAGAATGCAGAACCATCTGCGTTTGGCACTGCTCACCATGCAGTCGATTTAAATGGGGGCACTTTTGCTCATGACAAACTCGGTTTGAATTCCAGCGTGAACATTATAGCCATTCAGCTCATTGTGCCTGCACTGACTCGTTGAATGCACCCTCAAAGAAGTTGAGGAGAGTGAAATTGTTATCTGTGACTCATTGCTAACATTTCAGACTTAGGTCTTTGTAAATAATAGCTAGGGCTTGAATTGAATTGGAAGATACACCCACTCCAACTGTTATAATATTTTTTTCTTACTGGTATACGGTAGAATGGACTTGACGACAAACAAGGACTTAAATTGTTGAAACTCTTTGCAGCCCAGATTCTGTTTTTCTTTTTTTTTCTTTTTTTCTTTTTCTTGTTTAGCTTAGGGGGGTTTTGTTTTTTTGTTTTTTCTCTTTTTTTCTCTTTTTTTTATTTTTATCTTTTTGTTTTTATACATATAAGTTCTCTTTTAAACACAACTATATTTACATAGAGACCGGGAGATCTATATTCAATGTGTATTTTGACACTGGACTCATATTTAGGTTATACCTGCCATTTAATGTAACCCTGATCCCTATGTATTTAAAAAAAAAATTTTTTTTCGTTTGAGTTTCGTTTATAGTGTTTTTTTTAACTGGGTATGTGTGGGGGGGCGGGGGGTGGGGGGTGGGGGAAACTTTTAAAATCTTTTCCCTGCACGGGTCTCCGTTGTCATTTGGGCCTAGCACCGTGGAGCAGCCTCCAACGGAACGACCTGGGGGCTCCAGTCACGGAGCCGGCGGACTTACTCACCATCGCGGAGCTGACCGAGTTCAGAACGGGAGGAGCTGTGGAGGCGCGCGGCTGCTACCTGACCCCGGAGATTCGGAGGCTTCAGCCGCCGGCCCGGTGGACGGGACATGGGGAGCTCGCGGGTCCCTGGTGGGAGACCGCTTTTCGGAGCTCCCGCAACGGCAACTTCTCCCGCCCGAGTTGCGGGGTTGAGGATGACCTGGAGCGGGGCCTTACATCGCCCCGGCGCGGCTTTAAATGGCCGCGGGATTTGCTAGCGCCCGCCGGGGGCTCCAACATCAAGACCCGAAGCGCGGCTTTGCATCGCCCTGCGCGGCCTTAATGGCCGCGGGACTTGCTTACCATCGCCCGCCGGGGGCTTTGACTTTGACATCGGGAGTGCAGGGGAGAGCAGTGGAGAGACAAGACTTTGCCTTCCATCACAGTGAGGAGGAGATTCACTGTGATGGATGTTTGTGTAAATTGTGTTGTGTCTTGGTTCTTTTTTACTTGTTTGTATGACTGCAGAAACCAAATTTCGTTTGAACTTAGGTTCAAATGTCAACAAATAAATTGTATCATTGTATCAATATCACAGTTATGTTTATCATTACTTTTTTGTTTTTTTGTTTTTGCCTTTGAAAAAAAAAAAAAAAAAGATTTAAAAAGAAAGAAAGGAAGATACAGCATTGAATCAGGCCCTTGGACCCACAGAGTCCATGCCGACCGTCGATCATCTGTCCACATATGTTCTATGTTATCGTACTTTCTCATCCACTCCCTGCACACAAGGGGCAATGTACAGAGGCTAATTAGTCGACAAACCCAAAGATAGACACAGAATGTTGCCGTAACTCAGTGGGACAGGCAGCATCTCTGGATAGAAGGAATGGGTGACGCTTCGGGTCAAGACCCTTCATCAGACTACAAACCCGCCTGTCTTTGGGATGTGGGAGGAAACCAGAGCACCAGAAGGAAACCCACGTGGTCACAGGGAGAACGTGCAAACTTGGCACAAACAGCACCTGAGGTCAGAATCAAACCCAGGTCTCTGTGAGGCAGCAGCTCCACCAGCTGCACCACTGTGCTGCATATAAATGGTCCTATTTTGTATGGAGAATCTTGTATCATATTATTGAAAAATAACACATCTATTATTTACCTTTCTGGATGCCAATCGATCCATAGTTTATTTCAGAAAAACTTCTGCTTTCATATCAGATCTTTGCATTTAACAGCTTCCTCTTTCTGAAACCTCCAATACTTTGCGACAATACTTTGTGGCAGTCAATTAGTTGGCGAGATTCATGCAGGCTGCCTGATTGATGGCAGATCACCAGCGAGTTCAGTGTGTATTTGCGCACCCCCACATGTCTGACGTGGGATTCTCAGGCACCGACACAAAACCCTCAGGGAACTAGCTTGGCACAGAACCTTCACTTATTGCTTGCTAAAGGAATAAAAGCTCGTGTCTGCAGGGAACAAGATGTATTCAGACCACCCGGACATGGACATCACAGAGGTATCCATCATTCACTGACTGAATCTTTCGTCGCTGCCTTTTGAAGGTACAAACACACCTCCACCTGTGCCTTGGGTTTTCTGGCTTCACACGCAACAAGAGTGTTCAACGTGTGTTCAGCAATATCCCACTCAGGTTTATTTTTTAAGAAGATTACAGCTGTCCTGCAGCCACCAATTTTCATCTGTCAAACACAATCTGCAGTAATAGACAATAGACAATAGGTGCAGGAGTAGGCCATTTGGCCCTACGAGCCAGCACCGCCATTCAATGTGATCATGGCTGATCATTCACAATCAGTACCCTGTTCCTGCCTTCTCCCCGTATCCCTTGACTCCGCTATCTTTAAGAGCTCTATCTAACTCTCTCTTGAAAGCATCTAGTGAACTGGCCTCCACCGCCCTCTGTGAGGCAGAGAATTCCACACACACAACTCTCTGTGTGAAAAACCAGTAGTGTTCATCACTGGTAAACTGTCAATGTTAAAGCGACGCAAGGAACTGCAGATGCTGGAATCTTGAGCAAAAGGCAATGTGCTGGAGGAACTCAGCGGGCCAGGCATCATCTGTGGAAGGAATGGACAATGCTGGCTGAAGAAGGGTTTCAACCTGCAACGTCACCTGTGTATTCCACCATACACCTGACCCGCTGAGTTCCTCCAGCACTTTGGTCATAAGTTCATAGGTTATAGGAGTAGAATTAGGCCATTCGACCCATCAAGTCTACCCCGCCATTCAATAATGGCTGATCTATCTTACCCTCTCAACCCCATTCTCTTGCCTTCTCCCCATAACACCTGACACCCTTTGTGTTTTGCTCAACGTTGAAGAGCGTGCTGACCGGTTGCATCGTGGCTTGGTTCGGCCCTGGAGAGGAAAAGACTACAAACAGTAGTAAACACTGCCCAGTCCATCATCGGCTCTGACCTCCCTTCCATCGAGGGGATCTACCACAGTCGCTGCCTCAAAAAGGCTGGCAGCATCATCAAGGACCCACACCATCCTGGCCACACACTCATCTCCCTACTACCTTCAGGTAGAAGGTACAGGAGCCTGAAGACTGCAACGACCAGGTTCAGGAACAGCTACTTCCCCACAGCCATCAGGCTATTAAACCTGGCTCGGACATAACACTGAACTTTATTAGCCAATACTGTTATTTGCACTTTATCAGTATATTGACCATTGTGTATATATTTATAGAATGCCTTGTAGTAAATGCCTACTATGTTCTGTTGTGCTCAAGCAAAGCAAGAATTTCATTGTCCTACCAGGGACACATGACAATAAACTCACTTGACTTGACTTGTAAATAATCACCAGGTAATCTATTTGGACATTTGGGTATTTGTGATATGTATGTACACTCTCATGTGGTGAGTTCAGGCACCCCATTTGACTGCAGTACTCAGAGGTCAGAATGCAATGCCTGCACCCTTTCTTTGAATTACACCAAGCAGTAACTTGAAGTGACTCAGAAATAGCAAATTAATTTTAGTCTTTGAATATTATATGTGTTCTGCCAGGTTCAGATTCATCCTCTTTTATTTTCAAGATGAATTTGAATAAATTTGAATTTGAATTTTGGACAGCTGCAACTAAATTATTTGTAAAATTACAAAGAGTGTTACCAGGATTTACTGTGTTGTCAAAATCTCAGCACAAAGAATGCATCGGAAGTGGAAACCTTTTCTTGTCAAGACCATAATGAGGAAACAATTATCATTATTTAGTTGCTTTATTGTAAATGGTTATTTTATTTTAACAGTGTTCTTTGTCGGTAATATAATTAGCTCGTTGGAGATTCCTTGTCTCATTTGACAGTGAATTCAATCAAATACCAATGAAAATAATACTACATTGAGCTTCTTTACAGTTCTCAGTGTATGCCCACCCAGGCTTGATTACATTCTTGCAATTGCGTGATATCAGTAAAGGGCCTGTCCCACTGACGCGACTTTACAGCGACTGTCTTCGACCTTCAAGCTCGAGGGCACTCGCCTGGAAAACCTCGAGCTGGATCGACCGTCAGCGATGAAACCGCGAGCTGGATCGACCGACCGACACACAAACAGATCGCAAAGGTGGGGGCCAGAGAAAGCGGGGGAGCGCTGTTTGAAATTCACACCCGCAATGAACAGGAAGGTAAAAGACGGCTGCACAGTGTACGGTAAGTCCTTTAGAGAGCGCGGAAGGGGTAGAGAAGGGGAGAGAAGGGGGGGGGGGGGGAGAAGGAGTGGAGACACTTTTAAGAAGTCAGACAACGTTTAATAAAGTTTAGCGGGCATTTTACATTACCGGTCGGTTTTCCTTGGTCCTGAAAACTCCAATGAGCCAATTAAAATGCACGGTCAGCGAAGGAGATTGCCTACGGCTGCCCTCGACTGCCTGTAAGTAAATAGCGACCCCACTCCACTGCACTACGAGTTCAAAAGAACCATGCCGACCAATTTTTACTCGCGGAAAATTTTTCAACATGCTGAAAAATGTTCCTCAACCAAATTGAGGCCGCGAGTGACCTCATAGGACCTCCGAGGACCAGGTGTCGACCATGCTGCGAGTTTGAGTCGAGGGCAAACTCTTCTAAACTCACAGATTAAGTTGCCGCAGTGGGACAGCCCCTTTAGTCATTGAAGGGTTGTCACCAGAGGCGTGCCTGAATTCCTGCACAATAAGACACGGAATACTTGGAGGAGTGTATGAACTTTATTGTTAGGTCCAAAGGGCTATCCAAAACGGGATGGTCCCAGCATCTGGGCTGAACATCATTCCTTTCTCTTTGCTTCTCATCTTCCTCCAACATCATGTTGTGTCCGGGGAAAGGCAAAGTAAAAAGGCAAGGCGATGCAAGGAAAGGCAAAGACAATTAGGGAATATGGAAAATCTCTGACCTCAGGCAATGAAATCCTTCCAGGAGATAATTGTGAAGAAAGAGTTGAGGCAGATACCATAACAAGATTTAAAAGATATTTGGGCAGGTACATGGATTGGAAAGGGTTAGATGTATATGGGCCAAACGCCGCAGGTGGGACTGGCATAGATGGGGCATCTTGGTTGACATGGACAAGTTGATCCAACGGGCCTGTTTGTGTGCTGTATGACTATGAATCTATAAGATCACATGGATCAAGGTTTATCTATTATGATTACACATTTATGCCTTTATAACAAGAAGAATCGAATATAGGAGCAAAGAGATCCTTCTGCAGTTGTACAGAGACCTATTGTCTATTGTTTAATTCTCACGATCGTCTCTTTGGCATGTCAGTCAAACTAAAAGTACGGTTTAATAAATAAGTTCCAAAAGGGTCGGCTGTTTACTGTGTTAGTAAACAACATTCCTGCTTCAGTGGCATCAATGTTGCATGCATGAACAGTCAATAGACAATAGGTGCAGGAGTAGGCCATTCGGCCCTTCGAGCCAGCACCGCCATTCAATGTGATTATGGCTGATCATCCCCAATCAGTACCCCGTTCCTGCCTTCTCCCCATATCCCTTGACTCCGCTATCTTTAAGAGCTCTATCTAACTCTTGAAAGCATCGAGAGAACCGGCCTCCACCGCCCTCTGAGGCAGAGAATTCCACAGACTCACAACTCTCTGTGTGAAAAAGTATTTCCTCATCTCCGTTCTAAATGGCTTACTCCCTATTCTTAAACTGTGGCCCCTGGTTCTAGACTCCCCCAACATCGGGAACATGTTTCCTGCCTCTGGCGTGTCCAAACCCTTAATAATCTTATATGTCTCAATAAGATCCCCTCTCATCCTTCTACATTCCAGAGTGTACAAGCCCAGCTGCTCCATTCTATCAACATATGATAGTCCCGCCATCCCAGGAATTAACCCGGTGAACCTGCGCTGCACTATTAGTCCTGTGGATTTTCATTTAAAACATCTATCTTCAAGCCGATTTTGGACCTCTTTAAAAAACACAATGTCATGGAGCATCACCTCACAGGAACTGTATCTTGTGGCCACAATGAACCTTGTTGAACTCTCACAATCTCCGCCACTACCCCACACTGAACATGATGTCAGAGGCCAATGTTCTTCTGCCGCATTGATCAATGATCTGTGAAGTACAATGTTTGATATCGGCAAACTGTTTGGGGGGTTTTTAGTTCAGTTTAGTGTAGAGATAGAGATTTAGCCCACCGACTCCGCACCAACCAGCACATTAGCACTATCCTACACGCATTAGGGACAATTTACATTTATACCAAGCCAATTAACATGCAAACATGTACGTCTTTGGAGTGTGGGAGGAAACCGAAAACCCATGGGGTCACGGGGAGAACGTACAAACTCCGTCCAGACAGCACCCGTAGTCAGGATTGAACCCGGGTCTCCGGCACTGTAACGCTGTAAAAGGCAGCAACTCTACCGCTGCACCACCTGTGCCACCCACTATGCCACACGTAACTGCAGTCTCAACAAGAGAGACTTGTTGTGGGTTCAGCTCACAAACCAGAGCCACAAGCTACACTTTATTGTTGAATGGTGGTGTTGGCAAAGCGTCAGATGTGCCCCTTTGGGCATGTGCTTTATGCCTAAAGGGGGCATAGCATTTTAAAATTTTAAAGCATATTTTAGCAACCATGCATTAAACTCTTTGATGCAACCAACTGTGCCCTCGAGCTGATAGCACTAATGATGAGAATAAGAGTTAATGTTATGATTATGTATGTAAATGCAACTGAATCAAAGGTATTTTGGGGGTGCATAGATGTCCTCATGAACAAGTACTTTCAGTTATTGCATCTCAGTGGGCTTAAAATATTTACCAGCCTATTAAAGTGAGCACAGATTGAAGTAAACTGATTACGTGGGAGACACTAATCACAGTTAATTTACTTGAGACCCACTTGTCAGGTACTTGAGGTGTGTATAAATTGCATTGCAAAAGAGGAAAAATCAAAGCTATAAATATAAAATAAATGTTATGAATATTTTGATTCATCAGAAATTTTTCCAAAGGTGTCTGTTACCAAGACGTGCAAATGAAAGTCGAGATTTGAAGTTCTGTTTCAAGGGCCCAGAACTTATTAACTCAAGGGTATTGAAAAATTGAATTATTTTCTTGGATCATTTCTTTAGAGAATTTCTTTAGTCAGAAATGGTGGTGAATCTGTGGAATTCTTTGCCACAGAAGGCTGGTGGAGGCCAAGTCAATTGATATTTTTAAGGCAGAGATTGATAGATTCTTGATTAGTACGGGTGGCAGGGGTTATGGGGAGAAGGCAGGAGAATGGGGTTAATAGGGAATGATAGATGAGCAATGATTGAATGGCGGAGTAGACTTGTGGGCCGAATGGCCTAATTCGGCTCCTATCACTATGAACAGCCCCTTTCCTGATCTTATTAGTTCACAGTATCTTGATCCTCTTGCAGGTACACAAAAATGCTGGAGAAACTCAGCGGGTGCAGCAGCATCTATGGAGCGAAGGAAATAGGCAACGTTTCGGGCCGAAACCCTTCTTCTTTGATCCTCTTGCACTCTTCCTTACTCTGACCCAAACCCTTTTTGTATCATTGGTAGATGTCTTCCTCACTTCAGCAAGGACTGCGCTATCCCTGTCATCCATCCCTGGAGCCTTCAGCACGACATCCAGCAAGGAGTCACCAAATCTATTGACACCCTTTGCTTGTTTGCCTTCCACTGTCTGCGATTTGTTCGGTCAGCTCCAAAATCGTCACCGCAGTGTGGCGTCAGATGACGGAGCTGCAATGGAGTCATGCTCGTTGCCATCACCTCCACTGAACCTCATTGCGAAGGAAACTCAGAAATGCATGTTTAGTAGACAATATCGCCTTACCTCCCCCCTCACTCCATTCAAGGACCCAAGCAGTCGTTCCAGGTGCGACAGAGGTTCACCTGCACCTCATCTATTGCATCCGCTGCTCTAGGATGTCAGCTGATCTACATCGGTGAGACCAAGCGTAGGCTTGGCGATCGTTTTCGCCGAACACCTCCGCCGGTCCACATTAACCAACCTGATCTCCTGCGGCTCAGCACTTCAACTCCCCCTCCCATTCCGAATCCGACCTTTCTGCCCTGGGCCTCCTCCATGGCCAGAGTGAGCACCTCTCGGAAACTGGAGGAGCAGCACCTCATATTCCGCTTGGGCAGTCTGCACCCCAGCGGTATGAACATTGACTTCTCCAATATCTGGTAGTCCTTACTGTCTCCTCCCTTCTCAGCTCTCCCTTCAGCCCTCTGGCTCCTCCTCTTCCTTTCTTCTACCCGCCCCCCCCCCCCACCCCCTTCATCAGTCTGAAGAAGGGTTTTGGCCCGAAACGTTGCCTATTTCCTTCGCTCCATAGATGCTGCCGCACCCACTGAGTTTCTCCAGCAATTTTGTCTACCTCCGATTTTCCAGTATCTGCAGTTCCTTCTTGAACAATGCATGTTTTAGTAAATGACTGGGTGAAAAAGCCACTCATGCGACTCCATGTTATGTTTTGTTTCCCACCCGCTGTTTGACTCTCCCTGCTCCTAGTAAAGCAAAGGTTCCAATCTAACCCCTTGTGCCTCAGTAATAAACACACAAAACAGCACAAGAGCATAATCTACATGCTTTGGACTAGGCCTCAGAGTGCTGGGCCCAGAGGAAACAGTCAGGGCAAAATTGGAGGTGTCTCCCTGCTCCAGGCTATTTACTGTTCTGTTACATTTTTCTGACCTTGAACACTAATTCAAACAAATGCTTTCTAGCCACAATCCCAGGAGGTACAAACTGCATACTGTTTGAATAAATGATTTACCGTCTACGTTCTCCCATCTGTTGCCCTGTTCCAAAAGACATTCCCAGTGAAACAGCCTCAGAAGCCAACACCTCCCAGAACACTGCATCACTCAAGTGCCAAACATGGGTATGTTTTCACTCTGGGGAATTCATGCAACTGGAAGAATAATTCCAGATGAATCCCAGAATGAGCTCAAGGTTGCCTCTGTGTTACAAATGGAGAAGCAGGAACCAGTTTGCTGAATGATTAGTTTATGTAGAGCATTGACATTTTGTTGTCTCGGGTCCTGTAATTAGGCAACGTTGGTATCTGTTTACCAGAGCTCGACCCCAGAGAAATCATGGTCTTGCAAAGCAGCATCGGTTAAGCATAATTCAGCTCATTAAAATGGTGTTGACTACAGACTATGGGAAGTCAGTAATGACCTTTCCTGCACTATGCTCTATCAGAAAGCAGAGAATTTGGATGTGCTCAGTTTTCTAGCTTTGCCAAAGTTACATTGCAATTCCAGGTCGAAAATCCATACTATTAAAAAAGCACCTAGATTAGGATGTGTTAGCCACAGGGAAAGGTTGGACACTTGGAATTTTATTTGGAATGCCTGAGGTTGCAGGAAGACCTGCTGGAAGTATCTAAAATTATAGGAAGGCATAGACAGTCAGAATCTTTAGTTTAGTTTTATTCAGTTTACGATTGTCACGTGTACTGAGGTACAGTGAATAGCTTTTTTCCCCCTCAGAATGGAAAGAAACAAAAACTAGAGGGTGTAGCTTTAAGGTGAAAGGGGCAAAGATGAAATGAGATCAGTGGAGCAACTATTTTACACAGAGGGCGATGGGTGCCTGGAACATGCTGCCGGGGGTGGTGGTGGACACAGATACGATAGTGGTATTTAAGAGATTTTTGGATTGGCATATGAATATGCAGAGTATGGAGAGATATGGATCACGTGCAGGCTGATAAGAGTTGGTCTTGGCATCATGTTCAGCACAGACATTGTGGGCCGAAGGGCCTGTTCTTGTGCTATATTGTCCTCTGTGCTAAATTTTCTTGCACAATCTAAATAAATCATTAAAAAAACATCTGTGAAGTAGTTAAGTACTGTATTCTGACCTTTATGTCCAGAAGGTTGAAGATTTCTTGTATGAATGTGGTGGAAGGTGGCCAATTATTGAATCCATGGACCTTACACAGATGCTGTACTATCTTTCCGATGTCGGCTGTATATCATGGTGGTCACATAAGCTCTATTGGAAGTCTGCTTTGCCTTGGCAAGAAAACAAAGGAATGTATTGCAGAAGCCTTAAGGGCCTGTCCCACTTAGGCTATTTTTAGGCGACTGTCATAGTCGTAGCAGGTCGCCGAAAAAAAAAAAAAAATGAAGTCAGCACCGGCGACACCCTACGTTAACCTATCGACAACTACAATTGCACCTACGCCAGGAGAAGTCAAGCTATGCTCATTGGCATCAAACCCACCGTCGCCGACTGTCTCCGAAAAATGTTCAACATGTTGAAAATCCAGCGGCGACCAGAAAGACGCTACGACTCTTTGACCGACTGAGGAGACTAATCACGACCATACAGGCGACACCCCGGCGACCATGTGGCGACAGCCTAGTCGTCTAAAAAAATCGCCTATGTGGGACAGGCCCTTTAAGGATGAAAACAAGAATTACTGAAAATGATGAGTAGATTGGGTAGCCTCTGAGAACCTCACAGGTTAATGATTATTCATCGCAACTAATGATTCAGGTGTTCATGTGAAAAGTCATTGATCTGAATATTAACCATGCTTCTCTCTCCATGGATGTTGCCTATTCACTTGTGCATTATCGACATTTTCTATTTTATTTTATTCATCAATTTTATTTTATTCCAATATTGTGAAGACATTACATTTAGCTTATGCCACTGAATTATCTTTGTGTTGCATAAACCAATTAATATGTTTATCACAAATTTTTGAGGTAAACATTTATTGCATTTTTTTTACCCTTTAATCCTAAAACCTTTGTACCATTCTAGACGTACTTTTATTTTGTGCAACAGAACTCTGACTTTGCGTATGTGTTGTTGCGACAACAATGAACTGACTCTGGCTTTATGCTGGTTTATTTGAAGTGAGCACAGGAACCACTAGACCAAATTTTGGTCTCTTTCTTCACGTGTTTAAATGGAAAAATCCTTGCATCCCCCCCCACCTCTCTCCATCCGTCCCCCACCCAAGTCGCACCAGCTTCAAAGTCGTCTTGTTGAGTCTAATTGTCTGTACTCGTTCTCATAGAGTCATAGAGTGATACAATGTGGAAACAGGCCCTTCGGCCCAACTCGCCCACACCGGCCAACAATGTCCCATCTACCCCAGTCCCACTTGCCTGCGCTTGGCCCACAACCCTCCAAGCCTGTCCTATCCATGTACCTGTCCAACTGTTTCTTAAACAATGGGATTGTCCCAGCCACAACTACTTCCTCTGGCAGTTTGTTCCATACACCCACCACCCTATGTGTGAAAAAGTTACCCCTCGGATTCCTATTAAATCTTTTCCCCTTCACCTTGAACCTATGTCCTCTGGTCCTCGATTTCCCTACTCTGGGTAAAAGACTCTGTACATCTACCTGAACTATTCCTCTCATGATTTTGTAAGATCTTCCCTCATCCTCCTACGCTCCATGGAATAGAGACCCAGCCTACTCAACCTCTCCTTATAGCTCACACCCTCTAGACTGGCAACATCCTCGTAAATCTTCTCTGAACCCTTTCAAGCTTGACAATATCTTTAATATAACATGGTGCCTAGAACTGAACACAATATTCTAAATGCGGTCTCACCAACGTCTTATACAACTGCAACATGACCTCCCAACTTCTAAACTCAATACTCATGATGAAGACTGATGAAGGCCAAATTGCCAAAAGCCTTTTTGACCACCTTATCCACCTGCAACTCGACCTTCAAGGAACCATGCACTTGCACTCCTGGATCCCTCTGCTCTACAACACTACCTAGAGGCCTACCATTCAATGTGTAGGTCCTGCCCTTGTTAAACATCCCAAAATGCAACACCTCACACTTCTCTGTATTAAATTCCATCAACCATTTCTCCGCCCACCTGGCCAATCGATCCAGTTGCTGCTGCAATCGTTCACAACCTTCACTATCTGCAAAACCACCCACTTTTGTATCATCAGCAAACTTGCTAATCTTGCCCTGTATGTTCTCATCCAAATCATTGATGTAGATGACAAACAGTAACGGGGCCAGCACCGAACTCTGTAGCACACCACTAGTCACAGGCATCCATTCTGAGAAGCAACCTTCCACCATCACCTTCTGCTTCCTTCCATGGAGCCAATTTGCTATCCATTCAGCTATCTCCCCTTGGATCCCATGAGATCTAACCTTCCAGTGCAGCCTACCATGCGGAACCTTGTCGAACGCCTTACTAAAGTCCATGTACACAATACCTACAGCTCTGCCTTCATCAACCTTTTTGCTCACGTCTTCAAACAAATTACAGATTTGTGAGATACTACCTCCCACGTACAAAACCATGCTGACTGTCCCTAATCAGTCTTGCCCATCCAAATGCCTGTGTATCCTATCCCTCTGAATAATCTCCAGTGACTTACCAACTACAGATGTTAAGCTCACCGGCCTATAGTTCCCAGCATTTTCCCTGCAGCCCTTCTTGAAAAGAGCCACAACATTTGCCACCCTCCAATCCTCTGGCACCTCTCCTGTATTTAAGGACAACTTATAAATTTCAACCAGGGCTCCCGTAATTTCCTCTGTAGTTTCCCGCAATTTCCTCAAATATATTTGATCAGGCCCCGGAGATTTGTCTATGGCAGTACATCGACAATAACCCTGACTGCTCTCATGACACTTCCAGTCACTGCTCCAATTTCCTCCATCGTACTGTTTTTCTCCTTGGTAAATACAGAGGAGAAATACTCATTGTGGACCTTGCCCATCTGCTGTGGCTCCACACAGAGGTGACCGCTTTTATTCCTGAGAGGTCCCACTCTATCTCTAGTTACCCTTTTCCCCCTAATGTATTTATAAAATCTTTTGCGATTGTCCTTAATGCTACCCGCCAGAGCTGTCTCCTGGCTCCTTTTTGTCCTTTTGATCTCCTATTTTAGTTTGCTCCTTAGTTCCCGAAACTCCTCCAGGGATGCACTTGATCCCAGCTGCCTATACCTGCCGCATGCATCCTTGTTTTTGACCAACGTCTCAATTTCCCTCGTCAGCCAAGCTTCCTTACGTTTGCCTGCGTTGTCCTTCAGTCTAACGGGGACGTACACATCCTGAGCTCTCTTCAGCACACTTTTAAAAACATCCCACTTGGCCAATATTCCTTTCCCCTCAAATAACCTGCTCCAGTCAACTTGAGCGAGACCTTCTCCCATACCCTCAAAGTTGGCCTTACCCCAGTTGAGCATTTTAACACATGGTCCCTCTCCATAACTATTTTAAACCTAATCGAACTGTGGTCAATTGTCCCAAAAGGCTCCTCCACACACACTTCATTAACTTGCCCTTCCCAATTTTTCCAATACTAGATCCACCTAGTACACAGCTAACAGTAGCCTGTTTCCTTTATCATCGTAATTTTTTTTGCATATCTTTCATTCATTGGTTCTATATCTCTCTACATCACCGTTTATATTTCTTGTTTTCCTTTCCCCTTACTCTCAGTCGGGTCTCGACCCGAAACGTCACCTATTCCTTTTCTACACAGATGCTGTCTGACCCGCTGAGTTACTCCAGCTCTTTGTGTCTCATCGTCGGTTTAAACCAGCATCTGCAGTTCCTTCCTACACAATGAAATGTGACTATTTTTGTTTCAATTTTGCTCCACATAATATCACTCAAGCCATTTATTTTTTTTGAGTCATACATTACTAATACAAAACTATGCATCTGCATATAAGATTAAGGACTGCGTGTACGTGTATTACTTTGTTCCATTAGTGTTAGATTTTCTTCATAATCATACTCCTTGTTCTACAAGGGGTTTTTCATCAGAAGATATGACTTGAAAACACAATCCTGCCCTTCAACTATAGTCACAGTAGATGTCCTTTTTTACTTGCAAGAAATCAGCCAGGCTTGGTAATCTTGTCATCTGGGATATAAAACCAATCGTACAAATTCTTATGGAAAATGAATTCAAGCAATTGTCTGTAAATTCCTGCAGACTTCAATAGTTTTTTTTTTTAAAGCCTACTTTTTTACCATCTACGGCTACCTTTTCAGCAGTAGTTATTTTATGATGAATATCAAAAATATTTAAAAGTGAAAAATCAATCTCCAAAACCAAATTTGCTTTCCCCTCTAACACAAGTGCTTAGAAAAATGTACCTGTGAACTCCTATCTTTACTGTGAAATACTCTCCAAAATGATATTGTATCTCTCTAACGATTTTTTTCCCTCTTTTTTTTGTACAGCATGTGCATATTCATATTCTTCCGCGAAAGAAGGGCGACTTTGCCAGGAATGATAATGTCTACGTGGAGGTAATTTTAAAAGTCTTTGCATGGCTGTGGGTTGTGGACTTATTACACGATTGTTTTAAACAGCTGACGGAGAAATGGCCTATTTCTCAGTTCAGGATTTTACTATAGTCTCTGAAACATAATCTTCATTAGCTCTTGTTCATGTAATGTCTACAGTCTATTCCAGATAAACCGAGGCTCGCTGCAAACAGTATTCCGACCTTCTTAAACAATATAAAAATGTGTGATTTTTGATTCAATAATAATAGTAAAATATAAATGAACTCTCATCTATACAATGTGTTCTGAGAGTCATACATAATAATCAACATAGTAAATACTCTCAGCCGAATGATAAATATTGTCTTGATCAGAAGGTTTGTAAAGAGTGGTCATTTTGGTGTGGAACATTTTTTTAAATGAAATATTGTTCTGTGCTGTTGCATCACCTTCTACGTTACGGAGTTATCACTGAAAATGAACAATCAGTGGTTTTGTTCTGCAACGGACATTCGATTGAGCGATTCCAACAGTTTCAAATGTGCCACCTTGTATGTGAAGTTATTTAACATTGTAGTTCAGTCTTCATTTAAAATTAAGTGCAGCAATTTCTGGTTAAACTATGTGAAGCAAGTCTTGACCTGGAGTCATTGTGTAAAATGGCTGAGAGGAAGTTGGCCATGTGTTGTGACTGTGGAGACTGAAGCTGGCAGATGTGAAAGGTCTTTATTCATCACACGCAGGTATTTAGGAGAATTAGTTTCTCCTCTCCTGGTCAATTCATGCCATTCTTGATCTCATCCTTTCAATGAGGGCCAATTAAGATAAGCATTTCTGATTGTCTTCTGCTGTGTAGTTACAATGGTACGGAATCATGATGTCCCAAACTCAGTGTTTGGTTTCAATGGCCTTAAAATATCCGTGGCTGTTTCAGTCCAGCATCTTACGAAAATGTAGACTGTAGGCTGAGATACTCCAGCGGTGAGGACTGCACAGAGCTGGTCAACAGAGACAGAGGAACGACTCCGGGATTGCTTAGGGTTGGTAGACTAGGCAAGGTTCAAGGACTTGGCAATGGACCTGAACGGATTTCTGAACACCACAGTTGTTACTGACTTCATAAGGAGATATGTGGAGGAGTGTGTTCCCACTAAAACCATCCGAGTGTTGCTCAACCAGAAGCCTTGGATGAACCAGGAGGTCCGCAATCTTTGAGGACCAGTTCTTGACTATTCGGGTCTCGACCCGAAACGTTGCCTATTTCCTTTGCTTCATAGATGCTGCCTCACCCGCTGAGTCTCTCCAGCATTTTTGTCTACCTTGGCTATTCAAGTTAGGCGATGCAGATTCATAAAGGAAGTCTAAGTATGACAGCGATAACTCCTGGTTCAGGAACAGCTTCTTCCCAACAACCATCAGGCTCTTGAATACTACAAACACCAACTAAACAATGAAGTCGACTGACTCGATTCCACTTGGGACTTCGAGCTTATTTGCACTAATTTTGTTTTTCTTAATTTTTTGAAATCTTTTTGTTTATTATGTTATTTATGAGTACTGTATTTACAGACCTGTTATTGCTGTTGCAATTATTAATTTCATTGTTTTGTTATCACTACGTATGACCATGAAACATTAACTACAACACTTGCATGGAACACAAAGTGTGGGGGTAACTCAGTGGGTCAATTACTCCAGCACTCTGTGAAACGTCACCTATCCATGTTCTCCACAGATGCTGCCTGACCCGCTGAGTTACTCCAGCACTCTGTGAAACGTCACCTATCCATGTTCTCCACAGATGCTGCCTGACCCGCTGAGTTACTCCAGCACTCTGTGAAACGTCACCTATCCATGTTCTCCACAGATGCTGCCTGACCCGCTGAGTTACTCCAGCACTCTGTGAAACGTCACCTATCCATGTTCTCCACAGATGCTGCCTGACCCGCTGAGTTACTCCAGCACTCTGTGAAACGTCACCAATCCATGTTCTCCACAGATGCTGCCTGACCCGCTGAGTTACTCCAGCACTCTGTGAAACGTCACCTATCCATGTTCCGGCAGCATATATGGAGCGAAGGAAATAGGCAACGTTTCGGCCCGAAACCCTTCCGGGTTTCGGCCCGAAACGTTGCCTATTTCCTTCAGGGTTTCGGCCCGAAAGGTTGCCCATCTCCTTTGCTCCACAGATGCTGCCTGACCCGCTGAGTTACTCCAGCACCCTGTGAAACGTCACCTATCCATGTTCTCCACAGATGCTGCCTGACCCGCTGAGTTACTCCAGCACTCTGTGATGTACCCTTGACACCAGCATTTGCAGTTGCTTGTGTTTGCTTACAGCTCCTTCTTGGTCTCGGTTAAGCTGCTCTGCTTGCAATAGCAACTCAGTCTGTCTTATTTACAGGGTATTGTACCCTGTGGCATTCACCATGGGACACGTTGCTTCACGTATTTTGTTCTGTCATCATGCATAGCTACACATAAAAGCACATGCAAGATGCATTTTCATTTTTGCTTTGCTTCAGTATGAGTAACTC
This sequence comes from Malacoraja senta, assembly GCA_038087875.1. Taxonomy (NCBI): domain Eukaryota; kingdom Metazoa; phylum Chordata; class Chondrichthyes; order Rajiformes; family Rajidae; genus Malacoraja; species Malacoraja senta. The sequence continues at coordinate 517,234 of JAXLNO010001050.1, forward strand.
GCTTCTGAAGAAGATTCTGCTGTTATTTACTGTTCAATCATTCCTAAGGATTTTTTTTCCCTGCTGTAAAGGGCCTTTTGAAAGCCACTGCGGGCACCTTTGGAACGTTTCATTGTTTTAGCCTGGATACAGCATCTGTTTCCATGCAAGATCATTGATCCAAAAGAAAGCCCAGAAGACAACCAGCTTCCCTAGGTGTTGCTTTGATGGCAGCTTGCATCCCATGAAAAGAGATTGAAACGTATTACAGTGGCGGGTTCAGAAGGTCAGATGTGCATCTAAGTCTAACGAATGCCAGTCTCTCTGTATTCTTTTATTCTTTGGGAATTTTTGCATAGACTTTACGGGCTAGTGTGTGTGAACCTTGGGGATGTGAGTGAAAGGAAGGCAGCTCTTTGTCAGTACACTAAAGGTGCTAGAACGCGCGATTAATAAACCTGTGTGAGACATGGCCGGAAAACAAAATAATGATGTTGAACCTCTGAGAGGTGCCGGTACCCCGTAACGACACAAAGAAGGCACTGAAGGAGGGGTGGAGCTGGAGACTGGGTGTGAAGATTAAAGAGATGGTTGAGTATACATCTCCCGTTGGATCATCCAATGGTTCCAAATCTGGAACTCGACTGGGATACTGATGGTTAGGTTCAGCTGACAAGCGCATGGTCAAACACACGGTGATAGAGAAATGGAAAGGAAGTCATCGGGTATATTTATCTTAATAGAATTCAGTCGTGACTGAGAAGAACATAGCCTGCATCTGATCATTTCTGGTATTGTGGAGATTGGGTAAAAGTGGGAAATTATTGCACCCCACTAGCAACCAAATCTGTTCTGAATTAAAATGTTTTTTTTTAATATAACAGAGAGGCATCCCGTTCCAGCAATTAGGAGATCAGGATATCTGGTAATGATGAAGACGTATAATGCTCATATGAATTTTTTTTCCTACCTCCTTCAAGTTGCGATCAACCAACATATTCAGTGTTCCACATTTGTGTCTTTGAAGGGTATTATTTGAGTAATAATATATAATTAACATTTGTAGTACGTGCTGTTGTTACTTGCAAGCATCCATGACACAAATCTGAAGCACGACTGAGTGTTGGGGTTCTGCTGAATTGTAACACGCGTGAGCGGTGAGCTCCTGTGGTGTGTATCATCGCAAGCATTATGTTGAATCATTGCGCCGCTAACATTCTCGGATCAGAATGTGATCAGCGTATAAAACCTATGCAGGACCGTTTGTTGATCCTCCGAGACTTACAAAGGACACCTCATTTTAAAATTTGCAGCACATGTCTTGGGTGGCTGAACAGAACATTGATTGCACCGTGTCACTTCTCTCAGGTTGTGGCAAACGACTTATGTTCGGCAAGTTTTCTCGAAATTACTGCCATGATTTATAAAGTCACATCGGCAGCCATGTGGCATCATGCAAAGCATGTTTTATGACACTGCTGGGAGCAGGAAGAATTGAAACTTGGCTAAGAAGCAAGTACCATTTGAAAAATGTGCTGTCGATGTGATAATAATGATTGTGACTCTGAGTAATAGGCTTGTAAGACAGCAGCAGTAACCAGGTTCAGTGGCTGACTTTTTAAAGGCTCCTGCCAGTGGTGCTAAGTCTGGCAGTAAATCTGCCAGGATATTGCTTTAGTACTTCGGCTTTAGTAATTCTTCCCTGCTGTTGCAAGGATAATAATGCAAAAACAATCCTGCATCAGGTTTCAGATGAGTGGGTTCACATTCAAAACAATAAATGAGGCAATTGAACACTTCATCGAGGAGTTATTCATTAATATTAGCAAAAATATGCGGAGAAGGACATAAATAGCAATCCTGCCGACTGTAAAGCTTGCGGTTCAGGCCGTGCTTAATCACACCTGATCGTTCGACACCAAGAAAGTCAGGAACGAACGTGACCTCCCAAGATAGACACAAAAAGCTAGAGTAACTCAGCGGGTCAGACTGAAGAAGGGTCTCGACCCGAAACGTCACCTATTCCTATTCTCCAGAAAATTGTCTTACCCGCTGAGTTACTCCAGCTTTTAGTGTCTATCTTTGTTTTAAACCAGCATCTGCGGTTCCTTCCTACACATTCCATCTGTGGGGTCGCGGTCCAAGGGTAAGTAGCCAAGAAGGGTCTCGCCCCAAAACGTCATCTATTCCTCGTATCCAGAGATGCTGTCTGACCCGCTGAGTCACTCGGGCTTTTTGCGTCTCTCTTTGGTTTAAACCAGCATCTGCAGTTCCTTCCTACACATTCGGTGACCTCCCAAGAGTCTTTCACACTGATATGAATGTGATCACCTCAGCAAGGTAGAATGGAATGGATGGATGGAGAAATCTCAGATGGATAAAAATCACACTGCAGAATACATCTGGGCAATGGATTTCCGCAAAGATTGAAACCTTGAGGAGAATAGTGATGAGTTACAAGATCTTATCCTTTGCTACCAGAAAAAAAAAGGGGGAATGGAAGCTGAGCCATAGAACTAATGCCTAGAGGTTTAAGCTTTATTTGTATTAACTGCATGGACGTTTTTCACAATAATGGACAAATAAATGACCTGATACCATTGAATTACAACACGAACATCTGTACTTATCTCAACAGCATTGTAGCAAAGGTGGAGATAGTGATCTTTATTTGCAAACCCAGCACTGACACCAAAAGATTATTGAACGAGTTGCATTTGTAAGGCACTTTATTTGCAAACCCAGCCACTCCTATTTATACTGGCGTGAGAAAGGTGCCTGATCTTCACAGCATAACTTAAAAACATTGAGATCTGGTAAACAGTGAACATATGTGTTGAATTGTGGAGGAGCTGGTCTGTGCATCGAGTTGAAGTCAGAGAATTATACAACTTGGAAACAGGGCCCATGCAGACCAAGTTTGCCTAACTGAGCTAATGCCACTGTTTGGCCCATATCCTCCAAACCTTCACGAAGCATGGAAGTATATCTATATGTTGTAATTTTACTGGCTTCTACTACCTCCTCTGGCAGCTCGTAGCATGTACCCACCGCCATCTAAAGCATTGTCCTGCAGGACCCTTTTAAATCTTTTCTCTCTCACCTTAGACTCATGCCATCTGGTTTAGACTTCCCTAACCCTGGGAAAAAGGTCTGTGGCTGTTCACCTTATCTATGCGTCTCGTGATTTTATTTATCACTTTTTATTTATCTCTTAATGACACATCTCGGCCTCCTATGTATGCTCCATAGAAAAAAGACAGCCAGTTTAACAACATCCTTCCTGAACATGGAAACTAGAACTGGGCGGCACGGTGGCGCAGAGGGGAAAAGTTGTCGCCTTGCAGCACTTGCAGCGCCAGAGACCTGGGTCCGATCGGAGTTTGTACGTTCTCCCCGTGAACGCATGGGCTTTTCTGTGATCTTCGGTTTCCTCCCACACTCCGAAGACATACAGGTTTGTAGGTGTATGTGTAAAACTTGTCCCTATTGTGTGTAGGATAGTGTTAATGTGCAGGGATCGCTGGTTGGCCCGGACTCGGGGGGCCAAAGGGCTTGTATCTCTAAACTAAACTTAGCTAAACTGTAAGAGTGTTCCAAATATGTTCTTGTACAGCTGTAACATGATGTCCTTCTCATTTACTCAATGCCACGACAGTGAAAACAAGTGTGTCAAACACCTTCTTCACCATCCTGCCGGCCTGTATTGCCACTTTCATGAAAATATCTACCTGTACCCAAAGGTCTCTGTGTTCTACAATATCTCCCAGGGCTCTACCATTTACTCCAAGGTTTGCAACACATTGCATTTTAGTTTTGTTTTGTTTTGTTTAATGACACAGAGCGGAAACAGGCTCTATGGCCCACCGAGTCTGCGCCAACCAGCCATCCCCGCACATTAACACTATCCTACACACACTTGGGACAATTTTACATTGATACCAAGCCAATTAACCTACAAACCTGTACGTCTTTGGAGTGTGGGAAGAAATTGAAGATCTCGGAGAAAATCTGCGTGGTCACGGGGGAGAACGTTCAAACTCCAAACAGACAGCACCCCTAATCGGAATTGAACCCGGGTCTCTGGCGTGATGCGCGCTGTAAAGCAGCAAGTCTACCGCTGCGCCACTGTGCCGCCTTGAATTAAATTCCATCTGCCATGGCTCAGTCCATTTGATCATCCGGTTGTAATCATAAATAACCTCCACTGTTCACTTTACCATCAATATTCCTATCCAATAACTTATTAACCATACCACCGACATTCATTGTTTATATAAATGATGAACAGTGGACTCAGCACCCATCTCTGTGGTACATCATTTGTTACAGACCTCCAGTCTGAAAAGCAACCATCTCCCACCATCTATTCTTTTCTACCATCTATTCTTTCCCACCATCTATTCTTTCCTACCTACAAGCTAACCATCTATTCTTTCCTACCTACAAGCTAACCAATTGGATACATTTGGTATCCAATTGGTTAGCTCATCTTGGATCCCATGTTTTCTAACATTCCAGACCAGTCCAGCATCAAACCTTTCCCACCCTAGTTATTCCTCCATCTCCCTGCTCCCAATGGGCAGAAAATACAGAAGATTGAAAGCGCACGTCACCACACTCAGTAACAGCTTCTTCCCCTTTCTTATCAGGGTTCTGAACAGTCCTTCCATAGCTAAGGTACAGTCCATCCTCCTCTACCTCATTGCGGCCATTGGACTTTGTTTCTGGAACTGTTCTGCTCCAATGCTGAGAACTATATACTGTGCCCTGCATTTTTGCCTTCGCTCTTTCTATTGAACTTGAAATTGGCTTGATGGTATTTATCTATAGGATTATCTGTTTTGATTAAATAGCATGCAGGACAGAGCTTTTCACTCTACCTCTGTACACATGGCAATAATAAACCTAAGACCAGCATGCTCAGCACAGACATTGTGGGCCAAAGGGCCTGTCCTGTGCTGTACTGTTCTGTGTTCTATAGTTTAAAGAAACAAACCACTTTCCTTTGCTTTCATTTTTAAGTTGAGATCGGTGGCTCCGTTGAAATGATGATGCTGGACTAGAGTCATAGTCATGGAGTGAAGAGTACGGAACAGGCCTCTCGGCCCAACATGCCCATGCCGGCCATCATTTCCCAGCAACACTAGTCCCACTTGCCCGTGTTTGGCCCAAATCTGACTAAGATACAAGATACAAGATACATTTATTTGTCACATGTGCCAGATGACACAGTGAAATGTGTGATTACCATACAGCCATACAATCAAAAAGCTGATATGAATGGAATGAAATGAATGAATGAATGAAAACATTATTGTCACATGGACAAGACACAGTGAAATTCTTTGCTTGCAAATATTTACAAAGTTACAAACTCCCCCCCCCCCCCAGCACCAGTTCCCCTTTGTTCTCCCCCCCCCCCCCTCACGGCGGTCCCCCTCACGCGGGTCCCCTCACGCTGGGTCCCAATGTCCATTGTTCTTTTCCTATGCATAATGCATATATAATGCTAAGTATATGTAATGCATCTGACTCCTCGGCACCATATATTGTGGAACCGCTGTTGGACTCAGGGCTGATACGCGGGAAGTCAGATGGTTGTCTATCTGCCCACCATTGTGCTGAGTAGTGGCGGCACACACTGACGCCAGCTCACCGCTCCCCATGCATCTGCGACTGGCCATCAGTGTAGTCTAGCCCACCAGAGTTGTCATCTCCGGGGAAAAAAGTCGGGCAAACTTTTTGAACAAGCTAGCTGATTAAACTCTAATTTTGAAGGTGTTAAGGTCTAATTTTGAAAGCATGAAGCCACAGTAAGTGATTTTGCCAGTGGGACCAGCAACTGGTGAAACTAAATTTGTTAAATGTTAACTCAGGCATTGGTGATAATTCCAGCGTCAGATTTGCTGATCTGCACTGCAGAGACGATGACATCATTCCAACCAAAACTACCTGGCGGAAATGGAGGGCAAGGTGCAGGGGAGAAGCCTTGACCAACTTAACATTAAATAATTCAGAGCATATTTTATTGTTAAAATAAAGGACATTTGTAAAGTGGGTATACGGAATTATAGAAACAGCAGCTGTGGTTAGGTTGCCTGCTTGCGATCTCGCAGCTGGTTTATCCAGCTAATTCTATTTATAATCTTGATTTTCTAATTGTTTGGCATTGAATTGCAGGAGTTCAACCCTGACTGATATATCAAGACAGCTGTTGAACACCAGTGTAGTGTTATGTCGGTTCAGTCAGACGAACACTCTCTTCATTTGGACGTTGTAGGAGGACGAGTAGTAAATGCTAGATTACACTGCCTCTCTGTAGCATCATTTCTGTATACGATGTTAGACATATGCAAGGCTTTCTTCTTACACTGCCTTCTCGACTGAAACTTATCTTTTTCTCATTAGGAAGCGCTAACAAGATTGTCAGTTGTCTTTTTACTGAAATGGTCACAGAGGATTTTTTTTTTAGCAAGAAGCTGTTGAATGCATAATTATTATGAGACTCTTGACAGGAAACATGCTGATGCCCTGCATTATTCAGTTTAGTTTAGTTTGGAGATGCAGCATGGAAACAGGCCCTTCTGCACACCGAGTCCACGCCAACCATCAATCACCCGTTTTCACTAGTTCTGTGTGATCTCACTTTCCCATCCACTCCCTACACATTCGGGATATATTTTTTTGCAGAGGTCAATTAACTTACAAACCCGCACGTCTTTGGGATGTGGGAGGAAACCTGCATGGTCACAGGGAGAACATGCAAACTCCACACAGACACCATCTGAGGTCGGGGTCGAACCCGGGTCTCTGGCGCTGTGAAGCAGCATCTCGACCAGCTTTGCCACTGTGCTGCCCAAGAACATTTTGGAGGTAATGTTATCAGGGTTAGGTGGTAACATTGCAGCCCATCGCACCCAGTCCAGATGGATAAGACATCGTTTGTAATGGTATTCAAAAGGAATTTTCATTAGAGGTGAAGAAAATAAAATAAATATCCATTCAGGCAAAACGGCAAGCGGTAATGTATTAATTTTTCCAAATGAAGGAAGGAGCTGGTTCTGGTTTTCTGCCAATGGTAATGCTGGGGATCAGATCACACACTTGCCCTCTCAGCCAGTCGATGATTTATGGAAGGGAAAAGTAGTGCAGTACATCATACTCTATTAAATCAGCACTTTCAACTGAATGGAGTTCTTCTGACCAGATGCTTGAAGGCTAACTGAAAAAGATATTATTGGGCAAAGATTCATTGTCATTTAGAACGGAGATGAGGAAAAAACGTTTTCACCCAGAGGGTTGTGAACCTGTGGAATTCTCTGCCTCAGAAGGCGGTGGAGGCCAATTCTCCGGATGCTTTCAAGAGAGTGTTAGATAGAGCTCTTAAAGATAGCAGAGTCAGGGGATATGGGGAGAAGGCAGAAACGGGTACTGATTGGGGATGATCAGCCATGATCACAGTGAATGGCGGTGCTGGCTCGAAGGGCCGAATGGTCTACTGCTGCACTTATTGTCTATCGTCTATTGCAATGGTTCTTAACCTGGGGTGGGGGGGGGGGGTCATTTGGGGCTTTACCGCAGGACATGAAGAGGTCATGAATAACATATCCATTTGTTGAGCCCATTTTTAGGAACCTAACAAAGGCCGATACCACATACAGTATTTTGTTCGCGTATGCGCGTACGTATGCCAAAAAGGTAAGAACCACTGGTCTATTGTCTATGTGACTTGAAGAAGGCTTTACCTGATTAGGACCTTTTTATCATGTTCAGCCTTGTTAAATAGTTTGTTAATGAATAAACCGTCCTATCGATCATTTGCACGCAGGGACTATAAAACATAAAGCTAATTATAAAACCGTTTTGTTAATGGTTATTTGAATCATTAAGATTGCCCTTCTTGGCAGCACAGACCATTAGAATGCAGAATCAGAAACTGAGTTATCAAGGTAAAATGGTGCTAAAGCTAAGAATTAGGCTCAAGAGTGCAATTTATTCTGTCAGTTTATATAGACATACAATTAGGTGGTGGCATTCAGATCCTTTCTTAGGGTGGGAAACCCTTCATACCTGCTTGCTGCTGCTCTGCTGACATTCTCTTTACCTCGATGTGTTGCAGCCACTGTACACCAAATATTTTCGCAAACTTTGGCAAAGGCAAATGAGAAGGTGATTTTGAAGTGGGTTCGGAGGGAGACCAATCTGTCATGAAATGAAATATGACCAGAATGTCAATGACTCATCTCGTATATCACACGAGGCAATCAGATGGATCTGATCACTCCAACTGAGCATGGTTGATTTATTTTCACGTGGTTAGAATGGGAGGGGGATTTGGAAAGAGAGAGTTTAACAGCATTTCATCTTGATATTTGATTTATTCGATGCAGTACATCAAAACTTGGAATTGATGAAGACGCAAATTAAATTGAAGTCAAATTATTTAGGTGTTCTTCATACAGGTTCAATAGGATCATTTTAAGCCACAGTACAGTCCAATGATTAGTATAGTTAGTCATGGGGAAGAAGGCTTGGAGCCTTGCATCAGCTACTGACTGTAATGTGAGTTCCTGACCTCAATGAGGTTACACTGAGAGCGGTGAAAAAGGGGCATCTATCAACTTATGAATTACAGTCAATTACTGAACTAGAGTAGTCATAATGGGAATGTGATAGGACATCAAGGTATCATGATTTAAAATGCAGCTCTCTGAAATATTCCATCAATTTCCTTACAAGAAAACAAAACTCAAGCACATACATAAAAGCAGAAGAAACAGGAGCAGAATTAGGCCATTCGGCCCATCGACTGCTCCGCCATTCGATCATTGCTGATCTATTTTACGCTCTCAACCCATTCTCCTGCCTTCTCCCCGTAACCTTTGGCACCTTTGCTAATTAAGAACCAATCAATCTCTGCTTTAAAAATACCCAATGACTTAGCCTCCATGGCTGTCTGTGCCAATGAATTCCACACATTCACCACCCTTTGGCTAAAGACATTTTTGAGCTCAAAATTTTTTGACAACTTCTTGTACTTTTTCCACCACATTGAAGACTATTACATTTAGCACATATACACCAATTCTAATGTTAATTTGCTATCCAAAATTGGACAGATCACAAACATAGAAAATATAGAAAATAGATGCAGGAGTAGGCCATTCGGCCATTCAATATGATCATGGTTGATCATCCAAAATCAGTACCCCGTTCCGGCTTTTTACCCATATCCCTTGATTCCATTAGCCCTAAGAGCTAAATCTAACTCTCTCTTGAAAACATCAAGATAATTGGCCTCCACTGCCTTCTGTGGCAGAGAATTCCACAGATTCGCAACTCTCTGGGTGAAAAAGTTTTTCCTCATCAGTCCTAAATGGCCTACCCCCTTATTCTTAAACTGTGACCCCTGGTTCTGGACTCCCCCAACATCTGGAACATTTTTCCTGCATCTACCCTGTCCAAACCTCTAAGAATTCTATATGTTTCTATAAAATCGATGATGATGAATGGTTTCTGGATGACTTCATGCACTCCTGTCCAAACCCATCAAGGACCTTAAGTACTTCTGAAGGTCACTGATATTCAAAAATATTAAAAAAAATATGAACACAATTTAATTAAAAGATGAATTAACATGAAAGAAAATCCAAAACAAGTAAACCACTACACTTTTAAAGAGTTAAAAATATGTAAACAAATCCAGTCACTCATTTATCATAGTCATACAGCAAGGAAATAGGCCCTTCAGCCAACTCAGTCTAAGATACCCCATCTAAGCTGGTCCTAATTGTCCACATTTGGTCCATATTCCTTTAAACCACTCCTATCCATGTACCTGTTGAAGAATCTTTTAAATATTGTTATAGTACCTGACTCAACTACCTCCACTGCAAGTTTATTCCATATACTCACTACCCTCTCAGTGGGCAAGGTTGCTCCTCAGGTTCCCAGTCACACTTGCCCATCTGACCTTAAACCTATGCCCTCTGGTTTTTGTTTCTCTTAACCTGGGTAAAAGACTCTGTGCATTCACCCAACCTATTCTGAATCTATCCATCGAGCTTTAACCTTCCATTCAGATGGCCTTGCACAAGGGAATTGGGAGAGCTAACATTCTCTCACCAAATTTCACACGTATTCGCAAAGGAACAGATTTTGGAAGCACTGATTGAGATCAGCGTGCAAATTTAGGAGCGGTACATTTTAAAATCAAAATCAAATACCTGATTGCATTTCTCAGTTTATTTTTGTAACTAGAATGCAGTTTGTTGGCAGATTTGCTGGATATAGCAAAGCAATGGCTCAAGGGGCTGACCTCGAAGAAAGGTGCCTGTTAAAATGGAGAAATATAAAACGTGGATTGCCCTTTGCCAGATATTGTTCAGTGTTGAGCATTAGTTCTTGATGATTTGAGATTTCTAGCAACTGTGGTATTATAAGATAGCGAAACAGCCAATTACACTGAAAACCGTTCACAATCACCACCAGAATGTAGAAAACACAATATGTAATTAAACATTTTATGAAGTGCAAATCAAGATTAGAATATACACATAAGATTAAGGCACAAACTGAACTATTATTAAGTTAAAAAATTGAATGTATAGAAAGACTTATATAATTGTCTTCTTGATAAAATATTTCTGTCGGGATAACAAAGCCATTGTGGGTGGGCTAATTTCTCACACAGAGACACAAGAACCAACATGATGATTTGAAGTTTCCAGCGACTGTGTTATTATCTAACTGTGATATTATCACATAAGAGAGTTAGAAAATATCCTCATATCTAGAGCAGGTGAAAACACTGCAGTAAGAAAAAGCACATCAGATATTCTAGTGAAGCTAGAAATTTGAAATAACAGCAGGCAATCCTGAAAACGCTCAGTAGATCTGGCAGTGTTTGAGGAAAGGGAAAGAGAGACAGTTAACGTTTCAAGTTCTGGATGTCTGCAAAGGATTTCACCGAGTCAATTGACTCCATCTACACTTCAGGCTGCCTCGAAAAAGCAGCAACACAGTCATAGACTTGTCCCACCCTGGTCATTCCTTCGTCTCCCTGTTATCTCTGGGAGATGGTACACCACCAGACTCGGAAACAGCTTCTACCCCTCTGTTATCAGGCTTCTGAACAGTTCTAAATTAAGTCAGCGTACTGTCCGATTCACCTCCATCCTGTTGTGGTCATTGGACTTTATCCATGGAACTGGTGTGCTACAATGCTGGGAACTATATTCTGCACTCTGTATCTTCCCCTTTGCTCATCTATTGTAATTGAGTTTGCCTTGGTTGTATTTATGCATGGAGTATCTGTTTTTACAGAATGCAATGTTTTTACAGAATACTTCAGTATACGTGGCTATAACAAAACTAAACCTAAACCTGATTTTTCCATTTATTTTAGCAAGGAAAAGAATCATGTAAGAAATCATAAGGAGAATCAGTATCATCCGACCAGCGCTGAAGGTTAAAGAACAAGTTCCAGTTGAGTGTGTTTGAATGAAGCGGATGATAACTGAAAGACACCGATCCTTCAGTTCTCAAGCTGCCAACACACCCTCTTCTGAAGAACTGATCAAACCAGAAAAGAAGGCGTATTACATAGCAAAGATTAGTGGGAAACCAGAGCATTGGGAAGCTTTAAAGAACAACAGAAGGTAACTGAAAAGACAATACGGGGAGAAAACATGACAATACACCCCTGTTTTTGTATACAAGCCTCTTAAATTAAATGCAAGCATCGATTTTGCTTTCTTTACTACTGACCAAAATGCATGACTCCACTACTGTATATACAGGGTGACTTGGACAGGTTGGGTGAGTGGGCAGATGCATGGCAAATGCAGTTTAATGTGGATAAATGTGAGGTTATCCACTTTGGTAGCAAAAACAGGAAGGCAGATTCTTATCTAAATGGTGTCAAGTTGGGAAACGGGATCTGGGGGTCTTTGTTTTTTTCAGTCAATGAAAATAAGCATGCAGGTACAGCAGGCAGTGAAGAAAGCAAATGGCATGTTGACCTTCATAACAAGAGGAGTTGAGTATAGGTACAAAGAGGTCGTTCTGCAGTTGTACAGGGCCCTAGTGAGACCACACCTGGAGTATTGTGTGCAGTTTTGGTCCCCTAACTTGAGGAAGGACATTCTTGCTATTGAGGGAGTGCAGCGTAGGTTCACAAGGTTAATTCCCGGGATGGCGGGACTGTCATATGCTGAGAGAATGGAGCGGCTGGGCTTGTATACTCTGGAATTTAGAAGGATGAGAGGGGATCTTATTGAAACATATAAGATTATTAAGGGTTTGGACACGCTAGAGGCAGGAAACATGTTCCCGATGTCCAGAACCAGGGGCCACAGTTTAAGAATAAGAGGTAAGCCATTTAGAACGGGGATGAGGAAACATTTTTTCACACAGAGAGTTGTGAGTCTGTGGAATTCTCTGCCTCAGAGGGCGGTGGAGGCTGGTTCTCTGGATACCTTCAAGAGAGAGCTTGATAGGGCTCTTAAAGATAGTCGGAGTCAGGGGATATGGGGAGGAATGCAGGAAC